>LFYR01000728.1:697475-1056815 GCA_001185155.1 Zostera marina | reverse complement strand
ACTGGGTCCAGCTCTTGATTTTTCTGGCTCTGGACCTTTCTTTTTCTCCGTAGTTGGAGAATTGTGAGAAGCCGATTCACACGCTCTCTTGCGGGTGATGGTTCTCTGACTCCTTGCTTTTTCAAGGTTGCTAACTCTTCTTTCAATGTTATCCATGAAGTTAACCAACCTTGCTTCTAGATTAGGAGAGATGGATGTCCGAGGGGGCATATCAGTTTGGGCATCCTCGAACCTTTCAACTTGTATGTTTGGTTGAGGATGCTCAGCTTGTGCACCATCGGGTACCACTAAGGATTTACCCTTGTTTCTCAGATGGTAATCGTGATTTTGCCTTTCAGATGTCATAGATGACAAAAGCGAATTCCAACCGGAGCGTAGGTATTAATTGGACTAACTCAAAAGAAACCCAGTGGAGTCGGCGACTCAGTAGGTGGAGTCGGCGACTGGCCTTAGGTTTTATTGACTTTCGAGCTGAGCAGAGGCTCGAGAAAAATCCAAGTGGAGTCGGCGATTCACTATGGTAGTCGGCGATTCACTATGGTAGTCGGCGATTCACTATGGGAATCGGCGTCTTGCACTAGTGGAATCGGTGACTGCTTTAGGTAGTTTTTCCTTCGAGTCTGGCCGTGGACAGCACTCTTAGCTAGCAGAATAACCCGCAATCGGCGATTCACTAGGTGGAATCGGCGATTGCCTGTGTGAATCGGAGATTCCTTGATACAAAGTCAGCGACTCACCCTAAGGGAATCGAGCTGATCTTTGCGAAGAAAATTTCGCGATTACGACAGGATATCGTAGTTCGATAGTCCCACAGACGGCGCCAGCTGATGAAGCACGAAATCTGCTACCAGTAGGCTCGCGGGGTCGCGAGGAGGGCCGGAGGCTTTGGAGTCCACGACGCACGCTCTACGTCAATGTACCTGCAGAAGGGGAGGGGAATCGGCGACTCTCTTGGGAGTAGGCGATTCGGGCTCCAAGTGTTGCTCTGGTTGGTGTGTGTCAAGTGGGAATGACTTGAGGGTAGAGGTCCCTCAAGGACCCCTTTTATTGGGTCCTGGGGGACGTTTCCCCATTCATTAGCGTGGGACCCACCCCATTAAGGTATCCTATTAAGGAGTGCCTTAATGACGTGGGTCCACTCAAGTAACGGCTGAGAGTCGGCGATTCAGGTGTGGGAATCGCCGATCAAGAGGTTCAATCGCCGACTCCCCATGAGCCTAGTGGCAGCCTACCAGAACTGTCTACGAGGTCTAGAGTCAGCGATTCACCCCTGGCTGGAGTCGGCGACTTGGTAGTCCCAATCGACGACTCCCAGGTGCTGCCTTGAGTACTTGACGTAGACACTCCTTCCGAATTCGTGGAACTCTCCGGGGGTCCGGCATAAAGCGACGGAACCCTAGTCCTTGTCGAAGGGCGTTGCTGGGAGTGACTGACGTGATCAGGCATGTCTCACCAGCATCCACGGTGCGGAGCAAAGTCTACGTCAAGTATTCAAGGCAACACCTGGGAATCGCCGATTGGGACTACCAAGTCGCCGATTCCAGGGGTGAATCGCCGGCTCCAGACAGGGCACTCGGGTCTAGTAGACTGAGGACCTGACACCAAGGAAGTCGGCGACTCCCATACCTGAGAAGCCGATTCCCAGACGTTACTTGGGAGGGCCCACGTCGTTATGACACCCTTAATTGGGTACCATAAAGGAGTGGGCCCCACGCTAATGAATGGGGGTACTCTCCAAGACCCTATAAAAGGGGTCCTAGGGGTATCCTCCATCTCATTCACACTTGACCTCATCTACACTCCACACTAGAACACTAAGGAGCCTGAATCGCCCACTCCCTAGTGAGTCGCCGATTCCCCTCCTCTTCTGCAGGTATTTGACGTAGAGCACGCGTCATGGACCCCAAAGCCTTCAGCCCTTCTCGTGACCCGGCGAGCCTACTGGTACCAGATTTCGTATTTCATCGTCTCTAATTTTCAAAATAGCCCTCCCTCAACCGTCTCTAGGCCGTCTTTAATTTTTTTTTTTTAAACTTCCTGTTTCAACTTGCCGTCTCTAGGCCGTCGCTAGACCCTCTCTAGTTTTTTGTTTAGAACTTCCTATTTCAACTTGCCGTCTCTAGGCCGTCGCTAATTAATAAGCTCGACAAAATATTTTTGCCGAAACTAATGGGTGCTCTCTAAGAGCCTTACGCATGTTCATTCTTGTACCTGAAAATAGACATTCAATCACAAGCAATTCATACAATCATTCACAAGCAATTTATAATTTATACGATCATTCACAAGCAATTCATAATTCATACGATCATTCACAAGCAATTCATAATTCATACGATCATTCAAATATACATTCGCAAAACATTTATTCTAACTTACCAATTAAACAAATAGTTCTTAGTATGACAATTCAACTATTTTTTTTTTAATATAGCATCAAGATCTAAATGAGGATTCAGAGGATCCTTACACTACAAAAAAAGGACCTTGTATGGTGGTCTTTAGATGGCTGATTTCCATCATCAATAATAGGGTTGTTTAGATGGCGGATGTCCGCCATCTATTCTTTGAGTCCGCCGGGGAAAGATTTTGGCTCGTTGGCGCTGTTTAGATGGTGGATTTCCGCCATCTAAACTATCCCGCCCAAAATTTCGATTTCCCCCCAATAAAAAATCCCACGGGAAACACCCCCTTCGCTATGACATATGGAGTGGAGGTTGTCGTACCAATCGAGATGAGTATACCAACATACAGGGTCTCGAAGTACGACGAGCAAAACAATGATCAAAACCTAGCAACAGAGCTAGAGTTGAGGGATGAAACCCGCGACAAGGCGGACCTGCGCAATGAATCGTACAAGGCCAGCGTATCACGATACCACAATCGCCAAGTACGCAAAAAAGTATTTCTGCCGGGAACCCTCGTCACGCGGAAGGCTAGCATCACTGAAAGGAATAGACCAAGGAATAAGTTGTCATCCAACATTCGAGGGTCCCTACATCGTCGAAGAGGAGATAAGGCCAGGAACTTATCGCCTACGACGACAGGATGGAACAATGGTTCCAAACACCTGACACGCGGACAACATGCAGCAATATTACGCTTAGTATTGATCCTCGCATTCCTTAGGTCCTTTCAGTGTATAGCAAAATAAAATAATTAGATTTTATTTTCAAATATATGTTTTTCTCTTTTTTAATAAATAATAACAAAAGTTATATCTCTCTAAGTTTCCTGTTTACGACTTTACCCTAAATAGGAAATCTATTTTGTCGCTTCGGCCCTAATAGATCAGAAATTGTTTTGTCGCTATGGCCTTAACAATTCAACCTCATCTTGTCGTTATGGCCTCGATGAAGGTTCAAGTCACTCTGTCGCTTTGGCCAGAGGTGAACTATATGGGTATAAACAAAAGAGTCTCAGGAACACATAGAGAACACACGAACAAAACCCTAAAAGGTTCATACACCACTCACGGTTAGGGTTTCCAAACACTCGCTAGTCTATTTTGTCGCTTTGGCCTCAATAGATTATAAATCGTTTTGTCGCTATGACCATAACGATCCAACCTCATCTTGTCGCTATGGCCTCGATGAAGATAAAAAATCACTCCGTCGCTACGGCCGGAGTCAAACTACAATACAATTCTAGAGTCTTAAGGTCTAGAAAAAATCATATCGACATTGCGATATTTTTCGATGTTTTTTGTTATCTTTTTCGATATTTTTATTTTCAACTTATTATTTTTATCGATATTGCGAGTTTTTGTTAGTTGTAAAGTTTAATTTATTTCGCGAATTTAACCGTAGACTGAGCTACGATTCGCACGACCAAGTCTACGCCCAGAGTGGCTAGCGATAGGGTTAGTCTAATTTACGTCCAGAGCGGCTAAATTACGACTCGCGAATCTAGTTTCGGGTCTTAGTTACAATTCAAAGAAGTAAAGTAAATAAACAATTAATGGAAAGAAAGCAAAAACGATTCATTAATAATAGAAGTTCGAAAGATTACAAAAATGATAAAAGATTACAAAAATATTTAAAAGGACTAGAAGGTTTCTATTCTTGAGCAACCTCGTCCTTCATCTTGTCCAGCGCATCCTTGTTCTTCTCAAGTTCTTCAGGATGCTGCTCTACCCAGACCATTATATCCGTAATGTAGTCAGGAGGTAGAGCGGGAAACACGGAAGGACCAAAAAAGATGAGCTCTTGAAGTTGGTCGGATTGGTATCGCACGTCCAACTCCAACCCTTCAGCTTTCCCGGAGAACGCGGACTTGTCCTTCGTAAGCGCCAAGATCTCCTCTTATGCGCTAGCTAGCTCACTCTTCGGCCCAGTGGTCTCTTCCTGGTATTGGGCAACTTGTTTTCTCAAATCAACTATAGTAACCTCAAGTGAGACTACATGCCCAATCTCACCATCTAGCTGACCTTTCAAACCCTCAACTTCTTTAGCGTGGTCAGCAGAGGTGGCTTTCAGCTCTTTGCGAAGTCCCAATATCTTCGCGACATATTCGTCAATCTCTTTCTGCTTAAAGGGGGAATACTGGCGGTACACCCGTGTTTCTTGTGCTCTCGTCAGGGGGGAGTACTGGTGAGACATGCTTGATTACGTCAATCACTCTCAGCAACGCCCTTCAACAAGGACTAGGGGTTCCGTCGCTATATGCCGGACCCCCGGAAGGCTTCCACGGTGTAGAGCACGTGTCTACGTCAAAAACTCAAGGCAACACCTGGGAGTCGCCGACTGGGACTACCAAGTCTCCGACTCCAGTGGTGTGTCGCCGACTCCGGCCAGGGAACTCGGGTCTGGTAGACCGAGGACCTGGCCTCAAAGAAGTCGGCGACTCTCATACATGAGTCGCCGACTCCCAGTCGTTACTTGGGCGGGCCCACACCATTATGGCGCCCTTCAATAGGGTACCATAATGGGGTGGGCCCCACTCTATTGAATGGGAAACACCTCCAAGACCCTATAAAAGGGGTCCTAGGAGTGTCCTTCATTCACAACATTCCTTGACCACATACACTCCACACTAGAGCATCCAAGGAGCCCGAATCACCTACTCCCAAGAGAGTCGTCGATTCCCCTTCTCTTCTGCAGGTGTTTGACGTAGAGCGCGCGTCGTGGACTCCAAAGCCTCCGGCCCTTCTCGCAACCCCGCGAGCCTACTTGTAGCAGATTCTGTGCTTCATCAGTTTCCAAAACACACGCAGCTCCGTTTGGAAAATTTACACTTCAAACAATTTGTCGAATGGTTTAAGAAACACATGTTCGAAGCTCATCAATTCGACACAGATTTAAATTCTATTTCCCGCGGACCAAATTGTTTTGCTTCAATTAATAGTAGTTACATTATGAATGTATTCATAATGGATTAAAATTTCAGACATTAGAATTGACAAATCGTAGATCGACGTAAAATAACGGTATTTTTCTTTCGGCTACAACATCAACGTACGCTAAATCTCCAAATGATGCTCCGTTGATAGAAGAAATTGAATATCATGGATTACTAGAAAATGTTTTCGAAATTTGCTACGGTCACACTACTAAATATTGTTTGTTTGAATGTAAGTGGTACGATCCTGGAAAAGCCGGTATAAAATTCGATGATTTTGGTGTCATTTTAGTGAACACGACACGAGGAAAATTTGAAAAGGAACCTTTCATTTTAGCAAATCAGGCTCAACAATGTTTCTACATTCAAGATCCGGTAGAATCTGAATGGAGTTCCGTTCTTAAAATACCAAATAGAGATATTTTCGATATCGATAATGATGATTATTATAATTAAATTATGATGTATTACATAATAATATAATTTAATATTTTGAATGTAATATCATGTTGATTGTAAATATTTTTTTTTCAGTAAAAAATGAGTCGACTACTTGCAATCGTCGAACGATATGAACGACTCGAGCGACTAAACTGGATTCAACGTAGTTTTTACAAAAACATAGATTATTATTGTCGTGTTTTTGCTTATTTCCGTTGCAGAGTAAACGATCATCATTTTCACGACTGTCCAAAAATATGGTCGAGAAATCCTCAAACAATGGAAACCGGTCAGATTTTAGTGTTAGAACGCGAAGCTAGAGTGTTGAATGATTGTGGAGGCACACATTCATTCAAAATTGAATACAACTTTTTTCACGACGACTTCGAAGATTTGTTGTGTAATAATAAAGAATATAAATTACAATAGGAAAAATGTTTGGTTGTTGTGTGGATATGTAAATTACAATATTAACTAATTTTATTTTAAAATTGTAATATTTCAGATTATGTTTACTTTTTTCTTTCTGGTTGGTGTTATCACATCATTCATGGCACTAGCGATGGTTACATCCCGTCGCTCAATCGATGAGTCCAGTTCAAGTGGTCAGTTTATTTTTATATTTTAAATATTATCATGATTTTTATTAAATTTTAAATTTTAAAAATGTAAATTAAATAGATGCGAGATCATCCACATCGAATATGCCTCCAAAGAAGAAGGGTCGTGATCCCACAAAAGATTACCCCCATAAACATCCAGAAAAAGGTACCAAATGGAAGGTAATGTTTGACAAAACGAACAAAGTGACGGATGAAATGGCGAGAAAATTAACCACAAGAATGGCTCTTTTAGCAAAAGACCATACTCTCTATCCGTACGACATTGAGTGGCGTTATAAACCGCAACAAAATTTTCAGAACGCGTTGAAATTATTAACTGTAAGTATATATATATTTTATAATATCTATTAATTTTTCAAAACTTATAAGTTTTGAATATGTAGGCTGAATATGATTTAAGTGGAAGCAAAGTTGCACAAACTTATATCAATGGTAGGTTGAACAAACTCTGAAGGAGCAACCATAATTCTTTGGTTAAAACTTATGGCTCGGATCCTAATATGAGTGAAGAAGATATTTTAGCGACTCTTCCGCCGTATGTCAGCAAACTTCAATTTCTAAATAAATTGAGACAACATCGATCGGAAAGAGGACAGGTACGTATATGTATATATATAAATTTTTTTATATTAATAAATTTAGAAACTTATTATTTTTTATAATTTCAGCAAATTTCCGAGATAAATACCGCGAACCGAGCGAATCAAATGACATATCACGCTGGTTCAAAAGGATTAGCACAACGACGTCATGAATTGGTAATTTATTCATAATTTATATCTAATTTATATATTAATGAATTATGTGAATATAGATGCAATAAGGAATGAGTGAAATCGAACCTTGGTCCGAGACTTTACAAATGACATATAAGATAAACGATAAAGTTGTTAATCTTTTTTTAAAATTATTTATATTTTATAATTTCTATTATCGTTGTTTGATTTCGATATTCTTTCAGCTTGAAGCCACGGATTTTATCAAAAGTTAAGAGGCAAAATCGTAGGCTGAATATGAAGTAATGACTTCATTCGTAAGTTCCATTATTTTTTTAAATATATTTTACATTTACTATTTATTTAGTTTTTATAATACAGCAATTTATCGAAGCGACGGTCAACAAGATTTTCGAAAAAAATAAAAAGAATAAGATCATAGGAATTGGAGAAGCTGTCAGTATGGTGAGCACAACGAACGAAAGATGGGCTTCTCCAAATTGGAAAGGAAAAAAGCATATATCCGAAAACACGACTACTGATGCAGCATCTGATGCAGTTTGGTCGCAAAAATTCAAGGAATTGGAGGTATTTTTAATATATTTCAATAATTTTGTTAATTATCAAACTCATTTTTGTTTTCATTTTCAGAACAAGTGTAATGCGAGTCAGAAAGACGTCTTCAAATACAAGAAGAGGTTCAATGCAATGAAATCTTATATCAAGAAACTCAATAAGACTTCCGGACTCGACATGACACACATGGCGTCCACTTCAAAGTTCAGATACCGTCTGCATTAGAATCAGATATTTCGGATTATGATTCAGAAGACTCAATTTCAGACGAGTGTTGATTTTTATATTTATATTTGCTTATTCGAATATTGAATGTTTAACGATTCTATAATTTAGTTTATTTTTAATAAAAACATCGATTTTAATTTAAAAAATCGTTTTTTCAAATATCGATTTTTAATTCAAAAAACAACGATTCGAACACAAAATATAGAAGTCTGTTTAAAAAAAAATTAACAAACATTGTATGGTGGATTTCCACCATCCATACTCTTTTACTAAGGTTTAGATGGGTACAACCGCCATCTATAAACTTAGAGAACCACCTGTTGTACTTATGATGGCGGAAATCCGCCATCTAATGTTACAAAGATAGTCGGCGAACATCCGTCATCAATAAAATTAACCGGCATCAATGAATTGACGCCAAACTTTTTTCGCGTCATATTTTAGATGGCAGATTTCCGCTATCTAAAAATTTTCAGTTCCCGCGAAATTTTTTAGTCCGCCATCTATACAATTTTTGGTGGGAAATGGAGATGAATGATAGATGACGGACAATTTTTGGTGGAAAATGGTGACGAATGATAGATGTCAGTTTTGGAGTTTTAATGACGGTTTCCGAGATGACGGTTTTTAGATGGCGGATTTCCGCCGACGATCACTTTAGATGGCGGAAATCCGTCATCTAAAGACCGCCATACAAGGTCTTATTTCTTGTAGTGTTACTCAGAACGATCGCTTGACCCGTGCTCGTGCTTGTGTTTCCCTCTTAAAAACAACAAAATAATTTTGATTGATTAAGTTAATCTTTATACTAAGAATTTTAGTAAGTATTGAATAACTTACTTCTAGAGTAGCGATTTTCCTAACAAGTCTGTTTGTACTTTTAGCATGAGCTTCATTTGTTGGTTAACCGTCTCGAGTCTCTGGTCGACGACCACGTTAACGGTTTTTTGAACACGAGTGTCGAATTTTTCCTTTTTTTCTTTTCTCTTTCTTCTTTTGTTAGGCGATTTATTTTGGCCTTGGATTTCTTCAACATCAATGAATCGTCCCCTGGTCTCATTTCGAGAATACGTCCTTTCGTCTTGCCTCCTGAAGCCCTAATCCAAGCTTCCAGACTGTCCTCAAGAATAGAGGCCTTTTTTGCTTGTAAGATGTCGATCATTGCGTCGATATTTCTTCTTTGTCTGTTGACTCATCCTCTTCCTCGTCTTCATTTAATGATTGTTGTTTATTGAAATGTTCCTGTTTGTACGTTTCGTAATCCGACTATTATAAACAACAACAAAAATGAATTAGTAATGAAAAAAATACAAAATATTGATAATTAAATACGTACCATTAAAGTCTTGCCTCTATTGTTGATTGGATAATGAGGGGTCATAAAAGATTCTGTAAATGAAGCTGGTCGACCGAGTTTCAAACTCTATATCATGAAAAAATGATCAATTACTTGAAATAAAAAGTGAACCAATTAGATATTAAATAGTTTTACCAATGACTGAGTATTAGTTTCAACGGATGCCGATCCTCCTTTGTAGAGGATGTATCCTTCATTGCTTGTGCGGTTTTCAGAATTCTTCTTTGATTTTTCTTGAAATTTGTTTGACAAGAACTTCGTCATCATTCTTTCTCATTGGTTCTTTCGCAGGTATCCAGGAGGAAAGTTCTTGCAACTGTCGTCTAGGTGATCCACACCTGCTAGCTTCTTCGCCTCTTCCCGGGCTTTATTCATCCATTTAGGATAATTCATTGTCAAATATTTGTCGAACGCGGTTCGAGCATAATCGTTATCTTCGAAAGTGAAAAATGTCTAAAATCGAAAAATAAGTTGTTAATATTTCTAACTAATTAGAAAAATGAAAAAAAAAGTAGACGAAATTGAAAGAGTATTAGAAATTTATTCCAGACTAGAGTCTTGTTCTCATCACTCTATTGAGCCCAAGAAATCTCATCGTCAGGAATGTTTGGTTTAACTATACATTCGATTTATTTTCGGATGTTGTTTGGAAATGATCTATATAGGTTGAAGTTTATTAATATCTTAAAAATAAAAATATTCAATTTAAAAATACTTACCCACAAGTCAGTATCTGGCCTTGAAATGGTTTCGAGGGTTGGGGAATTCCCTTCGAAAATGTTCTTGCTGAAATCCTAGAAACAACCTCATCATTGTCAGGTTGTCTTCGTCCCCTAGAAGTACGTCCCCGTCCGATTCTTCCACGTACCATATCTGAAAAGTAAAAAAATTAATCAAACATGATAACATGAAAATAATAGAAGTATAATAAAATAGACTTACAATTAAATTAAAAATCCATTTTATTGTCATTAGATGAATCATTATTATCCGTACTATCATAATCATCAAAACTATATTGATTATCATTGTTACTGTCATTGGTATCATTGTTCGATTCTTCGGTAAATTCATGACTGCTCAGAGGGATATCATCGATTCGGTTATCATTGTTGATGACGTTCACATCGTATTCGCTGAAATCGTCTTGATATGTATCTAAATCTTTTTCAGAAATATCAATTGTATTTCGAACTTTCGTTCTAAGGACCGTGTGTCAATCGTTAGATTTTTCAGAAACACTCGGTATGTAACACACTTGGTTGGATTGCCATGAGAAAATGAAAGGTTCGTATACTCTGAGTTTAGAATGTGTATTGATCGTCACCGTCTTAAATTTATCAGTTTTAATACCCTTGTGAATATCAAACCATACACATTTGAACATACAAATTCGAGTGTCATCGCCAAGAAAATCAAGTTTTACAATTTCTCGGTCATGTCAACATCATGAGGGGTGATGCAAACTTCAACACGCGGTTTCTTTTTTGGTTCATTGTGTTTATCCCAATTCGTGTAGCCACTCATGAAACCGAATCTGTAAAGATGAACTCCCATCGTATCTTGATCTTGCTTATTCAAACAACAACCTTGACCACAAGGACATTTAATCTGTCCTCTTTCACCAATGGAGTTAGAATTGGTGAAGGCAAAATTCAAAAATTCACGGACATCCACAACAAAAGAGTTCGTGATCTGTCTTTTATTATCTAATCTCTTGTACATCCAACTTCTACAAAATAAATAGAAAATACGTGCTTAGTTTTTGAATGCACGTAAACGACATAATTTTAATTAACGACAATCTAAATTTTGACATAACCTTATTGTAATTTCAATTCCACTATAATTTAGCCAACCTAAATAGACAATTTCATTCAATATATAATAAAAATATTTCATTCAACTAAAACAAAATTCATAGTTACCAAAACAAAAATTTCACATAAGTTTACTAAATTATTGTTTAACTAACTATAATTATCATTGCCACTCATCCTATCGCTGTTTTCGACGGATTCATCGTCGCTAGAAATTATTATAGTGTTCGGATAGTTGGACGTAACCGAAACTTCAGAAACCAGGGAAGATTCGGTTTCGCAGTCAAAGGAGGGACCTTGCATGGTGGCATTCGCGTCTGAACAATTCGACCCGCAGGAATATTGAAAATCGGGTGGATATTTCACAACTCCTGTAGCCGGTGCTCTTTTGTCTCGTCGGGGACCAAAGAACCTCAGTGGATCATTCATCATCGGGGGCCTCCTAGATATGGTTGCTTCACTCTCATTAGGATTGGTGGATGATGAGAACTCGATAGACCTACCGCCCGCGGAACATACATTGGATCTGGCTGAAATGAAGGTAAAATCGGTACAGGTACTGTTGCAGGTACGACGGGAACTTGTGGATGCACTTCCGAAACACGTACCGGAAATGGAGGTCTGCGCGGTATCTGTTATTTTCTCCTTCCCATTATGCTATTTTACATATCAAACAATTTATTTAAATTATATATTCAAAAAATTAACTAAACAATAATTAAGTAATGCATTTAAAAAAATTAGATTAATAAACAAAAATGATAATTAAAATCAGAAATTACGTACTTTGAATTTTTGGTGAAATTAAGATCAAGTTTCCCTTGTATAAGCTTGTTTAGCACCAACACCTGTGAGTTTGGAATAAACTATATCAAATTACAGTTTGAATTAATTAGCCAATAATCGAATTCAATTTTAAAAAAAAATTCCATATATGACCTATTTGCTTTTAATGATAATTGTAACATATATAACATAAAATTAAACCTGCAAATAAACATATATATAGGGTGTCAAACGAGCCGAGCCGAACTTTTGCTTATAGAGCCGGGCTCTGGCTCGGCTCGTTAAGATATCATCTGAGCTCGGGCTCGTGAGCCCAGGCGCGAGCCTGGGCTTGGCATGTCGGGCTCGAGAAATAAAAGAAATTTTTATTTGGAGACATGAAGCCCGCGAGCCCTCATGAGCTTAACGAGCCGAGCCGAGCTTGGACATTCCAAACTCAGCTCGGCTCGTTAAGCTAAACGAGCTTGAGCCTTGGGCTTAGCTCATTGGGGCTCGCGAGCCCGAGCCTAAACGAGCCGGGCTTTATTTGACACCCTATATATATACAACATTAAACGAGAAGTTCATGAAATCTAAATTTCAATTGGTCGAGATCTCATAGTTGAGAAAAAAAGAAGAAATACATGTGCTCATAATAACTCATAAAAAGGTAGTATACAAAAAACAGATTCAAATACAAGATTTCCTAAACTGAACAACTGAATGTTTTTATGCCATGGCTCATGAACAATATCAGATATTAATCTGGAAATTAAGCACATGTAGAATAAATAGATATCAATTGATATTTTATCAAATAAATAATTAAAAAAAGACGAGTGCAGAACAGTGGTAAACTCTTAATTTTAACATGGTTGAAGTTGAGAATAAGGATGGTTTTAAGGTGGTAATTGATATCATTGATAGATAACAAAATTGATTTTCAGAGTAGAGATTAGTTTAAAAAATAAAATTTAAGAACAATAAAAACCTACCTCGCGCTCGCTGGAAGTTCAAGACCTCGCCCTGGACAGGGATTTGGAATTGCTCGCCGGAAGATAAAGACCTCGCGCTGGACAAAATTTAATAGTGGCAGAGGATTATAAAAAGATCCTTCACATGATAAACAGAAGACCAAAATCGAAATTTATATTCAAAAATAGAAAAATCAATTATTTATATTCAATCAAAATCCGAATAGATATGTCATATAGACCACACAAAAAAAGACGATCAATTTCTAATGAAAATTAAAAAATGATTTTTTAGATTATTCACCAAGTTCAAACACACACCTAAGATTCTTTAGATTTGACTTCAACATGCTTAAAATAAAATTTGATTTATACTTTCTAAGTGTTTAGATTTGGTTACATTACTTACATTAGTATATGTGTTTTAAATAGAACTTTAAACCCATGATTTAAACAGAACTGAACATAAACATAACTGAACATAAACATAAACAGAACATAACTGAACATTTAAAATAAATGTTTTCGAGATATAAATGTTGATATAAACAGAAGATAACTGAACATTTAAAATAAATCTCGAAAACAATCATGATTTAAACATAACATAAACATAAACAGAACATGACTAGCAATTAGAAACGAGGAAATGACCACATCTATTGAGGAATGAGGAAATGAACATAAACAGAACATGACTAACATAAACACATATTTTGCAATAAAGTAATAAACTGTTTCTAGGGGATTTCTGTCATCTATTGCTTGTTTTCCAAATCAATTAAGTGGGAATTTCGATGGATTGGGAGAAGAATTGAATCGAGATTAAAAATGGAATTTAAAATAAATTACCTGTTGAAGGATTGAAGTCGCTGCCGGAAGAAGTCGTACACAGGAGGATCGATGTCGGAAGAAGTCCCACTCGCTGCCCACGTTGGAGGATTGAACTCGCACTCGCTGCCCACGTCGGAGTATTGAAATCGCCGCTGCCGGAATTAAGAAGTCGGAAGAAGTCGCACACAGGAGGATCGATGTCCGAAGAAGTCGCACTCACTGCCCACGTCGGAGGATTGAAGTCGCGTTGCCGGAGTTCGCCTTTGCCAAAAGAATTGGGTTTTAAGAGTGAGGAGTTGGGGTTTAAGATTTGGGGATTTTATTTGGGTTTAGGTTTAGAGATTTAGGGGCAATTTAGTTGGGTAATTTACGATCATGGTCATTTATTTGAGTAATTTACGATTTTTTTTAATTTGATTTCATAAACTATATTTTTCAAACTTTTTATTTCAACATTAATTACAAAAATGTCTAAGATAAATTACAAAATATCCATTTAGAGAGGCTTCTAAATGAGACTGTCCCTAATGATCAGGTCTTGAAACGACTATTTATGAAACTGTCTCCAAATATTTTCGAAAAACAAACTTCGAAATATTTAGAGACGGCTAATTTTAAAGGGCGGCGACGACGGTTCATCGAAAAGCCGTCGCCAACCATTAACGAAAAATCGTACTTAGAGACGGCTTTTGCAACCATCGTGGAATTTTCACGAAATCCTTTTCGGATTTAGAGGCAGCCAGAATCCGTCGTTAAATCCGTCTCTAAAAGTCTGTTTTCTTGTAGTGTCATCTGCAAAAGCAAGATGACTCACAATTTGATAATCTATCTTTCTGTCGCTCACCGCCTTCTTTATCAACTTTGAGAGGTACGCTATCACTATTACAAACAGAAGTGGGGAGAGTGGGTCTCCCTGTCTGAGACCCCTCCTTAGTTTAATAATTTCAGTCGGGGAGCCCTCCACCAGGACAGAAACAGAGGCAGTGGAGACGCAAGACATAACCAGGTTCCTGAAATTCTGATCGAGACCCATTAATTCCATAACCACATCAATAGCATTCCATAACTTAGAATTTTCTTACAACATTAAAGGGTTGTGGAAAATTGATTGAAGAGACTCATTCCTTCGTACCGGATTAGTCTAAAAGAAAGTGCACGCTATCTGTTTGATAGAATGGTTGAATGGGAATGATGTAATGTTTTTGTTTTTTGGCCCCAAAATCTTACCCGTTCATTTTTCTCTTTCATGGTTACAAAAAAAATCTGAAACATTCAATTTTTTAAAATGGAGTTGAACATTAGAACAGTTGATTAATATAAAACCCTAAAATCTTCAACTATGTTTTTGCCAAAATGAGTGGTACAAATAAAATGGAATTACGAATTTCGACGAGTCATTCGACGGAGTTACGGGCATAGGAAGACGATTCTTCGCCGCCGAGACTGTTGTTTCTCTCCTTATAAACTCTCATTTCGTTCTCGTACCGTTCTTTATCTTTTAACCCTAAATCTTTATAAGCCTGCATGAAACATTAATCGATAATCAAATCACAATTATCCAAACAAGCATTTAAACAAACACAACCAACTTACCGCTTTTTCGGATTCTGGTAGATTTCTCCATAGATGGCCAATCTCTTTAGTGATGTCCTGTCCGGTTCCGATATTAAGCGGCTTGATCCTAGCATACTGATCAGCAAAGAAGAAGGTGTATCCACTTCTATTCTTCTTAGGCAGTGTTGGATCTAACTGCACCTTACAACTGCTATTTTTCCGTTTGAGAAAGGTAGAGCCGACCGGTTCGATCTTGCCGGTTGGGAAAAGAACTCCTTTCATTATCTTGCCGTTCATCGTCAGGACGTTAACCGTCACGAAGTAACCTGAATCGAACTGTCCGTCTATCGTCCCAAACACTCGGACGCCATTGGGATTCGCCATGGATTTCGGAAAGTAAATCTGCTCATAAGGATGTAATATTGAGTTGTAGCGCTTACGAATGATCGAAGACGCATTCTTCGGAATCGGGTAAGGTATTAAAACCCTAATTACATCCTTCCATTCCTTATTTTCTATTACCTTATAAACCCAAAAAAAAAAACAGTATTCAAAATTCCATTATCTAAACCGAAAACATCAGTCAGTTAAAAACTTAAAATTACTCACCTTTTCCATGCCGCCTCGAGAAGTGACTTCGACAAAGAGCATGTGAAGATCGACCGGCTTATCTCCAACGATCGGAGAACTACATATACATAAATTATAAGAACATTTTAACGACTTGGGTTTTCGTAAACGCCAACCCTAAACGTACAAAATATATATACTTACGTGAAACTCGTGTTGCACTTTTGATGCAAAACCTGGAGAGTCATGTAGAAAAATTCTTTGTCGGCCACAACTTCGCTGTAATCCCCAAGAGCTTGTTGCGGCGGTGGAACATCAGCTGATCCATTGATCTCTTCACTCATCTCCGGCTTGTTTAATATTCCTCTTCCTCCGTTCATTTGAACTCCGGCCATATATATATTAAAAAAAAACGCTCACGTTTTTCCTGCCGTTTATCACCGGAGTACTGGAGCAGGGACGATTTTGTGGACGATGGGCTGTCAAATTACTAATTACTAACTAGGGAAGATCCCATTTTAATTAAATATCTTTGAATCAAATAGTAAATATTTATTATTATTCGATAATATTGATTATTGTTCGTCAAAAATATTTTAATAATTACGATATATTTCGTCTAAATTTCATGTTATTTAATATTTCATAAATTTCCCTTAAAAATATCCGAAATAAAACATTGACTGATATGTAATTTTTTATATGGTATATTTATATAAAAGTCCCTGATATTTACAAGTTAAAATAAAATGAAATCTGTTTAATTATGATGTATGATTTTTTTTTTACCTTCCATGTAGTTCTGTGATGGTTATATCATTAGCCGAAATGACTCGAGGATTGTGCTTCACATCTGAGGTGTCTTTATCGACGTCCGCGGTGAATGTGGGTCGTTTAGGAGAAAGGTCGAGTGGAAATTGAGATTCTATCATATGTGCGACTGAGGACATCGTGGGTCTATCGCTCGCGTGATCCTGAACGCAGAGGAGTCCTATATGAATGCATCTATACACTTGGTTCATCAAACAAGAATCGAATATCGAAGAATCGATTATCTCTGAAATTTTCTCTACGTCCCAAAGCTCCCATGCCTGATAAGATGTGACAAATACTGGAAATTAGTCGAAATATATATTACAACAAAAATAACATCTTGTATAACAAACTTTTAGTGATAGCCGGGTAAATCTGAGACAGTTTCAGATGTGAACGAGTAGTGAAAATTTTTAATCTTCACTGTTATATAATAATGTAATGTTTTTAAATGAAAATCAACGAAAAAAATAAATTTAAATGACGTTTTTAAATTAAAATTAACAAATAATCATCATTTTTATCAAGTTTTTCACGTCCCCTCCCATTTTCACATGAAGAGTTTCTAGACAAATTTTCATCAGTAGTCTTGACTTTAAGTGACAGGTAATTAAGCCGCCACTGTCACTATAAATGGCAGATTAAAAGGAAAAGATGGTTTTCGAAAAAAAAATTATGACCAACTTTTTGTAGGTAACCGATTTCTATGATTACCAATATTGTATATTTTCTACAGAAAAACAAAGATATGCACTACAGAATTTATTTTTGGATGATTGATTGAGATTTGAGATTCTTACATAAGATATGAGATTGGGGAACCCTTCTGGTAGATTGACTGAAGTGTTCCTTATCCCACTCACAATTTCCAATACTAGCACTCCGAAACTGTACACGTCGGATTTCACTGAGAAAAGTCCTTTCATTGCGTATTCTGGAGACATGTATCCACTGGAAATCAATGGCATCCATTCCAACATCAGAATTTGCTAGAGATTGATGAAGGAAGTTTTATACATGTGTGTACAACTTACTATGTACCGACGACTCGATTGGTATTGGCTTGTTTCTGATCTCCCCCAAATATTCGCGCCATACCAAAATCAGATATTCTAGGATTCCAATCTTTATCCAACAAAATATTACTGGCTTTCAGATCTCTATGAATTATCCTTAGTATGGAGTCTTGATGCAGGTATATGAGACCTCTTGCAATCCCTTTGATGATATCGAACCGCATAGTCCAATCTAGAAGCGCCCTTTTTCGATCATCTGTAGTTTTAATCGTGAATTCAGGTGAGACCATTTCTGATGATACATGGATGGTATCATCTGGGGAAAAAAAAAGTATTTACCAAATATAAAAGAACCCAGACTGTTGTTTGGCATATACTCGTAGATCAGAATCCTTTCTTCGCCGTCTACACAAAACCCCACAAGACCGAGCAAATTCCTGTGTTGGAGTTTCGCTATCAGTGTAACCTCATTTCTAAACTCCTCCAATCCCTGTCCGGAACTTCGGGAGAGTCTCTTGATGGCAAAAATACTTCCATCTGGTACCTTCCCCTGCAAAACAAAATATTGTGGTTAATTTTGACAATTATTTTCATTGCTAGTGTTTGAATTTTCAAAATTTGCAAACTACTAATTAATTACCATGTAAACTTTGCCAAATCCACCTTGTCCAATTTTGTTCGAGTCGCTGAAATTATCTGTAGCGGCGAGAACAACATTGAAATCAAACATCGGCAAATCAGACTCCTCGATTTGGACATCTTCACTCAAACTTGGTTCTTCAAATCTATGTAATCTTTCAATCCAAAGTTCTGGGAATAAAAAATTCTGATATTATTACAAACATTCCCAAATTGAATTCAAATCAGATCATTAATTCTTAATTACCATTTCTTATCCGTCTCCTTCTCTTCACAAACATGTACAACAATCCAATGGACACAATTGCGACAAATAAAGAAGATATTGCTATGAAGATGATCACTACCTTTCTCATCCAACCTGTAAATTAATAACTGTAACCATCCATAAAAAGTGAATCTTTAATCTTAATTTGTAATTAATCGAAACAAACCTGATTTCGAAACGACGAGACGCACATATAGAACCTCTCCACCACCTGAATCCATTGCTAAATCTAGGAGTTCATCCATCCATAAAAAACATGCTTCAAAATTCAAATTCACAACTGATTTGTTGGAAGTATATGTATAGGCAGTGCAAGAACAATTTTCGAGGCAAATTGTCCTACAGTTGCCGATATTCGTAATATTTCGATACACTAACGCATAATCCGGTAATTTCATATGATTCCCAACCAAAAATACATCACTCATGTTACATGATAATGGTTTCTTCCTAACACATCCCCCTTGAAAAATATCTCTCTCCCAATCATTTGGAACCTTAGGCTCAAACCCTTCGAAGCACTTGCAGATGGAAGGCGACGATGCACTATAATCGCAAATCCCAAATGGACCGCATAATCCATATGCATCGCATGTCTGTGATGGTGTAATTGAAGTAAGCATCCATTGATCGGCCGTAGGACTCCATTCGAATGACTCAACTAACCCCGTGTGATTCAGCACATAATATGATGTTGCATCTGTTGATTGAAGAGTGAAATTGCTCCATTGATCATCAACTTGAAATGTTATGAAGAAGGTGCTTCCACTGGAATTCAGAAACTGTGCACTGAAGCTGTTCCCAGTCCAAACTTGGCTTCTCCAGTATCGTTTCGAATCGTGAATTACTAAGTACTGGTAATTAACCACAGGATCTATGCAGAAGGTGAAGTTTCCGGGAGAAGGATCTTGCGCATTCTTCCATGATGTGATTTTTTTCGATGTCTTGGTTTTGGTATTTGACCACATCTCCATATTTGGGAGCGCAGAGTCTGTCGGAAAATCGAAACTTTGCCAAAGAACACTATCTCCATTTCTCAATTCTAAATTCCCGGAGTCCAAAAGCAGAGCATGATTAGTACCATTGATGGAGTAATTTGAAGTGGTATTGGTTGACCACTTCAGATCACCTGCAGAGTCTAGAACAACAAGATTTCCATCATCGGAAATTTCGACAAAACCAGGATGATTTCTCACTGGGTTTTCTCTGTTAGCCACCCACACAACTCTTCTGACAGAAAACTTGGCATACCATATCCCTGCATACAGATTAGAAGTAGAATTTGTTGGAGAAAAGAAACCAAACGCAAACATTCCACCTGCAGACACTATGGTCTGGTTATCTGAAATTGATTCCCTAACTGCCAAACTATCTGAAGAAGAACAAAATTGCAGAGTGGATGTTGAAACCACCAATAATAGCACAACTGGTATGAAGGGTGGAAACTCCATTTCAATCCAAAATACCTTTGTTTTCTCTCTGTAATCACAATTGTTTTTTATTTTGCACAATCATAGTTTGAAACCAAATCCAAATTGTTTTTGCTGACTGTACAAATTAAGGGAAAAAAAGTCAACCACTTGAGAGATAGATAAGACTTGGGTTGCAACTAGTGTCCAAAATTTAAAACGGCACTTCAATAATTAAATTTGAAGAGAATAATGAGGTCATGTGGTCAAACTTTGCAAATTAGAATTTCATTAATTAGAAAAAACAAAGAAAAAAGATAGGAAGATTTAAAATAAGATTCAAAGCAGGGTAAGAACGAACCTGGGTCGTCCTGATGGAAACTGGGCAAGATTTTGTCCCGATTTCAAAAATTTCCCCTTTTCTTATCCCGAAATTAAAACTCTTTCATCATAAGTAGATTAGTTCAACTGATGACAGTAATTATTAAAATTTACAAAGGTCCGAAAGATTTTTATTTAATTTTCACCTATGTAACTTTTATATATATTTTCGAAGGTAGATTTTTTTAGTTATAGAAAAATAAAAATAAAATCTTATTTCTATTTCTATTATCTGTCCCATCATCTAAATCTCCCAGTCTTATTTTTGGAAGTGGGTCTCGGTAAATCTCCTTAATTCAAAAGAAGTTTACTAAAGAATAAAGAACATCATCATCAAAAACCACGTTTAATAAAATATTAATGTCTACTTAATTCTATGGTCAATGTAAGCATCCCAGTTTTTCATGAATTATAATAAAAGCGTGTTCATTGATTTGATTGATTTTATAAGACCAAGTTCTTGTGACATTTGAGATCTAAAGAAGAACCTTCATCTCGGTCGTTTATATATTAATGAATTAATTACCACCGTCCGATCCAAATTAAATTTATATAATGTAGTATTTTCTTTAAAAAAAATCCATAGTCAAACCATCACTAAGATAGAGAAACATCACTTACAAGATATCAGAAAATCCTATCGTCCAACCGGACCCAAAAATGTTACAAGGATTTTGATGTAATTTTGTCGGCCGTGATGAATTGGCCGCACCGTAGGATTTAATATGATCGGTCATGATTTAAAGTTCCTAAATATGCCTTATTTAGATGGTTTAACTTGTAAATGATCTTTCGAATTTTATTAAAATGATTCGAATTATAATTTTAAAATCCATGTAACATTTAATCAAATTTGAATATTTGTCAAAATGGTCATTAAAAATCTAAATTGAATAAATATTTGATTATATACGATAATACGAATATAGTTTTAAAATTAATTAATTTTTAAATAATATAGTGTGAAAATTTAAATAATATGATTTGTTTTCATTCCTTATTAGGATTGGGCATGGGTCGGGTTTCCCTAACCCGGGAAGGTCAAAAAATATTGAACCCGGACCCGAACCCGGTTTTGATGTCGGGTTTGGTCGGGTTCGGGTCCGAGTTCGGGTTTAATAAATTGATTGAATATTTTGCATAAAAAATCCTGTTGTTTAAATTTTATAAAAATCAAATAAAATTTTTGTGAAGATGGAGAGGGTTTGTGAAGATAGAAAGATCCGACGATGGTGTGAAGAGGTCCGACGATGACGAGGAGAGGGTCGGCGACGGCGAAAGGGAAAATGAAAATGGAAGAGGAGAGAGAAATGAAATTAAATTTTAAATTTTAAAATATAAAATTAACTAATTAAGGTTTATAAAAGATGAAAAATTTATAATTATATATATTAATTTTTTTATAAAATGTTTTATATGAAATTATATTAATTATTTATATTTTAATGAATTTTTTATAAATTTCTTCGGGTTTCGGGTGAGTCGGGTTTGGTTCGAGTTTAACCCGAACCCGACCCAAAAAAAACGGGTAAAAATTACTCGGGTTCAGGTCGCTCGCATCGGGTTTCATGGTCGAAAATATCAACCTAAACCCGGACCCGACCCACGCCCACCCCTATTCCTTATTCTTTATACAATGTCTGTCCAAATTAAATATTTAATTTATATAAATTAGTGTTATTTTTGTAAAATTGAATTGAAGAGGGATTGACACATTTTAATAAAAATAAACATATAGATTTTTTTGTCAAGAACAACAATAGGACATTTATAGTGATAGCAAGGGATTAAGGCGAGTGTCGTGCGAGGGCGGGCGTCGTGAGAGTCGAATGCGAGCGACCTGTCCGTTAGCAAGCGTCCGGTTCGTCAGAGAAGTGCTATGCGTCTGAGTGATCGAGCGAGCTAGGGCATCGCATTTGGGAAAGGCTCCGCGTCTGGGGGAGGGAGGGATCTGCTCGCGATCTGGGGATTTGCGGATGAAGCATCAACTCACGTCTAGGGAGTTTCACGATTTTTCATTTCTTTTTTTCCTTAAGAGCACCATGCATTGGATCCCAAGATACTAATGAGTAGCTACAAGATCATTTGTTGGGTGGTTTTTTCTAAAGAAAGATGGAAAATACCACAATAAAAAGAAAGATAAGAAGCCATATATAGAGCCCACCTAGGTTTTTCATCACCCAAGGGATTAGACCTCCTCTTGTAGCTATGATAAGTCATTCTTGCATCCAATCTAGGATCCTCCTCCTTAACTAGAGATTCATAATCTCTGTGTAGCTTTTAGAGAATTTAAGGCATGGAGACAGCAAAGTTTTGGAGGCAATTCAACTCAAGGCAACAAGAAATTTTCGACAGTAGTCATCAGGGATAGTATTTGTAACAATTCCAATTGATCAAGCCGTTGCTGAAGAAGTTCTGGAATCGGAACTCCACTTGGAAGTGATCGAACGCGATGGACCAGGGGAATCACTCTGGAATCACTTCCAAGTGTTGTGAAAAAGTCGTCTCGACATCAACACTTGCGAGGTTGTTAGAGTTGAACATCAACATCAAAACTCTTGCGAGGTTGTTTGGGTCGTGTCAACATCAACATCAAAACTCTTGTTAGGGTCACCGTACATATTCTAAGGTCTCAAGTTTACCAGTAAAAGTTTGAGATGTTTTGTAGAGTTATTTTCTTAACTCTTAGGTTTTATAGGTGTAAGTCCGTCTGTAAAGACTTTAGTTCGAAAACGTTGTAGTCACAAAAGATTACAAAAGGTATCGTTATAACCTTTAGACTAGTGTGTAACAATTCAACTTGATCTAGACACTGTTACTAAACGATTATAAGCCGAGCTGAACATAGGAGAGCAGGGGACAGTTGAACGAGAGTCTCAACGACCTAACAAATTCCGGCAAAGGAAAGAAGACAACGATTACATCTACTATTAATAATTAAACGTGTAATTGTAGAAATAAGATTCTCAATGACATATTTAGTTGTTAATTAATTTTAATTATAGTAAACCCTAATTAACAAGATATAAAAATATATGAGTTAAAATTACATAGATAAATTTATTAAACTCATATAGATAAAATTAACTTGATATATGATTAAACTAAAATGAGATTGGTTTTAATTATTTCTATCAAACAAATCTCTACTATTAATTAAGTTAATTATTGAAGCTTGTATTTAATTATGCACACCTACTTGTTTGCATTAACTTTTGTTTCAAGTTGCTCAATGTCGTTAATCAACAAGATTTGAGAACTACAACTATTCATTCAAGCTACAAAAGGACCCAAGATGTAAAAAACGTGTAGAAGTGCAATCATGATAAAAATTTCAAGAACAAATCCAACAAATTAACTACAAGGATCTTGGATTCAATGCTACACAAAATCCCAAGATGAAAATTCAAATTGAAGTGAAGCTCTCCACCAATGAAATCGCCAATGGAGTAATCAATGAAGGTTTTTGAATCTTTTCTTCCTAGGTGTTCAAAAGTTGAAGAAATTTACCTCCATGCCACCAACGTCTACTATATAAGGAGGGACACACCCAAGAGCTAAACTCATCACTTGCCATTCTTATCAAAGCTCTTCTTGGATCAAAACTCTACTTTCTTACTCTCTTGCTCTTGCTCAAACTCTAGCTCTCGTTCAAGCTTTGTGTGAGAGTTGCTCTCAAGGTTGTGTTCTAGTTCTTCAATTTCTTCTTCTTCCCCTTTTGTGTATGTTGAAAGTGTGTTAGAAGAAAAAGCTTTACATCTTGTAAGTGGTCTAAGTGTTGTGAGTGGTGTGTCTCAACATCAACGTACACTTGAAAGGTTAAACGAGTTCAACCATAAAACTCGGTGTGGTTCTATAGAGTTTCCAGAAAACTCTTAGATTGAATCTGCCTTAAAGGTTCAAGGGTTTTTAAAAGTTCTTTAATACTCTTAGGTGGTTCACAAGCGTTTAACCTTAAAACTTGGCAGAGGTTCTTAAGAGACCCTTAATACTCTTAGTAGGGTTCACAAGCGCTTAGCCTTAAAGCTTGGCAGAGGTTTTTAAGAGTTTCTTAATACTCTTAGGTGGTTCACAAACGTTTAGCCTTAAAGCTTGACAGAGGTTTTTTATGAATTTCTTAATACTTTTAAGTGGGTCACAAGCGTTTAGCCTTAAAGCTTGGCAGAGGTTTTGCCATTACCTTCAGGCTAATGATCTCCGTGTTTCATCGAAACTGGATTAGCCCTTGTTTGGGTGAACCAGTATAAAAATCTCTGTGTCTCTTTTTACTTTTCTATTTTTTAAAGTTACAATAAGATAAAAAGCAATTAAAAAGAGATCCATCATCCAGTTATCTGGTCATAGATTGAGGTTGACTATTTTCTTGCAGATTTCTCATCCAGTTATATAGTCATTGACTTAGGTTACTTTTAGTATAAATATATATACAGTTACCTGGTCATTTATACTTATATATTTTAACTTATATTATTTGTTTGCTTATAAGAGAACTCGGTATTCATATACTATAATTAGCTTAAAAAGTATTATTTATCAAGTTAGAATATATACTCAGTTATCTGTTCATTTGAATCTAAACGTGTGTCTATATAATTTAGTATTCTTATACTACAGTTATATAGAAACCGCAATCTTATAAGTAGACTCAATATCTATATACTGCAGTAAACTTAGAAAAAACAATCTTTTTATATATCCTTGTCTCTAACTTGTACTCTTAGGTATTCCGCAAATCTTATGAGAAATCACGAAAAGAGGCTATTACCCCTCCTAAGCATCTGATCAAGATCCTACAGTAATTAGCAATGTTAGTCAGTCGTGCGTGTAACCGGCCAGTTGTCATTCAGACATTGGGTGAATTTCAATTTAAATAAACAACGGGATCCAATAGCGGGGATCATCGAATTTTATCCAGTAATGAAAATCCCTCTCAACCGCTGGCTCCTTCGGGAGATTTCTTCCCCGACCTCCGGCCCCCCTCGGGAGAATTCTGTTCGCGTGCGCATCGCCGGTGCTCACTCGTAACATTGGTGCTTTCATTGATTGTGAACGATCTTCGTCGGAATCAGAAGATCACAGTCAGAAACGACTATATAAATTTGAAATCCTCCTAGGCGCGTTCCAGGCCTGAACTGGTACTACAACAGGGAAGCAAGGTCACTTAATCAATAATTGTGTTAAAATGATAGAGAAATCTGGGACAAACGATCCACAGATTAGTCTTCGCGATTCGCCGGAACTAGAGGATATCCGGGAAGAATTGGGGAAGGTTGTTATAGATCAATCGTTGAGACTGTTTAAACACGAATCGGCAATTGCCAGTATCACAGATCAAATCGGCGACTTAACAATGATGATGAAAGAGATTCAGTTGGCGATGGGGCTGAGTCCGGATAGGTCAGGATAGAAGGCATCCAAGCAGATTAAGCTAGATCTACCGAAATTTGCAGGAATCAACTAAGACGGATGGATCTTCCAAGCGGAAGAATACTTCACATTCCACGGAATTATGGACGATTCGAGAATCCAGATTGCTGGATTTCACATGACCAAAGCCGCACTAAGCTTGATGCGTGGTCTGAGACAGAATAAATTGTTGCCAACTTGGGAGAGATTCACAGAGGACCTCCGGGAGAGATTTGGAGGATCGATCCTGCAGTAGACGTATATCTAGAGCGGTTTAAAGAATTATTGAACTGGATATCGGGACAATCGGAGGCAGCACTAATTAGCTTCTTCATCGGAGGACTGAAGGCGGAGTTAAAAGGGGAATTGAAGATCAGAGAACCAACGACGTTAAGAAAAGCATTCTCACTGGTAAAAGTATATGAGGAGCATCGTGGACTCGGGAAGGGCCGAGGCTCATCGTCAAAATGGGGAGGATCGGAACCATTGATCAAGACGTTGCTAACGGGAGCGAAAGGGGTGCCGATCGTACGGAAGATGTTGACGATCGAGGAGCGGAGAGAACGTACAGCCAAAGGCTTGTGCTTCAACTGTGAGGAGTCGTATTCACCGGGGCACAAATGTAAATGGTGTTTGTTCAGGATGGACACGGAGAGGGACTGTTTGATCGAATTGATCGAACAATCGGAAGAGGAGAAGGTTCGAGATACAGTTGGGGATCCAGAGACCGCAACAGAAATCAACCTGCACACATTCTCAAGGACCTTCAATCCTAGAACCATCTGTTGATCGAAGGGATGGATCGAGAGGAGGCCGCTATCAGTCCTGATAGATAGTGGGAACACCCACAACTTCGTTCAAGAAGAGGTGGCTACCCGGCTCGACTACGAAATGGGAAATGTTAAATTAGGGTTTGATTAGGCACAACATCAGCCCATTTTCCTCCCCTGTTCTGCTGGTGAAAAAGAAAGACGGTAATTGTTATTTTTGTGTGGATTATAGAGCGCTCAATGCGGTGACCGTTCGGGATAGATTCCCATGGGACAATGGACGAGTTGTTGGACGAATTACATGGAGCCGTGATTTTTTCAAAATTTGATTTGCGCGCCGGGTACCATTAGATCCGCATCGCCGGAGCCGACATCAAAAAAACTGCGTTCCGCACTACGAGTTCACGGTGATGCCCTTCGGCATGTCCAACGCTCTAGCCACCTTCCAGGCGACCATGAACCAATTGTTACAACTTCTCTTGCGGAAGTTCGTAATCGTCTTCTTCGACGATATACTAGTGTACAAAGTATCTTGGGAGTTACACATCGAACACCTGGCGACAGTGTTCCAATTACTTTGGCAGCACTGTTTCTACGTCCTAGAATCCAAGTGCGCATTCGGATTAGAAGAGCTCACGTACCTGGGACATATTATATCACCGCAGGAAATCAGACCGGACCCCGACAAGGTGGAAGTAGTATTGGGTTGGCCACATCCGACCACGGTGAAACAGACTCGAGCGTTCTTGGGGCTCACAGGGTATTATCGGAAGTTTGTAGCCCAGTACGCCTAAATCGCGATGCCTCTCACTGATTTACTACAAAAAGATGGGTTCAATTGGACTCCGGAGGCGACAGAGGCGTTCGAGAAATTGAAATTAGTACTAATAACAACACCGGGGTTGGTATTTCCAAACTTCGACTTACCGTTTGTATTCGAAACCGATGCATGTGAAGTCGGTATCGGAGCCGTTCTACTCCACAGGAGCATCCACTGTCATACTTCAGTCAGAAGCTATCGAACTTGCGACAGCGGGCCTCAACATACTCCAAAGAGCTGTGGGCATTGACGGAGGCAGTCCACAATTGGAGGCACTACCTCCTCGACAGCAAATTCACCATCAAGACTGATCATTCCAGTTCGAAGAATCTCCTCGGACACGTCATCCAGTCCACCAAACAACAATATTTCTTGACACGCCTATTGGGTTTCTCCTTCAACATCGTGTACCGAAAAGGGAAGGACAACACGGTTGCTGATGCCTTATTACGATTGCCAACAATTGAATTGGACAAGGAAGTAGCTGAACTCAAACGATTGACTAGCGAGGTAATCTCGAATTGGGAAAACTAATCGCGGAAGAGAATGAGTCAGACAATTGGATCGAGGTAAAACATACCCAAATTTTACAGAGCGGGAGTCTTGTACTATCGAGATTTGTTCTGCTTAGGTCCCAATTCATTGCTGCGATCCAAAGTACTGGACGAGTTGCATAACTCACGGATCAGAGGGCACTCAGGCTATTTGAGGACACTCAAACGAGTTCGACAGAGTTTCTATTGGAAAGGAATGAATGCGTTCGTACGAGAGTTTGTGGCGAGATGTGCAGTATGTCAACAGGTGAAGTCATCAGCATTGAAACCTATGGGCCTGCTACAACCACTCCCAATTCCGGTAGCTGTGTGGGAGGACGTCAGTATGGACTTCGTCATGGGGTTCCCGCCAATAAAGGGGCACGCAGTAATAGTGGTGGTGGTCGACCGCCTCACCAAATACTATCACTTAGGGAGTTTGTCAGCCAATTACTCAGCCGCACTGGTCGCGGAGTATTTCATCAAACAGGTAGTCTGGCTCCACGACATACCGAAGACAATCGTGTTAGACCGGGATAAAATTTTCCTTAGTAAATTATGGAAGGAAATTTTTAAGCAAAGCAGGATGACGCTGAAGATGTCCACAGTGTATCACCCGGAGTCTGACGGGAAGACAGAGATCGTGAACAAAACGATCGAATAGTACCTCAGGGCCACCATCCAAGACAACCCCCGGGAGTGGATCGAGTTGTTTCCATGGGCGGAGCTCTGGTACAATACATCGCACCATCATAGTCTAGGAATGTCACCATTCCAGGCCGTCTACGGAAGAACCCCGCCAGAATTGATCGATTACAGAGTCGGTGACTCAAATGTTGAGACAGTCGATACTTTACTGAGACAGAAGGATCAACTTATTCAGGAGCTGAAGGGCAACTTACAATCCGCACAGGAACGTATGAAGAATTCAGGAGCTGAGCGGATCTTAGACGACGACTATACGAATTTGAAGTCGAAAATTGGGTTTGATTGCATCTGCAACCCTACAGGCAGAGTTCAGCCAGCCATCGTTCTTGTGTGAAGCTGGAAAAACGCTACTTTGGGTCGTTTATAATCAAACAGAAGGTATGCCCGGTAGCTTATCGACTTAAACTTCCAGTGGGGAGCAGCATTTTCCAAGTGTTCCACATTGCACTATTAAAGCCGTTCCAAGGAAGCAATCCGGAGGAGACGATCAGTCCATTGCCACTATTGGCATCCGAAGGCCACTCCATCGTTTGTCCGTCCAAGGTAATAGCTTATAGACAAATTAAACAAAGGGAAAAAATCGCAAAGTAGGTGCTAGTAGAATGGGTCGGACTACAGGCCAATGAGCGGTCGTGGGAGGATCTCACTACAATCGAAAGGCTAATGAAGGAGGCAAATCTTGAGGACAAGATTTCGGCGGAAGAAGGAAAGGATGTAACAATTCAACTTGATCTAGATACCGTCACTAAACGATTACAAGACGACCTGGACTTAGGGGAGCAGGGGACAGTTGAACGAGAGTCTCAACGACCCACCAAATTCCGGCAGAGGAAAGAAGACAACGATTACATTTACAATTAATAACTAAACGTGTAATTAGCAATGTTAGTTAGTCGTACGTGTAACCAGCCAGTTGTCATTCAGACATTGGGCAAATTTCAATTTAAATAAACAACGGGATCCGGATCACCAAATTTTATCCAGTAATGAAAATCCCTCTCAACCACTGGCTCCTTCGGGAGATTTCTTCCCCAACCTTCAGCTCCTCTTGGGAGAATTATGTTCGCGCGCGCATCGCCGATGCTCACTCGTAACATAGTGATCTATGTATGTCATTGAAACTGGATTAACCCTTGTTTAGGTGAACTAATATAAATCTTTTGTGTTCTTTTCTTTTTTGTTTTTATGATAAATAATTTAAAAAGTTTAAAATAACAAAAAGATCCTCATCCAGTTATCTAATCTTATATGATATTCCTATCCTTGTTGATCACTTATTCAGTTATCTGGTTATTGCCCGAGCTAATTACTTCCTTTTAATTATTATCCATCTTCCAAAATTTTCACAACAACTGAATGATTTGTCACCAGATTTTCTCTATTAGCCACCCACACAATTCTCCTGACAGAAAATTTGGCATACCATATCCCTGCATACAGATTAGAAGTCGAGTTTATTGGAGAAAAGAAATCAAATTCAAAGCTTCCACCTGTAGATATCATTGTCTGGTTATCTGACAATAATTCTCCAACTTCCAATCTATCTGAAGAGGAGCACAATTGCAAACTTGATCATGAAACCATCGATAGCACAATAGAAATTAAAAGAGACCACTTCATTTTTAATTTTCAATCCAATCTTTCTTTCCCTCTTCCATCAACCAACCTGTATTATGCGTAGAATACATGGAATTTTTAGAATAAATATACATAAAAATATATGTGTTACATAAACAAGCTGAAGAACAGCATGAAAGAAGCTGATGACGGATGCTATTACTATTAGTATTACCTTGCTGGTGGGTCTGTTATCATTGTAGTATCTGTGGAAATTGTTTCAATCGTTGTCATAATTTTTCATGGAGTTTCCAATCGAATTACTAGAATTTCCATGACTTACAGAATGGACTGTATTGTCATTATCTGTCTCTAATTCAAAACACTCTTTCAAGAGAAACACCACTTCACTCATAGTTATTCTTTCGAATGATCTGCTTCGAGTACATGCTAGGGCTGCCTCTAAAACTTTCCAAATAGAGTTTACATTATATAGATCTCCTAGCTTATGATCGACTATCGCATATAAATCTCCATGTTCAACCCCTGGTTGTACCCAGTCAATTATATGTATTGGCTCGAAGGTGCTTCTGATGATTGCAGGTTTTCCAGTTATTAGTTCCAATAAGACGATTCCAAAGCTATACACGTCACTTTTTTCATTTAGCTTATTTGTGATATTATACCTACGCAACAACAAAAATTGTATTTAAAAACATAAAAAATGCATAGGATTTATTTCTATTTTCATATACTTAGCAGTAAATAGTACATACTCTGGATCAAGATATCCACGAGTGCCCATTATCGCGGTCGTGATATGGGTAATACCATCTTTTTCAAAGATTTTAGACAACCCAAAATCTGAAATTCTAGCTTCCATTTTTCTGTCCAGCAGAATATTACTTGTCTTAACATCTCTGTGAACTATGACTGGTTTGCAACCCTTGTGTAGATACTCTAGTCCTGCACATTAAATATTACATATTAGACGACAAAGAAAATAATTTCTAATTACCATATATATAATTTATGGAACCTTGCGCCGCTCCCAAAGCTATTTTTAGCCGTTCTCTCCAAGAAAACACCGTTGTTCTTCCTGATGTACCTGTAATAACTAACATGTGTTTATATTTACTTCTCAGAGCTCAATCATTTAATACAACCACAAGAAATCTTGGACATCCCCAATGCAAAATTCAAAAAATTAGTACCTGAGAGATGGCTTTCAAGGGTTCCTTCTTCCATGCGTTCATATACAAGTGCTAAATGATCTTTGTCATAACAGTAACCAACCAGTGGCACCAAGTTTCTGTGATGGATCCTTGTCAAGAGTTGAGCCTGCACTTGTCAACAATAATGTAAGAATTTCTATTTCTACATGTTGGATAAATCTGCAGTATGCGTAGAGTTCAGATAAAGAATTTGAATAACCTCATTTTGAAATTCCTTAGGACCCTGTGATGACAATTTAGAAAGAACCTTAACAGCCACTCCATCCCCATTTTCCATCACACCATGGTATACAGTCCCAAATCCTCCCTTCCCAAGTACCTTTCTAAAGTTGTTTGTTATACCGATGAGTTCACCATATGAGAACTTCCTGCTTTTCAACTGGAAGTGAAGCCCATCATTGTTCTGGTTCAATAGAACGGCTGAGGGTGAGCTACTGTATCTCTTACTTGATTCTAAATCTACCAAATTAAGGTTGAAATTTTAATACCATGTATCAAAAATCTATCAATCAATGAAAAAATATATTATTGATTAAGAACACAAACCTTTTTTTTTATTTTTCCTTCTCCATACAAAAATTAACACCATAAAAAGCAAGAAAGATACAGAAACAACAGACCCAACAACGATAACTACGGTTTTCTTAGAATTTGCAGAATTTCTGAAGCCTTCGAAACTACAATAAAAAAAATTAGTTAGCAAGCTTTTGCTTAAAAAGAAAACACCTGCTTTTTATCATTGATAACCTCAAAGTTAGTAGACCCTTTTCTAATTTGTGTTGGAGAGCCGGTGGAATTGGTCCATGCAGCCCGCTTCCAGTCAAATTCCTGCATCAATACAAAGTATAAACAATAGCTTGTGAAATCCTGCATCAAATGTTATATCATCTGTTATAGCACTCACAGAAAATAAAGGTGTGCCAAGTTTGCAAGAAAATCAGGTATTTCTCCTTCCAAGTTGTTTATCGACAAGTCTCTGTCATTTGAAATCAATATTATGGAAATATAAATGCTATATAGATCATAACAAAATAGAAACACCTACAACTGTTCAAGTTCTGTTAAGTCTGCAACAGATTCTATCAATTTACCACTTAATCCCCTGGATGAAAGATTCCTGCCATGGAATTAAAATGTACTTTGTGTTCAAACATTGCAATTCATATGATTGTCTAAATTAACAATGGTTAAAAAAACACTCACAAGGAAATGATCCGAGGTGACTTGGTAATTTCATTACTACATGTCAAGCCTTTCCAACGCAATTCCAAAGGAAAACAAGGATCTCCCATCCAATCCATCTTCACCTTGTATTCATATTTTATATCCATGATGGCGTCAACTGCAATCCTCCAAAATCAGTGAAAAGTAGTATCTAAAAAATAACAAAATATCAGATTTTTGTCATTGTATCTATCTGATTGATAACATACCATCTTGGCTATGTGTGTTTTTTTCATTCAGTTGCTTGGAGATATAAATCCTAAGTGAATTTAAGATTGGAGGAAGAGTAGAACCAGCAACACTGTAAATAGAGAGTGATATTTTGTCATAATTTCGTGGCTTCCCATTGGTTATGGTTGTGGTGGACATATATTTGGGAGTAACATTGTAACCGATCACTTCATCATTTAATTTGACATTGAATATTCTAGAATCATTTATGCCCAAGGATTCGAGTTCTGCAAAATGCAGAAAAATATAGTGTTTAGGTGGTCCGACAGCATCTTTTGACCATTCGAATTTCTCAAGATCAGAATAGAAGTCCAATTCGAATCCACTCTTGGGAATTGCTGCAGTTTTCATTACTTTTGAAGGTGGTTGATATTCACTCATAGTTGCGTCAAACGAATCACTGGTTGTTCTTATACTTGTCCAATTATATCGCAAATATGTATTCCAAAGTCGATCATATGAATCATCTGGGTACCTAGAAAAAATTATGGCATAAATTTATAGCCCTTGAATCATTTAAGAAACAAGAGATACAGAATTGTTTTGCACACTTACCTTATTTGAATATCTCCTGTCTCTCCACAATCAAGGGTGGAGCGTAAAACCAATGAACTGGAAGTATCAACCTCTCTATATAAAGAATCATTAAGAGGTCTAAGCTCAAGAGACGATATGAAAGGAACCCCAGTGTTCCTATTCAATAGACAGACAGAAATGGAATTCGCCGGTGCGACGGCAATAATCTCGGTATAAGAATTTCTGGAAGAATTAACAATTTGAACATGAAACCACAGATTTTCACCAAGGTAAAGATCAAATCTTGGAAGAATATCCTTCCCATCATAATTACCATACTTGAAAAATGCTCTCAATAAGTACTTGCTCCCTTTGATTACAGGCCGCAAGGTGTAGCAGTTTCTTGTTCCATTTGGAAAGCTTCTAAGATTATAAGATTGCGCATAGTCCGCATTGCCATCTAATACACCTCTAAAATACGAAGAAATCTGGTTATTTTCACCCGAATCTATGAAATTGGTATCCGGGACGTATTTAAGATCTGTCTTCTTGTCATGGTAAGTGTAGGTTTTCCCACAATCAATGCTTATGAAACCTAGAAAATCAAAGAACCTTCAGAATGATAAAAAAACAAATCTTTTCAAAAATAAAAAACCAGAATTCAACAAACAAAAACCTTCTTGTCCACCAGACACAGGTTCTTGGAGAGATGACAGAAAGAGGACATAACCAATTAGAATCAAACAAGTTCCTCTGTTGGGTGTTTCCATGCCAGACGCCTGCCTGCCTGCTTAGAAACGATGAACAGCAGTCCGTGTAGTACTTATAAAGCTAATTGATTGTGTGGGCATTTTTTTATTCCAATGGTTGAAAACATTACAATCTTTCTTTGACTTTAGAGCATTGCTTGAAGTTTTGAACACTGTTGGGGGATTTTTTGGCAATGAAACCGCGTGAAGGTACTACTTTTAATGACCTATCTGTATACGTAGATGATAGTACTTACTTCGAATGCATCCGACACACTTGAACAAGCTTCGTCAACTTTTAGCCGCCGCAATCCCATCGACAATAGTACAACACACCAACTTCTATTCTAAAATCACAAATTTGACGGCAGGTGAAGTTATTCCGGCTGAATTTAGTGATAACTTACCAACTGTTTGGTATCCATTCCTGTTATTTATTTATATTTTAAATATACCCTTTAAAAGATTATAATAGTTTTAGTCTTTACATAAAATAATAATAATAATAGACATGAATATAATTTTGAAGATTTCTCATTTCGAGTGCACATCAGAAGCGTATATGCACACCGTGCCGCACATTGATTAGTAAAATCCTTAATAGCAAATCACAAGTCTACTACTTTACACATCCTACTTATTTATTTACCGAGCTATCTACCAATCATGTCACTGAAATTTGTCAGAAAAGGTAAAGATAGATTTTAATTGTCGATTTCTTTTTTAATTTGTGTATTCGATCCCTCCCCCTCCTTTCTGCACATGCTCAAACTCTGATTTCATCAAATCTGCACTAAATTAAAAAAAACTAATGAAATTCTGCTGAAACTCTGATGAAATTAATTTGGTCACAATTCAGACAGTAATTGCTTAATCCATTCCAGTTCCGCAACTGCATCCGCTACGCTCCTGTATTCGGTTTCTGTAGTCGATCGTGCGACCAATGCTTGTGATACGGGATCAAATCCGGTATCGTAGACGGTGATGATGAAGGGCTAATTTCTGGCCGGAATAACCCAAACAGAGATGACTGATCTGGCCGGTCTATTCAATATAGTTTATTTTCTGGAATGAACAAAAACAGAGTTTCTGGTCAGAATATAGTCTGGCCGGCGACGAACGGAGAAGATGGCCGGTGAACACGACGGACAGGAGGCGACGACGATTGGCTGCGATGATGAACGGATGTGTTGGGAGGATGTCGGCGGTTATGGAATGGAAAGGATGGAATTTGGGGAATCTTTTATTTTAATTTTTTTTATTAGATGACTCACAATATTTACAATTGAGGGTAAATTACATAAGGGTGTATAATAGAAATTCTCCAATTAAAACTATACAAACAATATCACACATCTAATCTAAACTTAAGGATCTAATTGCAAATTAACCCTTAATTAAATTACCTGCCCATATCATAATTGGCAGTCCAGCCTGGAGCCCTCTTGGAACGGCTCTCCCTCACCTGGCGGCTCTGATCTAATTTTCCTTTTCTCTGTTCGCTTTCTTTATCTTCAATTTCTTCTTCTCCGACGACCTCTTCACTGAGCTCGTGGTTCTTCTTCAGATCTTCTATTATTCCAGCCATGTCTATCCGCTTCGTATCAGCTTGCTTCCGAGAACTCCAAGAGACGACATTCGTACCAAAGTAGACAATAAACGCCCCCTGACTTCTACTGTCTGTCTTATTGCCTCCCCAATCCGCATTAGAGTAGGCCGATAGAGACACGGAATCAGATTTCCTGATGTGGAGGTCTCAGAACAATGTCCCTGAAACATACCTTAGAAGACGCTTCAAAGCTTCCCAGTGAAGTCACAGATGGAGCTTGCATAAATTGCGCAAGCTTGTTGACCAAGAATGCTAGGTCTGGTCGAGTAATTGTCAAATACTGTAGAGCACCAATTACCTGCCGAAATAGCGTTGGTGAAGAAAAAAGTGCGTCATTTTCATATAGTTTTACTCGTGGATCCATCAGGACTCCTGCTGGTTTCATGCCATCTAATTCCACCTTTTCTAGAATTGATTTTGCATACTAATGTTGAATTAAATAGACCGAACCATCTGTCTCTGTTGTAATGTGAATTCCTAAGAACATCCCTTAATCGGATGAACCATGCACGGGGTGACTGTTTGAGCCCGTAGATTGAACTTTTCAGTCTGCATATATGATTTGGAAAATCGGGGTTGATGAATCCCAACGGTTGGCGCATATAGACTTCCTCATCAAGTATTCCATGCAGAAATGCGCTGGAGATGTCTAATTGAATTGTCGACCATCCTTTGCTAACTGCCAATGTTAATGCAATCCTGACCGTGACTAGTTTGACCACCGGTGCAAATGTTTGATTGTAGTTAATGCCGTCTCTCTGACGAAGAAAATTTTCCACTAGGCGCGCTTTCCGTCTTTCTAGTGTGCCGTCAGGATTCAATTTGTTCCAAAATACCCATTTACAACTTAAAACGTTTTGGTCCGGTGATCGATGTACCAACTCCTAAGTATCGTCCTTGATTAATGCTTCATACTCCTTTTTCATTGCTATCGCCCACTCTGGGTCCTCAAGGGCTTTGACAGCTCCTGATGGTACTCGAAGTTCTGTAGTCGATATATGACAAATGTATTTGGGATTAGGTTTTCTCGTATCCCATTTCCTTCTCTAGTCACCATCTGATGCAGAGGATGCTCCGACATAGGTGTGACCGACGAAGATTGCTGACCTAAAGAAAACTCACTTCCCTGGTTGAGGACCTCATTAATTAGTTGACTGGTTAATGGATTCAGTCATTGTATCGATAGAGTCTGATTGATTTGAATCTGAGTCTCCTTCTGTATTAATCTGGTTTGGACCAGGAATATCCGTACCAAATGAATCTGAAATGTGTTCATGAGTGCACTCGGCGGAATCAAATAGTCTTTTATTTTGACTAAAATCCGTTTCGAAGAAAACACGATCTCTTGATGAAATAACAAACTTCTTTGATCGAGGATTATAACATAAATACCCCCGATGATTCTGTGGGTAACCTAAGAATATATGGGGTCCGATCTGAAAGAAAATTTGTTTTTGCGAATTGGACGTAAGTTTGGATATACAAGATATCCGAATACTCGTAGATTCGAATAGTTTGAGGTTTTTCCAAACCAGACTTTGAAGGGCGAGTCGCCGGCAAGCACAGTGGTCGGAGTTCGATTGTAAAGAAAACACACCGTAGCAAATGCGTGGTGCCAGAATCGGAGAGGAATATTGCCGTGATGAATTAAGGCTAGGCCAATGTCCACAATATGTCTGTGGCGTCTCTCCACAGTTCCCATCTGGGAATGAGCATATGGACAGGAACGCCGATGCTCAATGCCGCATTCTGCCAGATATCCTCGGAACGCTAGAAATTCCCCTTCATTGTCCGTTTGTAGTGCTTTTATTCTTCGATCCGTCTGGTTTTCAACAAATACTTTGAATACATTTAATGCATCTGATTTTGCTATTAAAGAAAATAGCCAATTATGCTTTGAGAAACCATCAACAAAATTAACAAAATAGAAATGGCCTTCTAGAGACGGTATTGGCGCCGAAACCCAAAGATCCGCATAAATAATGTCCAAAAGATTCGATGTTCAATTTACCGGACGGGAAGGTGAAGAAAGACGGTGATGTTTAGCCATTACGCAAGATTGACAATTAAGTTCTTTATTTAACAAATTCACAGGAAGATTAAAATCTTTAACCACATCCAAAGTTGTTTTTAGTGAAATATGACCCAAACGACATGCCAGTGATCCATCGAGACTGATTTGACGTTTTTGACCTCCGTTCTTGCTCACGAATCGTCCAGATTAAGTTCATACATCCCGTTCACCGCCCTGCCTTTCACGACCATTTCCTTACTCTGCAAACCCAATAGACATACCGAAGTACATATTTGGTATCATTGCAAAGTACATACCGAAGTTGTTATCATTGCAAAGCCTGTAGACTGATAACAAATTTCTTGCCAATGATGGAACAACAGAGATATCAATGACACGAATATCATGATTGTTCTTAGAAAATACCGAATCTCCAACTCCTTCAGTCGGTACAGGTGCGCCACCTGCAACTACTATACCCGGGTGGTTCGAAATGGATTTAGGTAGATGAACATATTGATGATTACCTGAAACATGCCCAGTAGCGGCCGAATCAGGATTCCAGAGTGCATTGATCTCTGCCGGAGTAGCCTTATTTGTTACTTTGGTCGTATAAGGTTTTTGACATGCCTTGTGCTCTGGAGGCGTTGGATAGAGAGCCTCGTTATACCTGTTATGACAAGCAATCGCGACGTGCCCGCGCTTCCCGCAGATCTGACACGTCGGTCGTTCTCTATCTCGTCTAGGATTGAACACAACAACATTGATCGAAAAAGCTGATTGAGAGCTTCGAATATTCATATTTCTAATTTCCTGATTTGAGAGCAAGGTCCGAACTGCTGGCAGCATCATAGTTTCCAGTTGTGAAGAAATTACTGCCACGATTATCTCAAAATCACTATCCAAACCATCAAGAATGTATAAAATCGTTTCTGTTGTTGAGACTTGAACACCAACCGTCCTCAATGCATCAACTGATTTTGTTATTTTGTTGATATAGGTATTAATTTCAAGATCGCCTTTCTTTGCCGTTTGCCGGATTTGTAGAATTCTTGAGCCAGTCGATGACGCGAAAATCTGCTTCAACTCCACCCAAGCTTCAGTCGCGGTTTCTACATTCGCGATTTGTGCGAACACATCAGTGTGGAGCGTGGAGAAGATCCACCCCAAAAGTAACTGATCTTGCTTGATTTTTACATTGCAATCAAGCACCATCGACGTATGACAGAAGACCGTAACCTCTTAGGAGAGTCTTGATCTGCGCCTGTCATGTGAAGAAGTTGTCGGAGGAGAGTTTTTCAGCCTGCTGATATTTGATCTTGATAGGATTGATCAAGGCGTCGCCGGAGAGATTGACTGCGCTCATCATCGCCGGAGATCGCCGGAAGAGTTGATCCAGAATCAAAAAATTAACTAGCTATTTGATACCATATTGCAATTACAAGATCTCTCAAATGATCGTTGTATTTAATTGTGTTCTTTTAATATCCATAAGTCTCTATTTAACATCATTAATCATAGCTAACTATTGTTATCTTAACTAACAATGTTATTATTATCTAATAAGAAATATATTTCAGAAATCTCATTATGATCTGATTAAAAAATGAACTGTATTTCAAAAAAGTAGAATGCAGTAAACCCATAACACGAAGATTTTTAACAAAAAAGAACCCATAACACAATCATATTTAGTGTAGAAATGAACACGAGGCCACCTTAACAGTAGAATGCAGAAATGGAAATAAGTGAGTATGAACCTTCATACTCACATAACAGATCAATCGCTATTAGAGATACACCCCTACTTTAAAATAAATCACACATATAACATTATAATAAAATTATAATTAACACCCTCTTATTTCATCACAACTTTTCACATTCTTATTTCATATTCCCATAATCAAATATTCCATCATATATTAATTCCATATTACATATTCTCATATACATTAATTACCATAATTAAATACACCCACTAGTTCTTCTATATAAACACATCTAACCCTAGTTCAATATAACACACGATCATACACACACACACACTCTGTAATACAATTACAGACTCTGTGATACTCTGTCTGATCATTCTGCAACTACAACTGCTGATCTTCAAACGCTTCCGCAATACAACAACTTGAATCACAAATTCAAGTTCAAATCATCTTTAATTCACTTCAACAAGCTGTGGATCATCACTTCATCAAACCTTGACCAACTGATCATCCTACAGTATCAATTTACAGTTCATTATCATATCATCATACATACATACATAATTCAATATCTATCACATTCATAAACCATATTTCATATTTATATTTGCATATATATCAAATATATCTTCTATCATGGTATCAGAGCGGGTCTAATCCTGATCAAAATACTCTTTTTTCTATTCTAAAATTCCTTTCTTTTTCTTTCTTTACAAAGAAGAAAAGAAACAACACTACAAACTGTTTCAAAAACACAAAACACAGAACCCCAGCTGTTGTTCTGGACAATGACACCCCTTACTACAGGTTGTTTAATGAGCAACCAAACCTCTCTATCCTAAGAGTTTTCGGATGTCTTTGCTATGCTACAAACAACAAGGCAAAGACAAAATTCGAAAACAGAGCCATTAAGGGAATTTTTCTAGGATACTCTTTCCAGAGAAAGGGTTATAAAATACTCAATGTATCAAACCAAGAAATCTTCACAAATAGAGATGTTACTTTCCATGAAGAAATCTTCCCATTCCAAGAAGAACCTAAACAACATGAGGAAGACTTCTTCAATAAAGAACCATCAGAAGAAACAAACACATACATAATTCCCCCACATTACCAATACGAGTCAGAGGAAGATGAGGAGATAATTCCTCAAATTCCTCATATTCCTCCTTCAATGGAACTCACTGAACAGTATGAGTCAGAAGAAGAGGAAGAAATAGCTGAAACATCAACACCAGCAGACAATGAGGGCACCAACAGAACATCAAAAAGGACTAGAAAAATGCCCTCATACCTAAAAGACTACAAATTACAACTGGCATCATCTAGACACCCAATAGGAAAAGAAATCCCATGCCAAAATTTCACTCCAGAACACTATGCCTTCATCACAACAATAGAAACTAACAATGACCCAGGCTCATACAAAGAAGCCTCCAAACATGCCAAATGGAACAATGCTATGAAACAAAAGCTTGAAGCTCTTGAAAACAACAAAACCTGGACAATCACTAGCATTCCTGAAGAAAAGAAACCAATTGGCTGCAAATGGGTTTACAAGACCAAATTCAACAGTGATGGAACTGTTGAAAAACACAAAGCAAGATTGGTTGCAAAAGGATACAACCAAATTGAGGGCATAGATTTCACAGAAACCTTTGCCCCTGTCTCCAAAATGACAACACTCAGAGTTATTTTGGCAATAAGAGTATCCAAGATATGGCACATGCATCAAATGGATGTACAAAATGCTTTTCTACATGGAACTCTAGAAGAAACTATATATATGAAAGTTCCCTTGGGTCTAGATATGCAAAAAGACTCACCACCAAATTCAGTCTGCAAACTGAATAGGTCATTATATGGTCTAAAACAAGCCTCCAGAGTATGGTATCAAACCCTATCAAAGGCTTTATCCAACTTTGGATACAAATAATGTAAAACAGATTACTCACTGTTCATAAAGATTGATGATAAAGATACTACAATAGTATTAGCCTATGTTGATGACCTGTTAATAACAGGAAATAACATAGATAAAATAAATACCTTAAAAGGAAATCTAAGCAAAACTTTCAAAATAAAAGACTTAGGAGAACTCAAATATTTCCTAGGTCTTGAATTCACAAAAACACCAAATGGCCTATACATTGGGCAAAGAAAATACACTTTAGATCTACTGGAAAAATACGATCTAACTCAATGCAAACCAAACAACACTCCAAATAGTCAAAAACAAATATCCAATTATAAAACAGAAAAACATAATAACACATTAATGCAACCAAATAACCACATTAATAAAACACCAATGCAGTCAAACAAAACAGAGGGATGTGGAACCCCATTAGAGGACCCACAACAATATAGAAGCATAATTGGCAAGTTAGTTTATTTAACTTGCACAAGGCCAGACATATCATATGCTGTGACTTATTTAAGTCAGCACATGGCCACACCCACAGACATTCACATGAAGGCTGCCTACAGAGTATTAAAATACATAAAAGGATCACCTGGTGTGGGGTTACATTTCACGGGATCCTCAATGGACCACATATCTGCATTCTCTGACTCAGATTGGGCAAGTTGCCCGACCACCAGACGATCAACATCGGGGTTTGCCATCTTCCTTGGTACTTCCCTAGTATCTTGGAAATCAAAAAAACAACAAACCATATCAAGATCATCGGCTGAAGCCGAGTACAGAGCATTGGCCTATACTACATGTGAAATAACTTGGTTAACAATGCTACTACATGAGATAGGAGTTTACCAGATACGACGATCACCGGCTCCACGTATCTTCACCGACAGCACGGCAGCAGAGGCGATCGCACGAAAACCTATCTCACACCAACGAACAAAGCATATAGAAATCGATCTTCACACGGTGAGGGACAAGGTTTTAGCGGGAGATATTACACTAAGACACGTCTCAAGTACACAAAATATTGGTGATTTTTTCACTAAACCCTTGGGTGGTCCTGCATTTAAAAATCTAATCCAAAAACTAAGCCTAATTGATATACACACCAAGAATTCAAACCCAATTAATTCACTCCAACACCCCAATGCACCCATATATTCAAATCAAACCCTGACCGGTTTTGATTTGAGGGAGGATATTAGAGATACACCCCTACTTTAAAATAAATCACACATATAACATTATAATAAAATTATAATTAACACCCTCTTATTTCATCACAACTCTTCACATTCTTATTTCATATTCCCATAATCAAATATTCCATCATATATTAATTCCATATTACATATTCTCATATACATTAATTACTATAATTAAATACACCCAACCAACATAGCCGTTGGGTGTTCTTCTATATAAACACATCTAACCCTAGTTCAATATAACACACGATCATACACACACACCCTGTAATACAATTACAGACTCTGTGATACTCTGTCTGATCATTCTGCAACTACAACTGCTGATCTTCAAACGCTTCCGCAATACAACAACTTGAATCACAGATTCAAGTTCAAATCATCTTCAATTCACTTCAACAAGCTGTGGATCATCACTTCATCAAACCTTGACCAACCGATCATCCTACAGTATCAATTTACAGTTCATTATCATATCATCATACATACATCCATAATTCAATATCTATCACATTCATAAACCATATTTCATATTTATATTTGCATATATATCAAATATATCTTCTATCAATCGCCTTCATAACAATAGTACACAAATCAATCGCCTTCATAACACACTAAACAGAACGAAATTGACGAAGAACTTTGTTCTGGTGAAGAACTAAAACACATAACACAGATCAATCCATCTGACGATGAACTAAACAGAACGAAATCATCGGAGAGAATCTAAACAAGAACAAAGAAATCGACGACGGAGGCATTGGTGGAAATGAACCAAAACAGAACGAATAACCAGAACTGTGGAAATCGACGACGGAGGTTAGAAGATTGGTTCTGGTTCTGGGAAAAAGGTAGAAGACGGTAGTAAATAGGAAGTTTAAAACTACATGTAAGAAAATCTATGACCAAAACGTTGGTCATAGGTTGGAAAGCTATGGAAAGCATTAATTGGTGGAAAGCTATAAACTACTATAGTAAATAGTATTAAAAACTGATGGTAGCACAACTCATATTTAACTTGATTAACTTTGGGGGCATTGCCTTGTTTATATATACTTTCTAAGTCCAACCATATTTGATATACATCATATTGAGATTATTAAGTCTGTTTATCTATTATTAAGTTTTTTTAGTTTGATTAAGTTATGCTAAGTATGTTAGGCCCAACTCGGATGTTGGCCCATTAGAAACTAGGGTTTAGTATATATAGTCAAGTTGTAATATTTTATTCCTTGAATTTCAAAATTTAAATCTAAAACCCTATTTTGGGTTTCTCCCAATCGTCTCTTCACTTCCCTCCACGACTCTTGATCGCCAAACCCTAAAACTCCAACTCTGCTCACGCTCCACTCCGGTCTCCCGCGATCTTCATGGTATCAAAGCCTCGTGGAGTGCTGTGCTGTTGATCTCGCTGCAAAGCTTTTCGAAACCTTTCAGGTTCACGTCGCTCCGACTCTGTCAGGACCTCGACACTCGTTCTTCAAATACTAAGTCTGGTATATCTAAAAACTCGACTAGTTTACTTGTGATAAAATATATCTAGATGTTATGAATGTCATGCATGTTGATCATCTTAGATCTGAACGATCTCTCACTGCATGTCTTTGCACAATATCACTCCTGTCACTGTTGTGTTTGATATCTCATTACCATCTTGAAGACGATACTATACACAAAATCATGAGCAAATATTTTAGATCTATACTATTATATGTTGCATGCCTTCACATACTATTTCATATGCTATTTCTAGGTATGAAATCTCACATGAAAATGAGAAATACTGATATGTACATGTCTCATGTTATACTGTACTTATGTAAATATGAATCAATGCATATAGATCATCGTTCTCTATTGACCATCAATAGTGAATATACCTATTCTTTCTGTGAGATATTATTCGGTAGACTAGTTCATGTTAACATGACATCTATACATCACATACTTGACTGGTATCTCACACATACACACACACACTGTGTTAAGTAAAATGCACTCAATGTTATGCCTTAGTCTAATGATATGCTTCATGTCAAATAAAACATTTTATGCTAGATACATATTCTACTGTATGATATATCCTGCTAGATACATGTTAGTCAAAATAAATATTAATCTTATATTATTTCCGCTGCTACTCAGACACTCTAATAAAGCCAAAAGTGGGTTGTTAACCACTGACCAAATCAAATCATCTAATCTAAATTCTGATTTGCTATCTATGATTCATTCAAGATTAGTAGACATCGAATTAATACTATTTTATGATCATGAAAAATGCTACAGAGTTTTCTACATGTCAGAAACTGAGAATGTTCAACCGGATGTTCCATCTGGCCAGGCTGTCCAAGCAGTACAAAAGAAACCACTTGGTGGTCCATTGTTTGATCCCACATCCATCTATTTCTTCAAATCCACAAACTATGGTCCCCCAACCATAATAAATATCTTACAGGGCAGTCGGAATTATTATCCCTGGAATAGGGAAATGACTACAATGCTAATCACTCGGAGAAAGCTAGGATTTGTTAATGGGACCATAAAGGAACCATCTCTGAATGAAGAGGAAGAACATGAGGCATGGATAACTTGCCATGGGATCATAAGACAGTGGATATGGAGCTCTGTCTCACAGGAGATAGCCTCTCAAATCATGTACACTGATGATGCTTCTATAATATGGGCTGATCTAAGGGATCAGTACAGACAATCCAATGAGACCCATCTATTTCAGTTAACACAAGATGTTGCTTTGCTCCAACAGGGTTCAAACTCTGTCTCAAAATTCAGTGCTACCCTTAAGGCTTTGTGGAGAGAGGTAGATGCCTATGGTGAGGTACCCAGGTGTAGCTGCATCACATGCACTTGCAATGTGAATGGGAGAATCAATGAAAGGGAGGAGAGACTAAAGGTGAGAAAATTCCTGATGGGCTTGAATGACAATTTTAGGCAGATAAGGTCAACCATTCTGTCTATGGATAAACTTCCCATCTTTGGGAAGGTATTCTCAATGGTAATTCATGAAGAGGCCCAACAGCAACTGACCAACAATACCAACACCACCCAAGGCTCTGCTTTTTATTCATCTAAGGGAAAGGCACCCTATCAAACAACCAAACCTACAAACACTCCATCCTCATCAACACAAAGGAAAAGGCCTTCTACTCCAACTGAACCCATCTATTATAGGAGTGGCAAGCAAGTAAATACCAGGTATTACTGCTTTCACTGTGCTGCATTTGGGCACAGTGATGAGAAATGTTTTAATCAGCATGGATACCCTTCCAGGAACACCTCATCTGCCACAAGAGCCAAACCTACTATCCCAACAGCTACTGTGATCAACAAACCACAAGGTTCAGCCAACTGTGTGAATTCTGAACAGACCTGGTCAGCTTGGGACAGTGATGAAAAGAAGCCAGAATCTCCTGAGAATCCTATTGGACCATATGGCTTCCCCCTCTACTCTGAAAAATACAATCCAAAGCCCCTGCCCAAGCACAATTCAGGTAATGCTAATAATGTTTTTTTAAATTATTCAAATACATACTGGATCATTGACTCAGGTGCATCAGAACACATGAGTGGGAATGAGTCCTTATTTCTAAAACTTACAAAGTGTGATCCATTCAAGATCTCACTACCAAATGGGGACAGCCAAACAGTGTCCCAAAAGGGTGATATTTCAATCTCACCTGACATCACATTGGAGGATGTATATTATATTCCATCCTTTCAAGTGAATTTGTTATCCATTAGCAAGTTAACACAATATGATACTTATTCAGTTCAATTTTCTAAATCATGTGCATTCATATATGACAAGGTTCAGATGAAGGAAGTTGGTCAGAGTAAAATGAAGAAAGGATTATATTTTCTGCCATAAACCAGTGGTGGAAATTGTTTTGCAGGTGCCATAACAACATCAACATGGCACAAAAGATTGGGTCACACTTCAAGTGATAGACTCAAACACAATCTGAACAATCTCTCTTTAGACTTTAAAATTTTTACTTTTGATAAATACTGTGATACATGTCATTTTTCTAAACAACCTAGGAAGTCATTTCCATTATATGCATCTAGAACTAAACATGCATCTGATTTACTTCACATGGATGTGTGGGGGAACTTTCACACTCCAACAGTCCATGGGAAGAAATATTTTTTGACTGTGGTTGATGACTATACTAGATATACTTGGACCTATTTAATTGCTATGAAGTCTGAATGTTTCATTATTTTTAAAAATCTGCATGCTCTTATCAAAAACCACTTTGATGTGTCTATCAAAGCCATAAGGACTGACAATGGTGGAGAGTTCTTCTCTTTAGCCATGGATAAATTCCTAAAAACAAATGGAATCATCCACTACTCTAGCTGCCCCCACACACCACAACAAAATGGTGTGGTTGAGAGGAAACATCAACACCTCTTAAATGTAGCTAGATCACTGAAGTTACAATCCACATTACCAATTGAGTTATGGGGATACTCAATACTTCAGGCAACCCATATCATCAACATGTTACCATCCAAGGTAACACAGAACCTATCTCCATATGAGCTTATGCACTCCAGGAAACCTGACTATGAAGGTCTGAGGACCTTTGGTTGCCTATGCTATGCAACTTTCCTTGTAAAAGAAGACAAGTTCTCCCCCAGAGAAAAAAAGTGCATATATCTAGGTTCATCCCCAACCCAAAAGGGTTCCATCATATATGAATTAGATACCCATCACATCTCCACAAGTAGAGATGTGACCTTTTATGAGGATGTGTTTCCTCTAAATAAGGATCAGGATAAGACAAACAACCAAACAATAACCAAAAATCAAAACAAAAATCCAACAACTGACATTGATCTCTCTGAGACAAATCAAATTGAGTTAATCTCTGATGATTCAGACACAAATTCGACTATCTCAAACTCTGAACTCCCAGAGATAACACAAACAAATCAAACATGTGATCTATCAATAGTACCTCTAAACCCAGAAGCTAAACAAATACCAAATCAAACCCCACCAGATTCACAACCAAGTTTAAGATACCCAAACAGACAGAGAAGACCTCCAACAAAATTGAATGATTATTTCTGTTCATTTGCCACAAGCAATGGCAAATCTAAATGCACTTCATACCCTATGCATGACTACTTAACATATAAAAGGCTATCTACTTCCCACACTGACTACTTAGATAAAATCTCTATTACAACTGAGCCATCATCCTTCAAACAAGCAAGTCAAAGTCATGAATGGGTGAAAGCTATGAATGATGAACTTGCAGCTCTAGAATTAAATGATACTTGGGAAATAGTACCAAGACCAAAAGAAAGAAAAATTGTTGGTTCCAGATGGGTATACAAAGTGAAACACAAATATAATGGCCAAATTGAAAGGTTAAAGGCTAGGCTTGTAGCAAGGGGACACACTCAGATAGAAGGGTTTGATTACAAAGAGACATTCTCACCTGTGGCAAAAATATCTCTGTCAGAACCCTTCTAGCAGTGGCCTCAATCAAGAGTTGGACAACATACCAAATGAATGTGAGCAATGCCTTCCTACATGGTGAATTATCTGAGGAAATCTATATGTCCCCTCCCCCAGGGATGCTACCAGCAGATGACACCAGGGTTTGCAAATTAAAAAAGTCTCTATATGGCTTAAAACAAGCAAATAGGAATTGGTATGAAAAACTTACATCATCCTTGACCAAATTTGGGTATAATCAATCTCATTCTCATTCTCATTCTGATTATACATTATTCTTTAAATCAAATGCAAAATCATATACTTGTCTACTCATATATGTGGATGACTTGATCATTTCAGGAGATGATGAATTTGAGATACAAAAATTAAAAGAATATCTACACCTTCAATTCCATATAAAAGATTTGGGCAAGCTCAAATACTTCTTAGGAATTGAGGTATCTCAATCTAACATGGGTATATTTCTATCACAAAGAAAGTATGCTCTTGATATTTTACATGATTTTGGTCAATTGGGCTCATCACCATCCAAAATCCCAATGTCTCATAATTATAAGAATTCTGAAAATGATGCTCCACTAAAGGATCCATCAATTTATAGGAAGCTGATTGGAAAACTGTTATACTTAACAATTACAAGACCTGATATTTCATTTATTGTTAGTCATCACAGCCAATTCTTGGCAGAACCAAAACAATCACATTTTAACTCTGCTATAAAGATACTGAAATATATCAAAGGTGCACCAGGTAAAGGTATTCTATATAAGAGAGATGCACCTCTACAACTAGAGGCTTACTGTGATGCAGATTGGGCAGATTGCCTTAACACCAGAAGATCTATAACAGGATACACAATCCTATTGGGTGGCTCAGCCATAGCATGGAAATCAAAGAAGCAAACAACTATAAGCAGATCATCTGCTGAAAGTGAATATAGAGCTATGGCATCAACTGTATGTGAGATAATGTGGTTGCACTATTTTTTGAATGACTTGCAGGTGAAACCATCAGGAGAAACAATGTTACACTGTGACAACATTGCTGCAATCCATATTGCAACAAACCCAGTATTTCATGAGCGAACTAAACACATAGAGATTGACTGTCACTTAATTCGTGATCATCTTCAAGCTGGATTATTCAAACTACAACATGTCTCTACAACATCACAAATAGCAGACATTCTAACAAAACCAGCAAGTCTTGAATCACTACACAATTTACTACCCAAGCTGGGACTATATGATATACACTCTCCAGCTTGAGGGGGGTATTGAGATTATTAAGTCTGTTTATCTATTATTAAGTTTTTTAGTTTGATTAAGTTATGCTAAGTATGTTAGGCCCAACTCGGATGTTGGCCCATTAGAAACTAGGGTTTAATATATATAGTCAAGTTGTAATATTTTATTCCTTGAATTTCAAAATTTAAATCTAAAACCCTATTTTGGGTTTCTCCCAATCGTCTCTTCACTTCCCTCCGCAACTCTTGATCGCCAAACCCTAAAACTCCAACTCTGCTCACATTCCACTCTGGTCTCCCACGATCTTCACATCACTTGTATACATTAAGGTTGACTGAATTAAGGGAGAAACAGAGTTTAAAATCCATGCTAGTACTAATAATTCATTTATAATCTTCCATATGTTGTATTCTCTACTAGCAATATCAGTGGGCATTATAATTTGGCCATTGATGAAAACATCTTTCCTTCTTGAAACTAATGAGACCTCCATCCCATTAGACCAAGTTATATAGTTGGTTTCACCAACTAATCTATCAGGCAATAGTATAGCCCCCGAGTGATCACCAGAGGTCAGAAAAAGGGGATTCAGGGTCTTGTAAAGGGAAAATGTACCTCTCAGACCTGTGCCTTTTGAAGACTGAACTGTTGTACAAACCTTCATCAAAATTGTTGGCACACAACTTTCCAGTGGAACCAAACGACGACTCATGTGATGCTGCTGGTGTCTCGATCGGATTGTCAGGCTGCGCAACGGAGACGACTGGATTATTGGCCGGAGATATAGCGGAAGCTGCTGGTCGATTGGCCGGAGGATCGACAGGAACGTTGACGGAAGATACCATATTAAAAACTGATGCGGAGAAGGCGTCGGCGACAATGTGGATTAATCCCTAAGTCAGGGACGACTATGCCAGAGTGTGACGTTGGATTGCGCCGTTAGGGTTTTCTGCCCAATGGAGTTGGGGGAATACCTGTAATACCGGTCGACTAGCGGAGTGGAAAAATGAGAGAGAAAGGGAGGGAGAATGAATGTGATTAGTTAATCTCAAATGTTTGATTAACCTGTGTGAATTGATTGATTTAATTAATGTTAATACATCATTACTTATACTAATTAACGACTAACTATTACATTTAACTAATAACTGTTTTTAAGTTAAACTAAATTGCTAACACCGGACTACTGGGCTGGACTCATCATCTTGACCCTGGTCCAAGTCCGATTACCGTTAATTAGTTGTAACAATTCTGCATAAGTACACAAACTATTAGGAATATCAAATAGGTCCTTAATTGACCTGATTTAAGTTTTAGTGATTTATTTAATAGTCCTTGAGTTAATTTCATATAGTTTATGTACCAAAGACTTATTAAGATAACTGAAACTATTACAGTTTAATCCTTTCGTAAAACTGTATCAATTATTCTTTGAGAACCTTTTATTTTTTATTATTATGTTTAGGTTCAAATAACGTTTTTATTGAAATATTTATGGATAAACCCTTGTTGGTTAAAAACAAAACAATTTATTATTTTTTGTCATAACCCTTGGGTTATATCTATTTCCCTTGGGACCTAAACTTATATCTTTTGGTAAATTACTCTTTTATCCTAGATTTCAACATATATTCTTATAAATAGAAAGCTACGAAGGTCATTGGTAGAAGATTGGTGGAAAGCTATGGAAAGCATTGATTGACAAAAAGCTATAAACTATTGTACGTCTGTACCTATGAACTATTAAAATCTATCAAATAACTAAAGACACTACCTATAAATAACACTAAACCTATAACAATACCTAACTAATGACAATACTTAACTAAAATCGTAAAAATGAAAATCTGATCGTCCACCTGTCATCCTACGAACCAGCAGAAGTGTGAGCACGGTGTGCAGTGCACACATGATACAAATTATTCTCATTTCAGCTTTCAGGGTCTTATTTTTGCAAATACAAAATATAATATTTTTAATTTTCAAATGTATGAATTACGATTTACGAAACTCTTATTTTCAAATTTTAAAAAATATATAATCATCTAATTTTTTCAGATATTAAATTTTTTGGTGTTCGATGACATTGACGAAGAAAAGCGAGAACAAATCTCTGATACCATATGAGATTTACAATCGATGTATCTTACGATCTGTAAGTCACCCTGAGTTATATGATTAACCAATGATCATTCTTGATGTTACAGTCTTATAAAGGTATTATATAGTAATAGTACAATATGTATTGCTAATTAATCAGTAGTTAGTTATAACAAATAACTAATTATTTAACTACTCTGGTCAACATTCTAACACTTATATTCTTAGAATTAAAATAAATAGGTTTTATAGGTTTATAATAGTATGTGTCGTCATCTTTCAGTTGTCAAATTTTGTTTACCCTAATTAAAATCAAATATTGGTTACCTTTTTTTTGAGTAGACGCGACCGTGTTGAAGCGTTGTGCAGCCGAAGGAGACGATCGTTGTGCAACCGAGGTAGTTCGAAACGTAGTTAGATTTTTTAGTATAAGTGAGTCATTTTCCTCTCCTTCTTAGTGTTCGTCCGTTTGTGTTCTGGGGTTCACTGTTAGAAGAACGTTATCCCCAAATCGGTTCTTGTTGATATTAGAAGGTATATATGTTTTGGTGTTTTATGAATGTTAATTTTTAGTAAATTAGTATTTCTCAGGGAATAATATTTTGGAGTATGATTTATTGTGTTTTTTGTTGTATATTTTGTTGTATATTTTGACAGGGGATCGTTGTATGTGTACCATCCGCATTAATGACAGTGGAGGTACGTCAATCAATTACTCCAAGTCATGATAGTTATTAAGTAAAGATATAAGTTAAAAATGGTTATAATTAATATTTGATTATATTTGAGATAAAAATTGATAGGTATGTCTTTTGGAAAGAATAAAGTGACATCTAATTTTGTACATCATTTAAAAAATGTCTTTTGCGGATGTTGTACTTGTGAAGAATTCAAATCTAAACTAATGACTGAAATTTGTAATAACAATGAAAGAATTCTGTAAATTTTTCATACTATAAATTTAAGAAAAGCATGATGCAGAATTTTGTTTATTCAAAGAAAGAACTAATATGATTTAGCCGATTCAGAGTACAAAATAAAAGGAAATCACAAAATTGAAAGAAAACATTGAAATGATTTAATTGATTCAGATTACAACTAGAAATGATTTAAATGATTTAATTAAAATAAAGTGCTGAAATGGTTTAATTGATTCAGATCATCAATTAAAAGAAATAACATATACAGTAACAAAACCTACAGAGTAATGAGATAGGAACTAAGATTCAAAACTACAAGATTAATAACTAATGAATTCCAGATTAATTGTTTGATTTGATTGCAATTGATCAAGAAAACAATACACATTTATTGCTAATGAATTGTAAAGAAACAAGAACTAAAAATAAGATTGAATCTAGAACTAAATCTTTGCTAAGAAATGAGGGCAGAATTGACAGAATTTGAACATGGAAAACTGACCGGAATCGATACCTGAAACACGACGGAAGATGAGATTCAAAAATGCGAAATTGAATGCAAGAACACCGAGAGCAAATGGAAGAAGATCAGGAAAAGAAGAACTCACAAATGGAACTGTTTTTCCGGTAGCCTTTCTAATAACTCCTCCTTTTTATAATCACTTCCGTATCTCACTCATTCCTCCATAAGTTGATTTATTCGGATCCTACCTTTGGGTGTCGGAGTCAACCCATTTTAAAATCCCAAATTTAAATCTTCTTCACTTTGGGCAGGTATCTCTTCTTCCTCTTTCACATCCTCCCTCAAATCTGGTAAGATGGAATCTGCAAGATTTGATTGTATCGGCTCCGATGGTCGGATTGGAACGAGCTTGTGACGTTGCCGGTGTTGGACAAATCCTTCAGTGCTCAATGTTTTTGTAAATCTGTATGCAAACTGTAGAGTTGTAGGTACATATTCTACTTTAAGTGTTCTTCTATTAATTAATTTTCTCACAAAGTTGTAACTAATTTCAATATGCCTGGAATGTCAAATAATTGTCGGATTCTTTGCCATGAAAATCGCTGATTTACTGTCACACAATAGTGTTGGAGGTGAGCTCAATTTGAGCCCCAACTCTCTAAATAGGTAGCAAAACCATCTAACTTTTGATATAACATGAGCCATGGCCTTAAATTATGCCTCTGAGCTTGAATTTGATATTGTTGGCTTCTTTTTAGCTGACCAAGACAACAAATTATTGTCATACCATATGTTTGATCTTGTAATTGACCTCCTATCTGATGAGCCACCCCAATCTGAATCAGTATAAGCCACTAAATTCATCACTTTTCTTGTTCAATTGGTTATTCTCATCCCTAGATTGGATGTCCCTTGTAAATATCTCAGGATTCTCCTTACTGCCATTAAGTGTCCTTCTTTGGGATTTTGTAAGAACTGGCATACTTGATTGATGGCAAATGACAAATCAGTTCTAGTGAGGGATAAATATTGAAGGCTCCACACCATGCTTCTGTAGGCTGTGATGTCTTCTACAGGATTTCCCATATTGTTGTAGTTTTGTGGATTGGGTCATAGGTGTTTTGACTGGATTTGCTTGTTCATATCCAAATCTTCTAAGGACATCCTTTATATACTTTTTCTTGTGATAATATTATGTTATCTCTTTGGTAGATACATTCAATTCCCAAGAAAAAAATCAGTCTTCCCATATCTCTACATTTGAAGGTTTCATACAATTTTCCCACAAACTTGTTTATTTCTTCTTCATGTGTACCTGTTATCACAATATCATCCACATATACTAAAATTAAGAACTTGTGACTCCCATTAACTTTATAAAATAGTGATGCATCAACATTTGAATTTTTGAACTCCTCAGATATTAGATACTGTTGTAGTCTGAGATACCAGGCCATGAAAGCTTATTTTAACCCATACAATGCTTTTTGCAGTAAGCATATATCTCCTGGTGTACTCCTGTCGTCATATCACTTTGGTTGCTTCATGTATACAGTTTCATGAAGATTTCCATTCAGAAAAGCATTTCTGACATCAAGTTGCCTGAGAGGCCAGCTATATGTCACTGTTAGTGATATTACAGTTCTTACTATTAAAATCTTTACTACTGGGCTATATGTATACTGAAAATCCACACTTTCCTCCTGGTTATATCCTTGTGCCACTAGTCTGGCCTTGCACCTTTCCACACTTCCATTGGACTTTCTTTTCACCTTATATATCCATTTTTGAGCCTATCACATTCTATCTTTCTTTTGGTACCAATATCCATGTATTATTTTCTCTAATTGCTTTCATCTCTTCTTACATTGCTTCTTTCCAGCATTTATGTTTGTTAGCCTGTGAAAAACAACTAGGCTCCACAATAGCATCAGTATAAAACACATTATTACATGCATCAGAATTCATATCAAAAATTTTATATAGTACATTTGGAAGTTTTACTCTTTCTGGCCTTCTTAAGTTTGGAAAAGAGGAAGAGCTACTCTGAATTTTAGTGTTCAAAGTAGTGGATGGATTTATACCTGGATTTAATTCCAGGTTAATCCTACTCTCAGTGTTTGGAATAGTATTTTCTATATTGTTATTAGATCTAATTGGGCTAGACTTTATTTGTGGATTTTGACTAGTTTGATGAGTTCTGTCTCTGTTAGAAAGAGAATCAGATTGATTCCTTTCTAAGCCTGAGTGCTCATCTGATATTTCAGTAATGTTCTCATTTTGTGGTTGAACATTACTTTCATTATTTGTATCTCTAATTATTGGTATTTGTAATTGAGATACTAACTCTATAGGTTTGTATGACTTAGTTTGGATATTTATTGATTTTGGATCATCAATAAATGGAAAGGATTCTTCATTAAATATTACATTTCTTACTATCCTTATCTTTCTAGTTTCCATATCTAAACACCTGTATCCTTTCTGTTGAGTTACATACCCCAAAAATACACATTTTCTTGATTTAGGCATTAGCTTGTTTCTTTCACCTTTAGGTAATAGAGGGTAGCATTCACATCCTATAGTCTTCATTAGTGTGTAATCAGGTAATTTTTTCATTATTATCTCAAATGGGCTTTTGTTTTCCAAATTGGGTGTTTTTAGTCTGTTTATAAGGTATACTGCCCGAGGAGAATACCTCTAGCCAATATTCATGTGGAATCCCTGCTTTTATCATTTAACACCTCCCTACTTTAAGTACCTGTCTATGCCTTCTTTCAACTAAGCCATGTTGTTGAGGTGTATATGTGCATGACAATTTATGGTTTATTCCTTGTGTCTCTAGGTATCTTTTGAATCTAAAATTCATAAATTCCCCTCCTTGATCTGTTTGAATTTTTTTTTATTTTTTGTCCCAAATAATTTTCTACCAAATCACGAAATTTGACAAAAATGGAGAAAAATTCAGATTTATTATTTATTGGATAAAACCATATAAATCTTGTACACTCATCCACTATTGATACATAAAATCTGAAATTTCCTACCGAAGTTTTAGGAGATGGTGCCCACAGATCTATATGTAGTGTTTTCAATGGTGTAGATGCTATCCCTTCTCTTCTGATGTATGGTTGTTGATGTGCCTTCCCCTGAGGACAAACTGGACAAAAGTTTGTCTTACTTCCTTCTTTATTCTGGATTTGTAACTCTGGTTCAATTTTCTTTAATACACCCTCTGATGGATGCCTTAATCTGTTGTACCATGTTTCTTTTGTAGCTTTTATCTCATAGCAAGCTTTATTATCTGGGTATATATGGTAGAGGTCTTCTGAACTATTGCCAGAAAATAATGTCTCTATAGTGACTTGGTCCTTGATCATAAAATTTTTATCATTAAAAACAATTATGCAATTTAGATATTTTGATAACTTCTGAATAGACATGAGATTTTTCTTTAACCCTGGTCTGGTACACATAAAAGTCCTCTAGATTATATTCTTTTGCCTTAAATTTCAATATGACTCTAGCTACCTCTATATCTAACAGGTAAGTAATCTCCACTTCCAACTATTACATATTATGTACCTGGAGCTGTTTCATAGGCAGTGAATGCAGTTAGGTCTGGAGTCATGTGGCTGGATGCTCCTGAATCCAAGCACCAGGCTGAGTCCTCAAGTGCTGCAGCTTCCGACATTGCCATCTCAGATGGTGGAGTTTGCTGATAACTTTCTGAATATACTGAATTTGTTGGTTGCTGAATTGTGGTGTAAGTTGGATATGTGTAAAAAGTTGGTGGAGGCACGTGGAACTAAAAGGAAATCACAGAATTGAAAGAAAACACTGAAATGATTTAATTGATTCAGATTACAACTGGAAGGAGATTACAGAACTAAAAGAAGGTACTGAAATGATTTAATCGATTCAGATTCCAAACTAGAAGAAGATTACAGAATTAAAATAAAATACTGAAATGATTTAATTGATTCAGATCATCAACTAAAAGAAATAACAGATACAGTAACAAAACCTACAGAGTAATGAGATAGAAACTAAGATTCAAAATTACAAGATTAACAACTACTGACTTCTAGATTAATTGTTCAATTTGATTGCAATTGATCAAGAAAACAATACACATTTATTGCTAATGAATTGTAAAGAAACAAGAACTAAAAATAAGATTGAATCTAGAACTAAATCTTTGCTAAGAAACGAGGGCAGAATTGACAGAATTTGAACATGGAAAACTGACCGGAATCGATACCTGAAACACGACGGAAGATGAGCAAATGGAATGCAAGAATACCGAGAGCAAATGGAAGAAGATCAGGAAAAGAACTCACAAATGGAACTGTTTTTCCGGTAGCCTTTCTAATAACTCCTTTTTATAATCACTTCCTAATCTCACTCATCCCTCCATAAGTTGATTTATTCGGATCTTACCTTTGGGTGTCGGATTCAACCCATTTAAAAATCCCAAATTTAAATCTTCTTCACTTTGGGCAGGTATCTCTTCGTCCTCTTTCATAGTACTTTGTCATGTAAAATCTCGATAAACCGAACGTCATATGTAATGCAGTTGAGTAACTTAATTATGTCTAATAGATGAAGATCAAAAAGGCTATATTTATTTGACGTATTTTGATCTCGACACACCTGATAATTACTTTAAATAAATATATATATATACAGCTCGCTTCACCTGCGAACGCCCGCAGTGAATGCAGGCTGCGGACGAGGCTCGGATTGACAGATTTGTCAATCCGACGGTAGTCGCTCACTCGCGAAACCACTTCGTTTCGCGATGTCGGAGTTGCTCACTCGAGATGGAACCGCGATGAGTTCCAGGTCACGTACACCGGATAGGTTCCTGCAATTCTCGGATGTCCGCGGCAGACGACGAGTGTAGTTCCCAGACGCACGGCGAGTGTGGGGGACGTAACCACACCAAAAACACACCAAAAACGTGCTTTACTGATACTAACAAAAACAAAAACAAAAACAAAAACAAAAACGCAATTAAAATGTATATAATGGGTAAAATTTTAGTCAAAATCACCAAGATGAATTAATTGACAACTTTAATTAATTGTCATCTAGGAATATATTCACTACAAACTATAAATTTCGAGATATCGAACACGCATGAAAAATTAGAATTTAAGATTCCTTTTCAATTAAAACCCATGACCCTATTTTAATGACGACCTTACGCTCATTTTCTCACTCTTACTCTTTAATCTTTTAGATGCTAATCATTGCCTAACTTTTTGCTTTTGGTGTCTTTAATTATAAGATATTTCAAAAGTGGTCACGTTTTTTGTCTTAATTATCCCTAATTGCCACGTGCCCGTCCGTAATGAGAAAATATAATAATAATAAAATTGAATTTTCTTAGTTTTTGTTTCGAACGTATTTTGGAAGAAGAAAGAAATATTATTTAATTCCCAAACCGACCCTGACAGGCTTGACAGAGCGCACGTACAAAAATATCGGTGATCGTAAATAGATCTATAATTGAAGGGTATTAATTAAAACCCACAACAACTATTTCTTTATTTATTTAGTTATTGACCCCATCAGGCTCTTTTCTTCACACGGTTTTATTCCGGCGAGATCTGAAGCAGATATGAAGATGGCGACAGCGAGAACACCGACGTGGAAGGAGAGAGATAACAACAAGAGAAGGGAGAGAAGGAGACGCGCAATAGCAGCGAATATCTTCGCTGGACTTCGTAAGTACGGGAATTACAAACTCCCCAAGCACTGCGATAACAACCAGGTCCTCAAGGCGGTCTGCAACGAGGCTGGATGGGCGGTTGAAGATGACGGAACCACTTATCGGAAGGTCAATCTTTTCCCGTCTCAATTTCGCCGATCTATTTGTTCTTTTCTTTTTTCTTCCAAAACGGTATATAACATCAACCTGAATTCGATCTTGATGTGTCTGTATATATATAGGGTTCCAACAAGTCTCCGAAGTTCGGTACTTGTTTCTGTGCTCCGGAGACTCCTCCTCTTACATCCCACCCATCGTCGCCAACTTTTAACCTTGTGTCTTCCTCCTCGAGCCCATTTGGGCCTTCGAAGTTGTGGAGTGGTGCTAGCTCTCCCGATCCAACGATGCATGCCGGTTTTGCGTGTGGGACTTCCGACGAGTTTGCATTTGCATGGGAAGGTGAGATAATTCATGAACCGTGTGTGTCGGATGAGTTGGAACTCACCCTTGGATTAAATATTTAATTAGAGCTGGTGCTATGGTTATATGAGTCATAATACATCTGAACGTTACAATTGTCATCGGTCGGACACTATGATGTCACTCACTTACTAAGAACTAAGAAGACTGACAATTATCTTACCTTCACCCTTATTGTTCATGTCAAATCTTTTACCATTTTAGTTGAATATCAACTTTAGAAGGACTATTCCCGTTTTTTCTTATACTAATTGTCACCTTTTTATTTATTGGGTAAGTAGGTTTTAAAACTACTTATCTAAGATGGTTTCGTTGTCAAAAGTAACCACCAAGCCTAGTTTTTAGCTGATAATTAGGGTGTGTTAAATTTGTCTTTCATTTAGATAATCTAAATTATTTTACCCGTCGGTACACTACAAAAAAAAGGACCTTGTATGGCGGCCTTTAGATGGCGGATTTCCGTCATCTAAACTTCAATAGTTTAGATGGCGGATTTCCGCCATCTATTCTTTCAGTCCGCCGAGGAAACATTTTGGCTCGACGGCGGTTCGGAATTTTTTTCGATGGCGGTGTTTAGATGGCGGAAATCCGCCATCTAAACTATCCCGCCCAAAATTTCGAATCTCCCCCAATTTTCAGCCCGATTACCTGATTAAATTGACTTAAGATGGCGGATTTCCGCCATCTTAAGTCTTCGGGGACTCGGGCGGAAAAAGCCCGCCCAAATTTCGATTGGGCGGACTTTCACTTAAGTGCTGGCGGCACTTAAGTGTACTTACATGGCGGAAATCCGCCATGTAAGTTTTGGGGTTTATAAAAAACCCCAAATCCAGACAGACGCGTTCTGTCTGGAAATAGCGCCGTTCTTTCTCTCCTCCTCGCCGATCTGCCTCCGCGCTCGCCGTGCTCGCCGTGCTCGCCGTCTCCGTGCTCGCCGACCGTTCGTCGCCGCTCGCCTCCTGTAGCCGCCGCCTCCTCCGCTGGTCGCCGTCGCCGGTTCGATCTGTGAAGGTATGATTTAGTTAGAAATTAGTTTTATTAATCTTTTGATTTTGCATTTGATTTTCATGTTGTTAGATTGTTTGATTGATTGTTGATTGATTTACATTTGTTATTGATTGTTGTTTATAGGTTTTAGATTTTATTTTTAAGGTTTGATTGATTTACATTTTTTAGATTTTGGGTTTTAGATTTAAGGTTTTATATGTTAATGAATGTTTGAGATAATGATTTACATGCATGATAATGTTTGTATATTTTTATATCAATTTGTATATTTTGATATTGATTTGTGGTTTATATCGATTTTAGGTTTGTATATTTTTATTTCTATATATCGATTGTGGTTTATATGATTTTAGGTTTCTATATTGATTGTGGTTTGGGTGTGGATTGTGATTTTAGGTTTATCCTCGCCGGTCTCCACTTCCACTGCCGTCGTCGATCCCACCATCTGTCAAGGTATATCTATCTATTATCTATTTTGTGCTTGAATGAATGTATGGAATAAAATGTTGAATATTGATGTTTATCTATTTTGTATTATCTATTATATATGTTTATCTATTATATATGTTTATCTATTTTGTATGAATATTGATGAAATGTTGATGAAAGAGTTTATGTTTTTTAATTGTATTGTCGTATTAGTTAAAAATCAATGGTATTTAATAAAATTTATTTAGTTTAAAAATCAACGGTTACATCCATTTAGTTTTAATTTGTTATTGGTTTTTTAAAATCGACATGAAATAATTATTTAATTACTGTTTTTTAATATTTTAAAATTAAAATAATTAGTTATTAAAATAATTAAAATACTGTTTTTAAATAATTAAATTATATAATTAGTTATTTAAATAATTAATTAATTTGCATGAATTCAAGTAATTAATTACAATAAAATTAATATGTTATTAATGAAATATTAAATGTTTTTTAAAAAATAATATGTTTTATTATTTATTAAATTGTAAAATAATATTGTTTAATAATTAATAATTATTTAATTGAATGTTATTTATTAAAAAAATAGTAATTAATTAACAATTTACATTAATGTATTGTATATGTTAATAATTAAATATGAATGAATATAATTGTTTTCAATAAATAAATAATTAATTTACTGTTTTTATGTTTTTTAATTAAATGAAAGTGTATTTAATTAAAATAATAATTACTGTTATTATTGATTTAATAAAACAATTAATTAATATTTTCTTTAAATAAGTAAATAAATAATTTACTGTTTTGAAATTAAAAAATTAATAAATAATTTAAATTTTTTATTTTATTTACTGTTTTTAATTAAAGAATTAATAATAATTTGAAATAAATAAATAATTTACTGTTTTTAAATATTTTTAAAAATAATGAAATTAATTATTTGATTTACTGTTTTTAATTAAATAAATAATAATTTTGTTGAAATAATTAAAAAAATATTGTGTTGTTGACTTGATGTAGGTTTTGAAAAATCAAGAATCCAATAAATTTGGATTGAATTAAGCTATATTGCGGTATGAAAATTATACTTTTTTTTTAATCTTTTTGTTTTAAAAATATTTAATGAATTTGCATGCATGTAAATATAAATTTGTTAATTAGTAATTATTAAATTGACTGATTTTAAATGCTATCAATAATAATTAATTTGCATAAAATAATTAATTAATTATTTTTTAATTAAATTGAATGATTTTTAATTGAATTAATAATGATTAATTAATTTGCATGAAATATTAGAAATGTTAATGAATAATTATGAAATTGAATGATTTTAAATTGAAATAAAAATTATTAATTTGCTAATTATTTGTTAATAGTAATTATTAAATTGAAATGTTAATGATTAATTAGCCTGAAATTAAAAATTTGTTAATTAATTAATAATTATGAAATTGAAATGTTAATGAATATAATTTGCATGAAATAATAGAAATCATAATGAATAATTCCATGAAATGATTAATTAATTAATTATTAGTTTAATTTGTTTAAAAAATATTAAATTAATTAATTTAATATTTTTTTAGATTTTGTTAATGAATAATTATGAAATAGAATGATTTTAAATTGAAATAAAAATTATTAATTTGCTAATTATTTGTTAATAGCAATTATGAAATTAAAATGTTAATGATTAATTTGCCTGAAAATAAAAATTTGTTAATTAATTAGTAATTATTATGTATTGATTAATTAATTAATTAATTAATTAATTTGTTTATATTAAATTAATTAATTTAATATTTTTTTAGATTTTAAGAAATGCCACGTAGAGTGAAGCAATTACCTCGTCGGAGGACGCTCTACCACCCAATCCCCAAGATGCTTTCCGGTTTTATCTCCCGGTTCACCCATCACCGGCCTATAAAAAATTGAACTAGCTACATTACGTACCTAGCTAGCTAGTTCAATAATTAGCTAGATTTTCCCAAAAAAATTGAACTATAACTAATATTGTAATAGTCAATTACTTTTTATCTAATTAATTATAATTCGATAAAAATTTTAGGATAATGTCGAACGTTATGAAAGTACCCGATAAAGCTTGGATGAGTTTAGATCGGTTTTCGAAAGAATACGGCGAAGGGTTAACAGCTTTCACAAATTTCGCCATTTCGAATTCGACTCACCCAGAAGGTTATTTACCATGTCCATGCTCCTCCTGCACGAATAGTGAAGTGATTCCTATAAAGGAGATGAGAAAGCATATTTTCATAAATGGTTGGTTGAAACATTACGATGTTTGGACGCGTCACGGAGAGTTACCGAGTAGATATGCTGAGAAAAAAGTGAAACGAAAAGAAACAGTGCCGGAAACTGGTAACGATATAAATTTATTTATAATTTATATCTTTTTTTTTATATATTAATGATTTATGTGAATATAGATGCAACAAGGAAGGAGTGAAGTCGAAGCTTGGTCAGAGACTTTACAAATGACTTACAAAGGAAGCGATAAAGTTGTAAGTATTTTTTAAAAATTATTTATATTTTCTAATTTCTATTTTCATTGTTTGATTTTGTTATTCTTTCAGTTTGAAGCCACGGAATTTATCAAAACTCCAGAAGCAAAATCGTGGGCTGAATCAGAATCAATGACTCCAATTGTAAGTTCCATTGATTATTTTAATTATATTTTGTTTTTCTTATTTTTTTTTTTATAACGCAGCAATTTATCGAAGCGACGGTCAACAAGACTTTCGGCAAAAATAAGAAGAATCGAATAATTGGAATTGGAGAAGCTGCCAGTATGGTGAGCACAACAAACGAAAGATGGGCTGCTCCAAATTGGAAAGGAAAAGACCCGATCTCAGAGAGCACGACTGTTGATGCACCACCAGATGCAGTATGGTCGGAAAAATTCAAAGCATTGGAGGTATATATTTACAATATATTTCAATAATTTTGTTGATTACCGAACTCATTTTTGTTTTCATTTTCAGAACAAGTGTAACGAGAGTCAAAAAGACGTCTCCAAATACAAGAAGAAGTTCAATGCTATGAAATCATATATGAAGAAATTGAACAAGACTTTGAAGACTTCTGGACTAGACATGACGCAGATGGCTTCTACTTCAAAGTCAACAATACCGTCTGCATTCGGATCAGATAATTCTGATTCTGATTCAGAAGACTCGCTTTCAGACGAGTGTTGATAAACAATCTTTTTTTTCTTATTAAAACTTCGAATGTTTAACGATTCTGTAATTTAATTTCTTTTTAATAAAAAACATCGATTTCCATTTCTATTTCAAAACGTTTCCTCAAATATCGCTTTTATTTCGACAAACAACGATTAGAGGCCTTTAGATGGCGGATTTCCGCCGAGGACCACTTTAGATGGCGGAAATCCGCCATCTAAAGCCCGCCATACAAGGTCGGATTTCTTGTAGTGGTATCACCCGTCTCGATGACTCGAAAAATGTTACCCGATCGAATATCCGTCTAAGTTAAATATATTTCATCTTCCTTCAAATTTTGATTTTTCCGGTCATCTTCTCCGGTTCGATGTTCGTCGAAAAAAATGATTTTTCGCTGGACTTTTGGCCAAAATGCACCACAGGCTCCGGAACTTCCCCAAACTCAGGATTTAGACTCCCCTCAACTATCCGATCATTTCCCCCGAGGTAATTCCAGGTGAGAACTTGCTCCGCACCCTGCCCAACTCCTTCTCCGGCGAGGTCAAGAATCCTCCGATCGGCCAATACTCCACCAAATCCTGCATTACCGGTACCGTTAGAAGCGGAATTCAATTTAGATCTTACCTGGATAGTTTCCGAGCCAGATTCATCCCTCCCAATAGGGACTGAAGACCTGTCAGTGTTTCTACCGACAATATCAACTGATATATCCTTACTGTTGTCCGGATTGCCTATCTCCATTCCGGCCATCCTCAAGCTTGTATCCATGTGCTCAGCGGCGAATCTAAGAATTTTTTCTCCGGGGGGCTAATTTTAAATCATTTAACCAAATTTAAAAAAAAATTCAATCCAATATATATATTGTTCTCGACGATGTGTCATATTTTGGTATCGATACATAATATATCATTCTAATTACTAACATTAGAAAATAAAATTTTACAACCTATGTTACTAAAATATCATTCAACCAAACATCATCTATACGATTGCGACAATTTGATTTCACAAGATTCATTCATAAAAAAAATCTTTCTACTGAAACAGTCGCAATTGACAATGTGAGTGTTAATTTTAACAAACGAAACACCAAAGGAAATACGATATCTTTTTTTTCTTAATCAACTTTACACTCTCCAATTCCATTCAAATTCGAAAATTCTTCATTATTACGTACATGAAAAATGTATTCTGACAGTTCATCTTCAATATTATGACAGGGCATCAAGTCCTCCCAAAAGCCCCCCTAGATTCACCGTTGGCTGCATATGCTCAGTAATCAATACCGAGTATGTACCTGCTATCCCACGATGAAATGAGAAAAGAAGACTCCGGGGGTTTGGGCGGACGACGCAAGTATGGGTTGGAGGAGGACGATGGGTTTTGGGGTTATTTCATTTCTGGTACGACTGTCCTTCAATTTCTCAATTTATCGAATGTTCTTAGCTTTCCTCATCTCAATCTCCATAAGTAGAAAGCTATCTTTGAGATACGACATGTCCACACTCCAACGGCCAGAGGATCAGGGATAGCTGTCGGTGATAATTTTGCTCTTATAAAGCTCGATTTTATACTTCCACTGACTGAGCGATCCAGCCCTGCAGGATAGCATAATTTGATATCCTCTTTGACTCTCAGAATGCTAGACCAGATCAGGGAATCTTTGGGGTGGACATGGATATATATCAGTTAACTCTCTCCCTTTGGTATAGCGTGTCTGCATCCAAACCGTTCAAGGAGAACTCTCATTCCAAATACTATGTGCCCATTTGACCCTAGCAACTCTTGCGAGTAGCATCGGATCCGTCAAGCCTAGGCCCTCGTCCTCTTTAGCCAAAACCATTCTGCTCCATGTCATACCTTTAAATTTTTTGTAAAATCTCTTATATTCAGTGAATATCATCATTCTATATTCCCTCTTAATTCACATCCAATCTCTTCCACCATCAAATCTTTCACACATTTATAAAAGAAACCGCTCCTCTTCTCTCTCAAGGTATGTCTCGATATCATATTTTAATTTAAATTATTTCATTGATTTTATCACTTCGATCATCATGCATGGTTTTTGTCGACCCTAACGGTAGTCGACGTCATACCTCTCATATTGTTTTACTATCACCTAGGCGCCGTCTTTATGTAAAGAGAGCCCCTGCATACTAAAGGAATTAATTAAACAATAATTGAATTCAGAAACAGGGTAATTAAAAAAGAGTTAAAACTCTCTTAATTAAACAATACTAAGTCAGGGCTTAAATAGAATTAATAATGTTTTAAGAACCGTTTAATAATTTCTTGTTAAGTTTCTTTGTCCAGACAAATTTTCCAAGACTCACTTAACAGATAACAGAGGAGTTGAGAGTCATGACTGCAATAATTTTAATAACTTTGTTTTAAATTGATTGGGCCAATATTGCTGAACCAGAAGTAACAGACCATAGGAAATTAATATTACATGTAAAATGTGTAATTGCTATAAAACAGTGTTATGGTTAACTAATTAAATTAATTAAATCGATTATTGCTTAATGATTACTCGTCTTAACTGTCACTATAGAACAGTTAACACTGCAGCCTTACATTCTTCCATCTTCTATCGCTGCACCAGCCTATCTCTGGCGTTCCTTTTCTCAGACTAACCCACACTGGTTTTAACATGGTGTCAGTTGAAAATGATGTCAATCTGGAACTTAATTCCGCAATAGAAGAGCTCGGATTCTGAAGGATCAATGAACAATTCAAAAGAGTTGTTGTCCAGTCCGAGCTCTGAATTGAAGAAAATACAAGATTTTTCAGATCTTCAGGAAGAAAATATAGAAGAGTCAATTGTATTACAACTATTTGTACATTGCTTACAATATCAGTTTCTTCAATTGTATTAAACTATTAAATTTAGAACTAAACTTATTCTTAGATCGATGCTCTATTTGGAAATCAACGGTCGAGATGAAGTTTAAAGAGTAGAGGACTGTTAGATATGGTCACATCATATCTATTTTTCAACAATCTCTTTTTCCGCAAATGGTAAGATGTTTCGAAATAGCGCGCAAATTCTAAGATTACACTGTTACCATTATTGATAAAGTAGACCCACCACTCAGACACCAAATTACTGACACAGTCCTATCACTCTCAAATCACGACCTGATTTTTTTGGTGGGTAGTCTGCCACGTCACATCCTGCATATCATTTCCGTTTAAATACACAACTGCGTGTGTGTTTGCGCTAATGTGGATCTCGAGAGACCGGTCCAGAAAACGATCGTCAGAAACTGGAAAGTCGCCGTCCAGCCTAGCTTCGGAAGCAGCAGAACCGGTAGGAGAAGATCTGGTAAAATACAAAAATCTGATTCCAAATTTTTTGTTTAAAAATATTCCGACGCTTTTATCCGCATTTGATACCCCCAAATTTCTCAACTAGTTAGGTTTCCGATTTATTCATCGATTGTATTGCGGAATGTGACTACTAGGTAGGCAATAGGTATTACTGTTTTGATCTTTATGATGAGCGGGAATTTCGTCAATGGAGGAGATCCCGTTTTTAGCAGCGGTCGTTTGGGAAATAATCATGTGCAATTGACAAACTACAACTACATCCATCAGAAAAACTGTATGCGCCGTCCTTACAGTCCGATTCAGGCCGAAAGATCGATAATGAGAGACCTCCTGGCACTTCAGAGATCGAGGTCTCTTAGAGATCCATCTACTAGCCCGCCATCTTGGAAAACGAATGACAGAACTGGACTTGAATGTTTGATGGAACAAAACCCACACCATTCCATGAGGAGAATAAGATCACCTTGGCTGCCACCAAGTTCATCGTCTGTCGTCAAACCATCCACTGCAGAGATAAGCAATGTAGAGCACAATCAAAATCGCATGATAAGACCTATGTTGGGAGAAACAGTGAGTAGCAATCATAAGCCTCAAGCAGGTAAAACCAGATGTAAATTTGCTCCTCAAAGATGCACCCAAGTCCTTAATATACCACCACCCAAGAAGATGACTAGAAATCGTCATGCTGTTAGGAGAGTTCGTCAATCGATGGATTCAAGACGTACCAGAGTTCACAATGAGTCAACATCATTAGAGCAATATTCGATGCAGCATAATTACAGTTCAAAAGGCAGAGAAGAGTACGATGATGATGATGGTGATGAGAAGATGGAAGGTTCAGAAGAAGCTACTAGTAATGGGTGTGGTATTCTTCGGAATTGGTCTAGAATTCACCACAGTGGTAAAACATTCCTGGATAAAGCAGGTCGGAGTTTTGCTTGTGGTATTTCTGAACCACCCATCATCCTGACCCAAAGGGATACTTCTGTGAATGCAGCATCTGATCATTCATGTGGATCAATAAAATCTGATTCTGATGTGGTTCCTCTTTTGAATGACGATACTTGTGGATCTCAAGAAATTGGTAAACATCCATTTTCAAATCAGGATAGCTATTCAGGAGAACTTGGAATTTTCACCAATCATGATGAACACAACAATGGTAGCCACAAAAGTTTGACCCAAAAATACATGCCCAAAACCTTTAAAGATGTAGTGGGACATAATTTGATCGTTCAAGCTCTTACCAATGCTGTACAGAGGAAAAGAGTAGGCCTTTTTTATGTATTCTATGGCCCTCAAGGTACTGGGAAAAGTTCATGTGCTCGTCTATTTGCAAAAGCACTGAATTGCGTCTCTCTTCAACTTAACAGACCCTGCGGTGCTTGCACTTCTTGTGTTGCATACAATCTTGGCAAAAGCCGAAACATAGTGGAGATGAGTTCTCCAGTTGGCAATTTCGACTTTGAGAAAACATTATTGGCATCCTTATCTTCACAGTATATGGTGTTTATTATAGATGATTGTGATGCATTTCCCTTTGATTTTTGGCATTCCATTTCAAATATCATTAATAGAACACGTCAACACGTAGTTTTTATCCTCGTTAGTAGCAGTAGCAGTCATGACCACTTGCCTCATTTGATCACTTCTAGGTGCCAAAAATTCTTTTTCCCAAAGTTGAAGGATACTGATATCATTTGTAAGTTACAGCTTATTGCTTTTAAAGAAGGTTTGCAAATTGATATGGATGCAATAAAACTTATTGCTTCAAGATCAGATGGTTCAGTGAGGGATGCTGAGATGACATTAGATCAATTGAGTTTGATCGGACAGGAGATTTCCCTCAATTTAGTGCAAGAACTTGTAAGTTTATGTTTTTTTTTTAATACATTGATGCATAGAACCTTGAACCTTCTGCCACAAATATCTTTAAATTTACATTTGTTGTATTTAATCAAAACTTTACAGGTTGGTCTCGTCTCTAATGAAAAATTAATCGATCTTCTTGACTTGGCTTTATCTGCTAACACGGTCAATACTATAAAAAATTTGAGAGAAATTATGGAAGCTGGAGTGGAGCCGATTCGATTAATGTCACAACTCGCAACTATAATTACTGATATTCTTGCTGGTAGTTATATCTTGGATCAAGAAAGATTACAAAGGAAATTCTTTCGACAGTCAACGTGTAAGTGTAAAGAGAATTAACATGTATATTTAGTGTTTTTAATTTTTTTTATGATAGAGGGGAAATAGCACAAATCTCTAAATTACATGAAATTTAGCTGAATTATTTGTTCCACAATTGTATGATTTGTATAAATTGTTACCATGTTCAGTATCCAAGGATGGAACAGAAAAATTGCGAATTGCACTGAGAACACTTTCAGAATCAGAAAAACAGCTGAGGGTTTCAAATGACAAAATAACATGGCTTACAGCTGCACTGCTCCAGCTTGCTCCAGATGAGCAGTATATGCTACCAAACTCTTCCACAGATAATAGTTTTAGCAACAGTCCAATGGTCATGAATATCACAAATGAGGGTGATACCCTGAACAATGCCAACGGGCAAGAACATTTATGTAAAAATGAAAAGGACACGGATAATGTCAATCTCAGGAGTCCAATTCATTCTGCGGAAACTAGACAAGCAAACCAATGCAATCAAAATAATGAATTTATGGATGTTGAGAAAATCTGGATAGCAGTAATTGAGAATATCCAAATAAATACCCTGAAATATTTTATGCATCAAGAAGCGATGCTCACATCTATCAGCTTTGGTACAAGATCTGCAGGTAACTATGCCGTTTACTCTCCTTATAATTTTTGATGGTACGACCTTACATTATGATAGGAATGATCTAATAAATCTTTGTTATAAACAGATTATACTGTAGAGTTGATGTTAAGTTCAAACGTAAACAAATCAAAAGCTGAGAGTTTCAGGAGTCATATCTTGAAGGCTTTTGAATCTGTCCTCGGCACTAATGTACATCTTGAAATTAGAAATGGTTCCTGGAAAGAAACAGCTGCTGATAAAATGAGAAGTACTTCAACAAATAATGTTGTGAAAACAGTTAGAAACTCAGTAAAAACTAATAAACATGTCCATTGTGAGAAGACAAAAAATGAAATCGTTCAAATTCTAGCATCTCCTACTAGAATACAACAAAAAACTGGCAGCGCACACCTTGGTGAAGAAAGATACGAACCATGCCATTCATGTTTGCCAAATCGAACTGACATGGTTCCCATGCTTGGAAGAAAGAACAGCAGAAAACAACCTCAAAGAAGAAAATCGGTGAGAGAAAAACCATCTCTTACTCGTGTGATTCATAAACCCGAAGGATGTCCACAGGAAAAAGGATGGTCCAGACAGAAAGCAATATTAATTGCTGAAAAAGTAGAGCAAGAGAACATGTGAGTTTTATATAAAGCTAACTTTAATCATTTTTTTTCTTTTTCTGTATCGTATCATATTTCTGCCCAGGCAGAAATAATCAAGCAAGATAAACAAAGATGAGCAAAAACTAAAAAATGAACACCAATTAACCCATATCTCTTTTTTACTTTATCGTTGATGTTTTTTATTACTGATATTGGTTGTGAATTTTATACAGAAAAATGGAATCAAAATCAAAAGACATTCTTTGCTGCTGGAAAGCCTCTAGATACACTAGCAGAAAGGTAGTTTTATTTTGTGTTACCAGTTTTTGAATAAGGCAGATGCTTACTAGTTATATCACCTAGGAACTTTTTAAAGAGAAAACATACATAATTGATAATTCACATAAAAGCAAATTAGAGAAGCAACATGAACTTATGGAAATAAATTCTATAATTGATAAAATCTATAATAACGAAGACCTTATGGAAACCAATTTTTCATGAAGACATAATAAAATATATGAAAGAAATAGATTTTTTAATATTAACTTGCTCACTTTGTTTCAGCTCCTTCATTTAGGAACCAGAACGAAGGACCGACGACGGAAAATTCTTACAGTCATATCGTGTGGAAGGTGCTGTCCATTTATCAAACCTCCAAAAAAGGTAGTTGGTTCTTGATTGCTCCTAAATTAGTACCATTTAACGATTTTGTATTGTATCATAGTCACATATTTATTTCTATATAAATTTGTATATTGTTAAGTTCTAAAACTATGTAAAGGGTAAATGTCTAAATGATAATAGTAGGAATCAAGTATTTGATTAGAACCTTACATAACACAATTATCAAAAATAGGTGTATATAAGAGTTAATACTATACACTATAAAATCCAAATTACTACCAAACATGATGCATCAATTTTTAAACCCTAAATGCTTAAAAATTAATATTATAAATATTAACAGATAATTTAATTATAAAAATGAATCAAGAAAGAAAATCAATGGCAAAATTTATATGTAAAACCAAACAAAAGAAATCAAGAAAAAAAAGTGCCCTCAGAGATCTGCGTCAGCACCAGCAAGAGCCAACAGATTGATTTTCCATCACGAGGCCACACTGCCAAGCCACGAACAAGGGGTTGCGTTACAGAGAAAAGAAGAAGAAAAACAGGAGCCGAGTCGAAACAGTAGGAAGGGGATTTCATTTGATTCGGATTGAAAACTACAGATTTATTCAATCTGATGCATCATATGCCGCAAGAAATAAAAGTTTCTTGAGTGAATCAGGAATCTCGATTGGCTTGGGGATCTGATTTTGTTATCCACATGCTCATCAACCCCTTTCCTGAACCATCCTCGTCTCAACCTCTTTCGTCTTTCCGTCCTCCCGCAGCCAGCCTTCCTCTTGTGGGATGGCAGTGTGTGAAAGTCGATCGTAGATTGAGTTTTCCCTTTATATAGCAGTGAGTCACTCCCAAACCCATTAGGGTTTAGTATGGTTTTAAATGAATAATTATCAGGTCGTCAAAATTAAGGGTGGATGTTGGTCGGGTCAAACTCGAACATGTCGGGTTCGGATTCGGGTGGATATTTTCAGGAAACATGATATATTGAACCCAAATCCGAATATTTTTCACCCGATTTTTCCGGGTCAGATTCGGGTAAATTTATAAACCTGACTCTTAAATCCGAAATTTTTTATAAAATAATTATATATACATATAATATTTTATAAAAATTTAATAAACACATTTAATAAATTTTCCTTCTTCTTTTAAAATATAAACTTTAATATTATTATCATTTCCCTATATATCCTTTTCAATTCTATTTTCATTTTCTCTCTCATCAACGTGGTCTTCGTCCGATCCATATTCACATTTCATTTTCACCTAAGAATTATTTAAAAATTATTTAATGTTTTATCTTATTTATTTAAAAATTATTTAATCAAATTATTTACATAACAGATATTTTTATACAAAATTTTTAAAAAATATCAAACTCGACCAAATCCGACATCCAAAACGGGTTCGGGTCAGGGCAAACCCGAGCTAAACCCGACCCATGTCCATTACTAGTCAAAATGCGTCAAATTAATCATGTCTATTAAATCGATTTTTCGTCGTACATGTGTTAGTGTCTTTTGCAGTATATTATTTTACGTCGTAAATGTGTTAGATTCTTGTACATTACATTATTTTAGTCATTGGATTAAATATAAACACGATTTGATAACGCATGACGGTACATTCAAGATACGAGCGCACCTGAAACGTGTCGGGTTTTAAATAACTGATAGATCAATCCAAGAATGATGGACTTTGTGCCAAAACACCCAATATTTTTTTCTGCAGTGAAATATCCATTATACCCTCAACATTCAATTTACAGAATAGAAACTAGAAAGTGTTCTCGTATTTTCTCAGCATTTTTATATCATACAAAACGTCAGCTGATTAGTTAATTTATACAAACACTTCAAACTGGAACTGGGTTCCCTTCCAAAGCTTCTTTCCCCGTGATTCCATCTTTTAATGTTTTAAAATAGGTATCGTAATCCTTCTCCGGGGGAGGATTCGAAGGATCAACCACAAACGTTTCGCTGAACGGAACAGTGCTTTTAACCTGAACATCATTTCAATTAATCCCACCATAAAAACTCATCTCAAGTGTGTTTACTCAAAACACACCAACAACAAAACCTAACTTACCTCAAAGGTCTTCCGAGAAGCGTATGGGCTTTCCATTATCGCTATACATATCTGTGCAATCTCTTCCCTTGATATCTTTCCCTGTATGAATTACAACTCGTGATATCATTCAAAAGGACGATAGAGTTAAATGGCACATTGTACGTATTTGGAAATCAGAATACCGTTATATTGTCGCCTTGATCGAAAATCAAATCAGCTCCGGCTGGTTCTTCAGTCAAAGCACAGGGCCTTACTATTGCGTATGGGATTCCACTCTCCCGTATCAAATCTTCGCCCTAAACACAACATTATGCAATTGGTTTTAATTTTTAGCATATACAGTATTAATGCAGTTGAAAATTTGAAAATACCTTCAATTTGTATGTCAATATCGACCCCAATTCCTTGTTTAGGCGGACAGCGGGTGGTTGTTTGCTTAAATCAAGCCCTGGCCGATCTGTTCTGGTAACTCCTGCAGAGCCTACATGTACAAACCTGCAAAACCCAAACAGAAGTATTTGCAAACCCGAACATTTTCAAAATTGTATATGTGATGGAAATTGGAAATCTGATTTCGTAAATAATCAGGGAGAAAATAACCGTGGGGTGATCGGCTCCTTTATATATGCTTTAATGCTCGACAATGGGAGCTCGAAAGCACCTTCTTTAAAAGTAGGATTGAGTTTTCCATCAAATTCGAATTTGCTAAACATGAGCTGGAAAAAATAGATTCCAAATTCAAATGATTCCAAGGATGGTATTTATTTATTTATTTGTTTAGTTACCTGTAGTGAGTTGATTTCACTGGAATCAAAGGGCGGAGCACCGAAAACGGTCTTCGCCCTGAATATAGGCTTTAAGGAAGAAAAAGGAATTTGTATCTGAATCCAAAACAATCATATCAACAACTCATTTCAGAAACTATAGATTACTGAATTTTCGAAAAAGAGAAAACATACAGATTGCCATTGTCCTTTTACTGTATTGAAACCCGCAGTATATCCTATGGTATCCCAATCTGCGCTTGTTCTCACTATAAACTTGTATCGACAACCGTCTCCTTTAACTCTAAGTTCTAGACCATCATACGCTGAAAGATCTTCAGGGGAAGAAAAATTCTGTGGTGTATACAGACCAAATTTTAGTTAATGAACTAAAATAAGCTCTGATATGAACTAAAAGAGAATTACTTTTGTTCGGATGCTACAAAATCCACCATTATTTGCAGTCGAAACGGTACCTGAAAAAAAGACCAGACCAAACCTAGTTCAATGCTTGCTAATTGCAATATAGGAAGAAGGGAGTAAAAAAAAGGACCCAAACCTTTGAAAACACCAGTCGGTCCGCTTTTTTCACTTCCAGATGGATCGATTTGAAATTTACCTTCACTAACACCTCCCATGACAACATCATCCAGAGCACCCCATGTTAGTGTCTCTGATTCGTTGTCTGAACAGTCAAAAAAATTAGTTCACGTGATATCACCTGGTATCAGGGAAGGTCTATTTTCGGATGAACTTTAAAAAGATAAATTTGATAAACTCCAATATTTCATACCTTCTGCTTCAAACAGTACTTTACCATCTCCAACTCCCAAACTATTCTTTACTACGTTGATCAAATTCTGGATTCCAATGTATTCCACCATTTCCGGCGAATCGCCCTTTATCTAAACGAGAATGAATCTTCATACATTAGAACTAAGTGTCTGTACTCTGCAAAAGTAAATATTCAACGATACCATACCTCAGGTTCGAAGAACTTGATGCCCTGCACCAATAAAAAGATACATTGTTTGCATCAGATTAAACACCCAATTCAAAATATCTTGAGTTTCAGTTAAAAACACTCAATTCAAAATTGATTACTGACTTGTTTGTATTTATCCCTGTCAGGTGTGTCGCCTTCCTTTGGACCAACAATGACGGACGCCGCATTGACGACCTTCCTCACTCCCTTGAAATTCTCAGGATCCAATGTACTCGGTTTCGTAATGTCTCCGATAATCTACAAAATAAGATTCCAAGATCATCATCATCATTAACATAAGTAACATCTGTTGGATACTGACCATATCGACATCTGATCCTAACATGGTTGTCGCCTTATCTTTATTCCGGACCAGCACACGAACGGCAGATCCTTTTTTCCGCAGAATATCAACCACCCTTCTTCCAACACCACCAGTGGCTCCAACTACCAAGACAACATCAGAAGTCTGCATTGGCTTTGCCATTTGAGCAGTAGAAGCTGAACTCAAGATTTTACCCAAAAGCGTTTCAACAATCTGCACATTACAAGAACAATCACAGCTTGGTGTTATTACTTATTATTCATATATATTTCGTCCCATCATCATCATCTATCGCTAACTAACCCTGGCCGGAGAAGATGGGGCGTTGAAAAAGTAGAGAGTTTTCACAAATCTACCAAGATCCCAACTTTGCTTCTGAGCATGTACCGCCGCCCTGTGTGTTCGTATAAGAGCAGGGAAGGAGTGCTGGCGGTTTGTGAGTTTGGGGAAATGATTGAGTTGGAGAAATTGCGTCTTGTTGTCCACTATGTTCCTGGTCCGTCCCTGAATATAAGATTTTTTTAGCATGAACCAAGCAGAAAATAGGAGGGTAGTAAGTTGTGAGTATGTAGTACCTTATTAGGGTTTTGATGAAGGAAAGAATGAGGAAATTTTTGCAAAGAGGATCTGGCGATGGTTGCAGAGCACAACTGGTCCATATCTCGAATGTTATCAGCTCAGTTGGTGTGAAACAAGATTCTCATTTGAACTGACGAGATAATAATTTGGAATGAATGGTTAGTTGGAAAAAGACCACGTAAGCAGAACCCAACACCATAAGAAATCTATTAAGGATGTACTGTACGACAAAAAAAACGATTGGAGAAGAGTTTTTTTTTAAGCAATTGAAGAAGAGTTGAGTCAATTTAGAAGTGGATAGATACTTTTTAACTTTTAAGTTTGAACTATTTGACGTTTAGATTAAACTATTTTATCTCAGTAGTCTTATGTAAAAACCAAATTTTTTTTATAATGGTTCAAATATTGGGATGAAAAATTAATAGTAAAATGAAAGATATCTCACTTTCCAATAATATATTTTATTTTAAGATTCAAATAACAAAAAAATCTTATATGTATATGTTAGTACCAGGGCCCGTCAAGTCGGACCCTGGACCAAGCAGGCCCTAGGACAGGAGTTATAAAAATCTTCCATAGTGCAGCAGGGAGGGGGATCGGTTACCTGAGAATAGGAATACTAGAGAGTTGTGTGTGTGAGCACCCTAACGCGAGCCCACACACCATCAGTATATAAATTATAAATAAGCCAATAAAAGTGTTGTAATAAAAATAATTCATTATTATAAATAGAGGGTCAGCTTCTATTGAAAATTATAAGATTAATATACTGAAATCCATGGTTAAAACAACATTTTACAAATAAACATAAGCTAAAGACCAAAGTGAAATAAACATAACTCAAAGGTTATGGTAAAACATAATAAACTGTTAGTTATTAACTAACAGGGTCTTATTCATAAATATTTCAATAAAAACGTTATTAGAACTTAAACATAATAAAATAAATACAAAGTTGCGATATTATAACTAAGGGCACTTTATAGAAGGACCAGTTCACAAATAATACAGCACTACAAGTTATTAAAGTACATAAATGTTATGAAATTAATCATGGGTTGTTTAGTAAATAACCAAAAATACAAACCAGGTCAAATAAGGACCTGGTTGTTATTTTGATTGTTTGTAAGTGTTCTTGCTGGAATAACCTTATTTTAGTTAAATTAGTTAGTAACTAATTACAAGAGTTAGTTGTTAATTAATTGTTTGATAATCAGTGTATGAATAAATCTTGTAATAATAATGATTAAGTACTTCAATACAAAGTTAATCACATAGACTGATTAACATTAAACTCTCAAATCTCCTCTCTCTCTCTCTCTCTCTCTCTCTCATTCCCTTAGTGACAGTTAAGTTGGGTAATCGCCCCCTTTCATTTGGGCGGAAAATCCTAGTTGCTATACTGGCTACCCCTCTCCACTTCTTCCATCCCAGACTCGAGGATATTGTTGCAACATGAAATTAATATGGTATCTACCAACAACCATCTTGATGTCCCTCCGGTCATTCAACTAGCCACTTTCGGGTTATACCAACGGGTAATATAATTAATTAATGAGGACAAATTAAAAAAAAATGGCTTACTAACAACTCCTAAGCACCTAAGACTTAGACTTGGTGGTTACTTTTGAGTTTTGACCACCAAGCCGTCTTAGATGGTTAGAAATGAAACCTACCTTTATTATAATAGAATATAAGACTTTTAAAGAATCTAGTAGATGATATGGACGGTTGTAGTAAAATAAAATCAATCTAACGGCATACGACCTTTGATGCATTTGTCACACCAAAATTCTCTATTTAAATAATTAGAGCAATTATGGTTACCGTCAGATTTGTATCTAACGGTTTTTGAGAAATCAACTCTGTGGAAAACCAACTGTGGAAGTTCGAAGACAGTAGGCAATTTAAAACATTACCTGATCGCTTCATTTGTCTGTTTTAGACTACACCTGGAATCTTTAATTATTTACCTATTTATTGCTTACATTCACTACTCTCGAACGATTTTCATTCCGAATCTATTAATTCTCTACCGATCGACTACCACCCACCGTCACTAGTGCTATGGCATCTCTTCTTCTCTTGGTATCGGAGTTGCTCCACCCAGAGGATGCCTTGCTGGTTTCCAGCCCTGCAGATCTGCTCAACTCCAAGTCTACGACCCCGCCCTCTGCCACTGCTTCCTTCTGTCGCTACTTTCTTCCACGGGGTAATGAGAGCTCCACCGAGGAAATCCATGGAAGTCGATGAAGACAAGGAGGATTATTTGGGAGAGATCGACATCCATTTTCTTTGATTTCAACTCATCATGCAATTATGTAGTGATGGATCTATCTACTATTGTCAGTTCTCACTGTAAATTAATTAACTATCACTTCCTCTTTAGATCGATTAAGAGAGAATGGTGGCCAGCATTTAGGGTTTCTCTCACACAAACAAAAATGAAGATGATTAGTTAGTTTAATCGAGTTAATGAAGGTTTCCGTAATAATGTTTGTTGGTACCATGGACCGCGGCTCATGGACCGAACCAGTCTTGTCGACGGTCCGGACGAACGAATGGGCCGGCGAGCGAGCCCACGAGGCCCAAGGACAGCAAGAGAAGGCTATAAATACCTCCCCTGGTCCAACAGGGGAGGGGGTTGATAATTCTTGAAGGAACACTTGTACTAGGTTGGACGGCGAGCCCACACACCAACAGTGGTGAACCTGACGTGAAACGAACACGCAACAGCCGGAGAGAGGAGAAGAAGGATGACAGGAAGAAGCGAGTACCAGGTAGGAGAATGCTCGAAGCGACGCGAGCGAGGGGCGTTGGAGTACCGGCCGGTGCCGCACCACTCGCGGGACCGGTACTCGGAGGAGATGAGAGCCAACGAAGAGTGGGACGCCCAGGAGGAAAGATTACGCATGGAATTAAAGGAAATAAGGTACGGGTGGGAGTCGCCCAGGAGGAGAAGACGAAGCGGGCCCACGGCCCCACCCAGGGAGAGGAGAACGCGGTCCTGGTCGCGGTCTCGGGAGAGAAGGGAGGGCAAAACGAAGGAAAAGGAGCACGAGAGGCTCCATCGAAGGGAGCGCACAGAGGAGAGGAAGTGCGCGGAAAGGGAGAACAAGCGAGAGAGGGTGCAACTCGTGGAACTGATATCCACTCTACAGGAGAGCCACCGCCAGCTACAGGAGCCAGTACACCAGCTCACGGTAACCCCCCACACCTTGGAGTCGGACGGGGGCTGGGGTGGCGACCTGATGTACGGATCGACCCCCCCGGTCGGGGGACCCGGGAACGACGCCTCGCCCGCGGGAGCCCCGGGAGTCAGTACGATACTAGCGGTAGGCGGAGAAGCCCTGGCACAACACTTGTTGGACGAGGAATACCCCCCGGGCTGGAGGCCCCCAAAGATCCCATATTACAAGGGAGACACGGACCCGGAGGATCATCTTCACTCGTTCAAAACCAACATGGAGGACAGGACGAGCAGAAAGGACATCTGGTGCCGGATGTTCCGCAGAGCCTTGACGGGCGACGCGATAGCATGGTACAGGACGCTGCCAGCAGGGTCCGTGCATACCTACGAAGGCCTGGTGGCGGTTTTCCGGGCGGCCTTCGCACACCGTCGGAGGAGACCCAAAATCAAAGCTACCCTCAGTGCCATCGCGCAGGGAGAGGTTAAGAGCACACACGTATATGGATCGTTTCGGAAGCGAGGTATAGAAGATCGAGGGAATCTCGGAAGAGGTGGTGCTATACGTCCTCACGAACAACCTCCGACCCACCTTCTTCGCAGAGGATCTGGTGCGAAAGTCGCCAAGCACTTTCGCCGAAGCCATGGAAAGGTCCCATGGAGAGTGCAATGTGGAGGACTACCTGGGGGCGAAGATCCAGGAGTACAGGCGGCAGCAGAGGGGGAAAGGCACCCCCGCGAGCGCGGGGGGGCAACAACAGAACCAACCCCAGCAGCAGCAGTCGCAGACCAAGCCCCTGGTCGCCCCACAGACGGACGCATACAGGACGGGCATCCCCGCAGGAGGGGGACGAAGGGAAGCAGGCCCTACCCCGACGGCGAATCAAAGGCAGGTCTTCCTCACGTTGAGCGGAACGGGAACCCTACCCCTGCCAAGGCCGATGAGGAAGGACACGGCAGCGTTCAGGGACACCCGCAGGTTTTGCGAATACCATAAGGACAACGCCACACGACAGCCGAATGCCTAAACCTGGCAAAGGTACTGGAAAAATGAAGCCCGCCACCGGAGCCCCTCCCTCCCCGACAGCGAGACGTCCGACGGTCATACCCACATGGCACCAAGTGCCGAAGCAAGAACCAGCGGACGAAGCAATTGGGGATATCCTCGATCACCATCGCAGGAGGGGGGCCTCTAGGGGCGACGACTCATGGGAAGGGCGTCGGTACGTGTCCGATTTGGACCGGACGACAGGGATGAAGCGCCCGCGAACGAAGATGGAAATCTCGTTTACGGAGGACGACATGAAGGACGTCACTACGCCCCACGACGACCCGTTAGTCATAACCCCCTGATGAAGCACTGCATCTGCTACCAGGGCTCGCTGTGGTGCGAGGTGATTCCGGAGGCTCTTGAGTCCACGACGCGCGCTCTACGTCAAATACCTGCAAGTAGAAACTAGGCGATTCTAGTGAGAATCGGCGAGTTTCTTAGTGATGCTCTGGTGAGAGTGGAACTTGTGTTGTGTCTTTGAGTGTCCCTTTGGGGCCCTTTTTATAGGGTCTCGGAGGGCGCGATCAAAGACGAACATCGCGCCTATGGTCATATATGGAAATATTTGACGTTGGCTGGCGACGAGTAACGGTCGAAAGTCGGCGATTCAGGTATGGAAATCGCCTATTTAGGGCAAATTCGCCGAGTTTCCAAGGGCGAGATGTGCAGTCTACCATACTGCCGATCTGGGCCCTAACTCGACGATTTGTCCCTAAAGTCGGCGACTTGGTAGTCCAATCGTGACTTACGGGCTAACTCGGCGATTTGGACGATGAACTTGTTCCGCACCGTGGGAGCTCTCCGGGGGTCCGGCGTAAAGCGACGGAACCCTAATCCTTGTTGAAAGGTGGTGAGATATGCCTGATTACGGCAGTCACTCCAGAAAATCACTCGTTGTTTCGGTAAAAAAAAAAGAGTATGGGGTTTTTCGCCTATTTTCACTTCCAGTGATTTCGTCGGTCCACCTCCGGAATTTCCAGATCCGATTTTGGGGTTCTGAGACTACATATCACGTCAAAAAAGTTTTCTCTACGAGTACCAAAGAGCAGAATTTCCAGAGAGTGCCAGGAATCTTTTCTGGGATAGGTCTAAACAGGCATCCCAAAAGCCACCTCCGGCGGCACGATTTTCTGTCGAAAAATTGCAAAAAATTTGCGACATTTTTTGCTAATTTCAAATTTTGGGGACTAGTAGTATTCATCAAGGGGGTCACAAAACTACAAAGAAATATCATACAAAAAATTTTCTGTTTTGTGACACCCAGGGGGGCAGGTACCTACCCATATCTTCCGACACTTCGGAAGAACTTCTACTCGTTGCCCGTTGCTTCAGCCTGGTAGAAGCAACCATCCCGGCTATTTATGGATCCTGTTGCTAAGGATCAGAAGAAAGCTCTTGCCACTGCTACTACGGTAAGAGCTTCTAGCAGAAGGGTTGGTCCTCGTACTGTACCAACCTCTAATACACCATCACCTACACATGAGATGTCCTCACCACTCCCACTAAATGGGGGTGTGAACCCAACTCCGACAATACAGGAGAGGCTTGCGCACATGCATGCTCTCATGTTGAAGTTGGACAAAAGGATAACCAACCTAGAGGCTTCAAGGAGCCGGACCACCCTATGATGTACGACAAGCAATTCTAACCCACATTTGAGGAAGACAAACTTAAGTACACATCATCGGTCCGAATCAAGGATATCCAAGGAGCTTCGAAAGCTCAAGGGAAAGAGTCCTGCAATCTCAGGGCAACCCAAATCCAACTCGTATCACTCTCCTACGGGAGACAACCACGGTGAAACAAAGAGACACAAGCATCTCCGTTCTCACCACAGGTCCGCAATACATCACTCAGGTATACCTTCGAGTTCCACGACTAGTGTGGATTACGATGCCACACTCATGAATAGGGTAATCAAGGAAATGCTTCGTAAAGACAAGCATGATATAAGGGACCCACATGATTTTCTCAGAATAGGAAGGGCACCTTTTCATAGGGACCTCCTGAGAAAACCTTTTCCGCAATCTTGGCGGTGTCCGAAGATAGACTCGTACGATGGAACGACAGATCCAGAGGATCATGTTAACCTCTACCTGAATACCTTGGAGCCGCAAACTACCGATAATGGGTTGTTGTGTCGGGCCTTCCCTGACACTCTGAAAGGCAACGCATATCGATGGTTTTCCGGTCAGCCAGTTGGCTCAGTCTCCAGCTTCGCGGACCTCTCTTCCAAGTTCATCGCCCAACATGTGGGGATGATCAGAATAAAACACAATGCCAACGCACTACTGGCACTATGACAGAACAAGCTGTCTCTGAGGGATTACACGATTAAGTTCACTTCAATGATAACAGAAGTGAACGACCTAATCCCAAATCTGGCCATAGCAGGATACGTGAGAGGGTTGGTACCCTTCTCCCCTTTGGCTCAGAATCTAATGCTCCATAAAGTCGAGACCCTGCCCGACCTCTTCCAACGAGCTCAATCGTATATTGAGATTGAAGAGGAGGACAATGACAAGCTGGACGAACTCGAGCCGTCCAACCGGAAGAAACCTCGCTATGCTAAAGAAGATACATACGAGGATACAAGTTCCCAGTCCGAAACCTCGACTAGTCTTCTTCGATACAGCGAGGAGTCTCCGGGTAGCAGTTATGGCTACGAAAGTCATAGCTCACACCCTAAATCCAGTAGCAGTTATGGCTACCAAAGTCATAGCTCACACCCTAAATCTAGTAGCAGTTATGGCTACCAAAGTCATAACTCACACTCTCAGTCTGGTAACAGTTATGGCCACCAAAGCCATAGTTTACGCTCTCAATCTTATGACAGTGATGGCAACCAAAGCCACAGTTCACACTCACAATCGAGTGCGTCACGCTAATAGTGGGGAACTATCATCTGTCAGAAGAAAGATAGGATTGGCCAGAGTAACCAGATAGGATATGCATCCGATAGTGGCAACCAAGGAACTCATCTATTCTTTTGGTTGTCACTTCTATTGTTCTCAACAATGTAATAGCGATATTATTCTAAGTAGATATGTCTCCTTTAACCCGTGGAGGTTTTATGCGATATGTATGCCACATTTAGAATAATCATCCATCACTTCAGATGGATCAATCACCCATCGCTTCGGCTGGGTGACATCCCTCGCTTCGACCTTATCTATTATCTATTCGACCCACGAGTCAAAGTGATAGTTACGAAATCTAATTTACGACAAATAGTCTAAATTACGATTACAAGTCTAGTTTACGATTTACGAGTCAAGATGCGATTTAAGAATCTAAATTACGACTCACGAATATTTGCGAATTAAACCCTAAGATTCCAAATATTTACGAATCTAAGTTATCTTTCAAAATCTAATTTACGACGTACAAGTCTAAATTACGATGAAAAGTAAATACACCTATGATTTTTTGTAATTCTGAGTCGGTTTGGGAATTGTCTAGTTTCTACTTACGCCCAGAGTGCCTAAGTGGGGGATACAAAACCAAACTTACGTCTAGAGTGGCTAAGTGGGGGTTACAAAATCTAGTTTACGGCCAGAGTGTCTAAATTACGATTTACGAGACCAGTTTCGAGCCTACGTTACGGTTTTAGGATTAATACGGCAAACCAAAAAGGGATAATTTCATAGGGATCAATCCATCGCTTTGGCTGGATGACACCCGTTACTCAGATCTAGCTTACGACCCACGAGTCTAAGTGATGATTACAAAATCTAATTTACGACAAAGAGTCTAAATTACGATTACAAGTCAAGTTTACGATTTACAAGTTCAAGGTGCGACTTAAGAATCTAAATTACGACTCCAATTTACAAATCTAACCCCGAGATTCTAAATTTACGACTACAATCAATGATACCCCGGTTTTGAATCTATTCTGTCGCTATGGTTTTAATAGAGCAAGGGCCATTTTGTCGTTTTGGCCTAAATGATCCTATCCCATCTTGTCGCTATTGCCTTGATGAGGATCGAGATTCGCTCTACCGCTATGGTCGGAGCTTGGCTAAAACACCAGGTTTCAAATCTAGAATTATAGTCCTAAATTGCGGATCTAACCCTAGGATTCCAAATAATATTGTGCATCTTAATTTTTGGTTTATTTGTACTATTCTTTGCAACTCTGCGTTAATTTGGAGATATAAAATATCCGCAAATTTAACTGACGACTGAACTACGATTCGTACGACCAAGCTTACGTCCAGAGTGGCTAAGCGAGGGTTAGCAGAGTCTAACTTACGTCCAGAGTGGCTAAGTTACGGTTTGTGAATCTAGTTTCAAGCCTAGGTTACAATTTAAAGATAATTTATATGGAAGATTAGCAAAGAAAAGACAAAAGATAGTTCATTGACAATCAAAATAGAAAGATTGCAAAATATTTCGAAAAATCATTTCATATGTCGCGACGACATGATTCTCGGGGGGAGTATCACAAGCTCTCTCCAATACTTTCGTTACACCAATGTTTTAAAAGTTGTCGGGTTGACTTTCGAGGGGAGTATCACAAGCTCTCCTCAATACTTCTATCACCTCTGGCAGAAACATCCAAAACATAACTCTACAATCTGTCACAACGGCACGATTTCAGGGGGAGTATCACAAACTCTCTCCGACGCTTCTGTCACTCTAGCCGGAAGTCGTTTCGCTCATCTTTGGAGGAGAGTATCATAAACTCTCATCAACACTTATGTCGTCTTGGCTAGAAGTCGTCTCATTCCAAGCGGAGTATCACAAGCTCTCCCGACATTTCTGTCGCTCCGGCCAGAAATCGTCATATTTCAAGGGGGAGTATCACAAGCTCTTTCGACACTTCTGTCGCTCCGGCCGGAAGTCGTCAAATATGAGCACGTTAAATCTGTCGCTTCAGCCAGATTTACCAAGGATTGGTTCGAGCAAAAGGAGAATATCACGAGAGGTAAAATCGCACGGTAAGTTCAATTGGTCAATAATAATATGTGTTTTAGACTGATCTAGTTGTTTTGCAGGATGTTTTCTTTTTTGCAGGTATAATTCTGTCGCTTCGGCCAGAATCAGACTCTAATAGTGAGTCAATCTATCCTGCCGCTTATGCCTTGATAGACTAGAGATCATTCTGTCGCTTTGGCCTTAATGGTCTCAACCCGTCTTGCCTCTTTAGGCCTTGAGGGGGTAACCGTCGTTGCGGACATAAAAGTCGCTCTTGATCAGGGTGGACTATAAAAATTAGTTCTATCGCTTCGGCTAGAACTCGATTCTGTCGCTTCGGCTTGAATCAGGTTCCGCCGCTTCGGCCGAAATTAATCTTGTCGCTCCGGCCTTGATAAATACAGTGCAGTCGCTCTTGATCAGGGTTAGACTATAAACAGGTAGTTTCGTTGGCCTGGAACTCGATTATGTCGGTTCGACCCTACAGAGTCAATCCATTCTTGTCGCTTAGGCCATAATGGATACGGAATCAATACGTCACTGTGGGCGGAATGATTCGATCTCATCTTGTTGCTTCGGCCTCTATGCGGATCACACACTGAACCTTGGTTGGGGGGGGTACTGGCGATACATGCATGTTTCTTGTGCTCTCTTCAGGGGGGAGTACTGGTGAGACATGCCTGATTACGACAGTCACTCCTAGCAACGCCTTTCAACAAGGACTAGGGTTCCGTCGCTTTAGACCGGACCCCCGGAGAGCTCCCACGGTGCGAAACAAGTTCATCGTCCAAATCGTCGAGTTAGCCCGTAAGTCACGATTGGACTACCAAGTCGCCGAGTTAGGGCCAAGATCGGCAGTATGCATGGTAGACTGCACATCTCGCCCCTGAAAACTCGGCGAGTTTGCCCTAAATAGGCGATTTCCATACCTGAATCGCCGACTTACGACCGTTACTCGCCGCCAGCCAACGTCATAAATGTTTCCATATATAACCATAGGCGCGATGTCCGCCTTTGATCGCGCCCTCCGAGACCCTATAAAAAGGGTCCCAAGGGGACACTTAAAGACAACACAAGTTCCACTCTCACCAGAGCATCACTAAAAAACTCCTCGATTCTCACTAGAATCGCCTAGTTTCTACTTGCAGGTATTTGACGTAGAGCGCGCGTCGTGGACTCCAGAGCCTCCGGCATCACCTCGCTCCACCGCGAGCCCTGGTAGTAGATTCAGTGCTTCATCAGGAGACGAGTGCGAGGGCGAAAGAAGAAATGAAAATCAGACGCGAGGATTGTTGGATCGAGATCCGAGGCTATAAGGGGGGATAATAGCCTCTTTTCGATTAATGCAAGTTAATAGCGGAATTACCTGCACACACTTAAATACACAAATGGTTGTATAATAATAATAGTATAATATTGTTAGCAATATAATACTATTATATAATTTTAAAAAATATAATATTATATCTTATAATATTATATATTGGACTTGCCTTTTGTTCTTTTAAGTTTACTACAATATATAAATACGTAGTCAACTTTTCAGATGGTGTTTTATAAACAACTATAGTATATGAATACTAAGTTATATTATAAACACAAGTTATATTATAGAGTAAATGACCAGATAACTGGATATATGATAAGCAAGTAAATGACCAGATAACTGGATATATTGATGAACAAGTAGGTGACCAGATAACTGGATATATATGTGATAAGTAAATGCTTGAACAAATATGAATAAAGCAATGAATATAACCTCAGATGGTTGACCAGATAACTGGATGAGGGATCTGCGTAAAGTAGTCAACCTCTGTATTTGACCAGATAACTGGAAGAGGGATCTTTTTAATTAAGTGTTGTTTTTAGATAAAAGATAAAACTATAATTAACAGAGAACAACACAAGAGATTTATACTGGTTCACCCAAACAAGGGCTAGTCCAATCCCGACCAACTGCCGGAATTCACTCGCCTAAAGGTAATGGCAAAACCTTTCTAAGCTTTAAGGCTACTTCGCTTAGGAACCAGTCTTTTACGGGTAGACTCACACCTTAGAGTATCAAGGGCACTCTTAAGAACCTCTAACTTTTACGGGTAAGTTAGTACCTTAGAGTATCAAGGAACTCTTAAAAACCTCTCTAAGCTTTAAGGCTACTTCGCTTAGGAACCAGTCTTTTACGGGTAGACTCACACCTTAGAGTATCAAGGGCACTCTTAAGAACCTCTAACTTTTACGGGTAAGTTAGTACCTTAGAGTATCAAGGAACTCTTAAAAACCTCTGAAATCTTTAAAGGTAGACTCAACCTAAGAGTTTTCCCGGAAACTCTATAAAACCAAACTAGAGCTTTATGGTTGAGCTCACAAACCTTCTCTAACACTTTGGTACTTTTGAGACAACCCTCTCAACCAAAGTGGACACACACAAGAGGTGATTAGAGGAGTGGAATATTAAAGCAAACAACACTTCTTACTTGTAAAGACGAACAAGAAGATTAGAAGAAGAAGTTGGAGAGCTTTTGAAGCTTTGGAAAGCTAGGACACTTGAGCACTTGAAAGCTTGGAGGCAAAAACGTGTGGGCAAGTGTGGAGTGAAAGCTCTTGAGTTTGCTTGTAGTGTGGTGAGTGAAAATGAGGGGATTACCCTTCTATTTATAGCCTTGGCCACTCAATGTCCACCCTTGGATCTTCAATGGATGGCTCCTTGATTTCTCACAAAAATCCAAACTTTGTCTTGAATAGTGTTTTTCTTGGATAGAGTTTGTTGGAGAATCTTATCTTTGTATAAATTCAAACTTGAATAGTGTTTTGTCCCCTTGGAATATTATACCTTGAATAGAGTGTCAAAAGATAATAATAATAATATTCAAGGTAAAAATGCAATTATTCCAAATAATAATATTCAAGGTGAAAATGCAATTATTCCAAATAATAATATTCAAGGTGAAAATGCAATTCTCCCAATTTGACTTTTAACTTTGACTTAAACCCTTAACTCAAATGATTAATTAATTAACTAGAGTTAGGTTTAATATCGATTGACTTATTTAACCCCTATTGATTAATAGTGTAATTAGGGTTTAAATTGACATGATTAAAATATAATCCTATGTCGACAATTTTGATTCTACAGATAGGGGTGAGCGGGGACGGGGATCCCCGGTCGAAATAGTTATTTAATTATTATTTTTTACTTTATTTTAAACAGTAATTTAATCTTTATTTTTTTAATCTCACCCCTAAGTAAGAAAGTAAAAAAGATTAACCGTCCATCATTTTATTAATTAATATTTAATTAAAAAAAGATCATAAGAAATTAAAAATAAAATACGGTGGAACAAGCGATGGAACAGGAATGTCTTTTGTCTTACTTTAGTTATTTCATTTAAACAAGCGGTGGAACAAGCGACTAATACAGTAATATCTTAGTTATTTCATTTTAAAAAAATTCTGACATGCGACAGCTTACCTTAGGACAGGGGTGGAACAAGATGTCGGCGCTCGTTGGTGGAACAAGGTTACAAGAATAAAAACGAGATTAATTTGATTAGGTTTAACTTTTAAATTATTAATTAGGAATTTATGATATAGATTTAATTTTACAATTTTAAACATAAATTTATCTATTTAATATATTGTATAAGGTTATTTATATAAATTATACAATATAAATTTTTTATAGGGTCTATATGCAATTTTCTCCGGGTACGGGGATTATCCGAGGCGGGGATTGAAATCCCCTTCCCCGTACCCGGAAATGACCGGGGACGGGAATTTTTCTACTTCGAGTATGAAAATCATCATCGTACCCGTATCCGTCCGGGAGCAGGCTGGGTACCGGGTATCAGGAATCTCACCCCTATGCAGATACCATGAAGGGACCTATAACGAAGCTTTAGCGTCGATCAAAAATCGTCGCTGAAACGCAGGAATCTTGTAGTGCACGATGTATCATTCTTTGCTAGTCCGGTTGTCAGAATATTTTTTCGATTTTTCTTCAAATCGTTTGCCAAAAACTTTAATTTGTCATCATTCTTTCCCATTGATTTTTTCTCAGGTATCGATCAAGAAGGAAAGTTTTTGCAGGTCTTGTCTAGTCGATCCACACCGGCTTTCTTCTTCGCCTCTTCGGATGCTTTATTCATCCATTTGGGATAGTTTATTAATTGTTAAATATTTCCGAACACAATCATTATTTATAAATGTAAAGATTGTCTGAAAGAGAAAAATAAGTTGTTAATATTTTAAACTAATTAGAAAAACGAATATCATTATTACTATCATTGGTATCATTATTGTAAGTTGTAGCTTAAAGTTGGATATTTAGAAATTGAAGCAAACCGAATATATAATAGATTAAGGTAAAGTTGGAGCATTCTTTGTAAATTTTAAGGGTTGACATTGAGAGTTATTTTAAAGTGTTGTTTAAAATAGAAGATCGCACAAATTCCCGGATTCAGCTTCAACCCTGCTATAGTCCACACAATATTTGCTTTATTTCTGATTATAGATGACCACCCATCTCTAAATATAATATTTCCTTTCTTTCTCCCATATTCTAACATCTTCAATCATTTCTCTGGCGATGACTTAGTAACCAAGGGAATCATCATCAACAACATAATCAACATAAAGATGACAAGTCTGATCCGATGATATGGATCCATGGAAGAGGAATATTTATCAGAAATATTCTAACCAACACTATATATCTCTGTCATTATTTTTGACAGAAGATGAGAAGTTGTCAATGGAAGGTGTTGTTCTCCTTCACAAACAACCGATGATGAAAATCTTGGAAACGAGAGGAGATGCTCAAAATAACATGATCTTTTCAAGAAATGAAACAATCGGGGATGACTCGATTATAGAAAATAAGCAAGCAAAATTAGAAAATATCCATAGATACGGATGCAAGACCTGCAACAAAAGGTTTTTAACTCTTCAAGACCTAGACGGTCATCGGGTGAGTCACAAGAAGTCTAAAACAACGACAAGATCAATACCATATCATCCGTATGTTCACAACACCTTCAATCCGAGTAGATTCATCGAAAACGAAGGTTGTAATCTCGATGTAAGTCTGGGAAGTGCTTTTTCTGTTATAGCATCATCTTCAATGCCTCTTTCCAATGACTGTGATATCGCAATTAAAAAGAAAAAAGTTTACGCATGCTCGGTCTGTGGAATTAAATTCATTTCTGGTCAAGCGTTAGGTGGTCATATGCGAAGACACAGGACAATTGTGCAACCTATAATTCGAAACTCATCACAATTGACACAACCTTCCTGTCATTTTCCGTTCGATCTCAACTTTCCTGCACCTTTCGGAGAAAATGATCTTGCTGAACCTACAAATTCATCGTAACCGCCGCCACCTTCTACAACTACATCTACACCTATACGTTCTCCCAATTTTTCATTTGATGAATTTGTCGAGTACGAGACGACAGTGGATTTTACAACTTCTTTAGGAATTTGATGTTTTGGTAGTGATTTTCTATTTGTTGGACAAATATATTTTATAAACACTTAAATGTATTGTTATATATATATATATATTGATATTTAAATACGTACCATTAAAACCTCTTCTCTATCATTTATAGGATGATAAGTAGACATAAGCGATTCTGTAAAAATAGATCGATTGACGACATAATTTCAAACTATATATGAATCATGAAAAAATGAATTAGTTGAAATATAATTTTAAAAAAATAGATATTTAATATTTTTACCAATAAATGAGTGTTAGATTCAAACGATGCCGCGCGATCCACAATATTTATACACGATGTATCCTTCTTTGCTTGTCCGATTGTCAGATTTTTTTGTCCGATTTTTTTTGAAACTCGTTTGCTAAAAACTTTGTCATCATTCCTTCTCATTGTTTTTTTCTCAGGTATCAAGGAGGAAAATTTTTGCAGGTCTCGTCTAGCCGATCCACGCCGGCTTCCTTCTTCGTCTCTTTCCGTCCTTTAATTATTCATCCATTTTGGATAGTTTATTGTTAAATATTTCTCGAACTCGGTTCGAGCATAATCATTATCTATAAATGTAAAACATGTCTAAAAGAGAAAAATAAGTTATTAATATTTTAAACTAATTATTAGCAAAACCAATATCATTATTATCATCATTGGTATCATTGTTGGAGTTTAAAATTGGATATTTACAAATTGAAGCAAAACGAATATATAATAGATTAAGGTAAAGTTGGAGCTTTCTATAAGAAATTAGGTCGAAATCTAGGGTAAAAAAGACTGAAATTTAGGACATAAATGTAATATAAATAAACGAAGGGTTATTGCAAAACCATTTTTAACTACTTTATAACTACGTTTATTTTATAATTATTTTATAAAAGGACTACTTCGCAAATATTCCATTTATTAATAGTCTGGATGTATAAAGATTGTAAACTTTACATAAGGATTATTAAATAAATAACCCAAGCACAAATCAGGAGTTGTTATTTCCAACTTTTCATGTACCTGTGTGCAGGAAGTTTATAACGGAAATAACGTCCAAAACTCGGACTCACGGACCGGGCCCAAAATGAGTCCAGCCCAGAAATTAAAATATTATTTACGAATCTGTTAAATCAGTTAAATGATTAAATGTAAATTAGTTGTTAATAATTGTATAAATAAAACTGTATTAACATTTACAAAGATAATAATAAATTTACATTCAAATAAATTCTTGATTACACGGTGTTTAGACTAAACTTCTCCTAATCACCCGTCTTTCCCCTTTTCGCTCCCTACCGACAGTTAAGTTAGGTACCGGCTCTTTCTCAAAGGGTGGAAAACCCTAACTATCTAGAGGCTCAATTCCAAGAGAACGTCGCCCCCCGATCGTCCATGACTCAGGGATTCGACTCCACTGACCTCAACGACCTCTCCGTGACCGGATTTTAATACTTCAATCATTTCTCTTGCGACGACTAAATTACCAAGTTATACAAATTTCCAGTACTTTTAAATCAAAATATCACGCAACACATAATCTTACTTGTTCCATCATCATCCTATTGATCCGACTTCTTGATCATTATATTTTTTGTTTCATATCGATTATACATCACAACACACCTCGTTGCATGGAAAATCTTCAAGGAAACAATGGTGGTAACCAAGAGCATCATCATCAACAGAATAATCAACACAATCAGCATAAAGATGACCAGTATGATTCGATGATGGATCCATGGAGGATGAATATTTATCCGGAATATTCCAAACAACACTATATTAATTCGGTGTCATTATTTTTGACAGAAGATGAGGTGTTGTCAATGGAAGGTGTTGTTCTCCTAGCTTGACAAACAAACCGATGATGAAAATCTTGGAAATGAGAGGAGATGCCCAAAATCAGATGATCTTTTCAAGAAATGAAGCAATCGACGATGATTCGATTATAAAAAATAGAAAAGCTAAATTAGAAAATATCCATAGATACGGATGTGAGACCTGCAACAAAAGGATTTTAACTTTTCAAGCCCTAAACGGTCATCGGGTGAGTCACAAGAAGTCTAAAACAACGACAGGATCAATACCATATCATCCGTATGTTCACAACACCTTCATCAATCCGAGTAGATTCATCGACAACGAAGGTTGTAATCTCGATATAAGTTTGGGAAGTTCTTTTTCTGGTATAGGATCATCTTTAATGCCTCTTTCCAGCGACTGTGATATCGCTGTTAAAAAGGAAAAAGTTAACGCATGCTCGGTCTGTGGAATTAAATTCGTTTCTGATCAAGTGTTAGGTGGTCATATGAGAAGACACAGGATAGTCGTGCAACCCATAATTCGAAACTCACCACAATCAACACAACCTTCCTGTCATTTTCCGTTCGATCTCAACAATTTCCTGCACCATTCGAAGAAAGTGATCTTGCTGAACCTACGATTAACTCATCGCAACCGCCGTCACCTTTTACATCTACATCTACACGTTCTTCCAATTTTTCACTTGATGATTATTTTAAATACGACGACGACACAGTGGATTTGTCAACTTTTTTCGGAATTGATCGTTAGCCATTATTATAATGACTATTGATTTGATGTTTTGGTAGTGATTTTCAATTTGTTAGAGAAATGTATTTAATAAACACTTAAATGTATATATGACATTCTCAATAACAAAATTTAAATATGTACCATTAAATATGTATCATTTATAGGATTATACGTAGACAGAAACGATTATGTAAAAGAAAATCGATTGACGACCTAATTTCAAATTTTGAATCATGAAAAAATGAATTAGTTGAAATACAAGTTAAAAAAATTAGATATTAAATATTTTTACCAATGAATGAGTGTTAGATTCAAACGATGCTGATCCTTATTTATAAACGATGCATGTGTTCTTGTTTGCTTGTCCGGTTGTCAGAATTTTTTTCGATTTTTCTTGAAAATCGTTTGCTAAGAACTTCGTCCGGTTGTCAGCCACACCGGCTTCCTTATTCGCCTCTTCCCATGCTTTATTTATCCATTTGGGATAGTCGTGGTTTGAGCATAATCGATCATTATCTATAAATGCAAAGAATGTCTAAAATAGAAAAATTAGTTGTTAATATTCTAAACTAATTATTAGCAAAACGAATATTATTTTTACTATCATTGGTATGGATCATTGTTGGAGCTTAAAGTTGGATATTTACAAATTGGAACAAAACAAATATATAATAGATTAAGGTAAAGTTGAAACTTTCTTTGTAAATTTTAAATTTTAAGGGTTGACATTAAGAGTTATTTTGAAGTGTTGTTTAAAATAGAAGATCGCAAAAATTCCTAGATTCAGCTTCAACCCCTGCTATAGTCCACACGATATTAATTTTCTTTTCTAATTTATATATATATATACATATTCTTCTCCCATATTCTAACATCTTCAATTATTTCTCTTTTGCGACCACTTAATTTACCAAGAAATATACTTAATTGTGCCATCATCATCCTATTGATCCGACTTCTTGATCATCATATACCTTGTTTAATATCGATATATACATCACAACACACCTCGTTGATCCCATGGATAATCTTCAAGGAAACAATGGTAGTAACCAAGAGCATCATCGTCAACATAAAGATGACCAGTCTGATTCGACCATGGATCCATGGAGGAAGAATATTTGTCCGGAAAATTCCAACCAACACTATGTTTCGCTGTCATTATTTTTGACAGAAGATGAGAAATTGTCAATGGAAGGTGTTGTTCTCCTTCACAAACAACCGATGAAGAAAATCTTGGAAACGAGAGGAGATGCTCAAAATAACATGATCTTTTCAAGAAATGAAACAATCGGGGATGACTCGATTATAGAAAATGGGAAAGCTAAATTAGAAAATATTCATACATACGGATGCAAGACCTGCAACAAAAGGTTTTTAACTCTCCAAGCCCTGAACGATCATCGACACAAGCAGTCTAAAACAATGACAGGATCAATACCATATCATCAGTATGCTCACAACACCTTCAATCCAAGTAGATTCATCGACAAAGAAGGTTGTAATCTCGATATAAGTCTGGGAAGTTCTTTTTCTATAGGATCATCGTCAATGCCTCTTTCTAGCGACTGTGATATCGCTGTTAAAAAGGAAAAAGTTTACGCATGCTCGGTCTGTGGAAATAAATTCATTTCTGGTCAAGCGTTAGGTGGTCATATGAGAAGACACAGGACAGTCGTGCAACCGATAATTCGAAACTCACCACGATCGACACAACCTTCCTGTCATTTTCCGTTCGATCTCAACCTTCCTGCACCTTTCGAAAAAAGTGATCTTGCTGAACCTACGATTAACTCATCGCAACCGCCGCCACCTTCTACATCTACACATACACGTTCTTTCAATTTTTCACTTGATGATTTTGTCGAGTACGGCGACGACACAGTGGATTAATTTGTCAACTTCTTTCGGAATTGATCGTTAGCCATTATTAAACCTGTATATCGGTCGGATATATATGTAGGTATCCAAATCCAAATAATTACCCGGATATATTTGAATTCGACCGAAGAAAACCCTTATGGAAGAAGATTGGGAGTTTTGTTAAAGTAAATAAAATATATATTAATCCTAATTACATGTTTAATTAAATGATAATTACGATGGACAACACCAAGTGCACTTTTAAACCGAGGGTTTAAAAGTAATTTTCTATTTGTTTGTTAATGAATGGATTTCAATTCTTTTTGTTACTTGTTCTTACCCATAATCGATCTTTTACATAGTGGTATGACTTTATCACTTAATACTTATGTTCTTCTTTATTAGAGTTGGGTAAATTATTTTACTAAATCTATCTTCTTTCGATTTTATTTATTTATTTTACTAAATCTTCGTCCTATATTTTAATTAATTTATTTATTTATATTAAAGCTACATTTAGCTTTAGGCTTTGACAAATTGTGGTTGAGTGCAACGTAATTGTTTGTCATTTGACAAATTGACAGGGACTGAATTGATTTTACAGAGGAAAAAAATAAAAGAAAAAAAAATTCAGAACCACGTTATCCCGTTAAAGAAAGAACGGGAGGGATGGCGTGACCTTTGTTCTGCTTCTGTTTCCGCTTAATATTCCCTCTTTTCATTTCTACTTCCCTTCTCTCAACTCTCACCATGGAATCTTCGGATTCGACTTATGTAGCTCCCATGGAGTCGTCTCCGACCCCGGGTGGCAGTGGAACTCCAAGATCCCCTGGACTCGGTACGGAATCTCTCTAGTTCTCCTTCTCTCTCTTTGGTTTCTCCGTTTGAAAAATATACACGTGTTGGAATTCTATTTTAGTTTTTTTTACGCTGTTCTGTGATGTTTGGCGATGAGTGAATGCGGCCTTCAAGTGTGCGCGCGTGTGGTTGCGTGTTGAGATCTGTGTTCTGGATCTTGTTTCGGATGGTAAATCACTCTCAGATTTCGATCGATTCGGAGTCTTCGTTTCGTTATGGTTTACTTTTCATTGACTCGTGAATTGCCGTTTATTGTTTCTTGTTTATTTTACTCTCAGTGTTGATTTTTAGAATGTTAGGGCATTGGGTTGTACCCGGATTTCCTGACAATTTCGATGTCGATGGGACAGGATTTAGGTTTAGTTGTGAAATTTTCTTAGATTGGGGATATTTTTGTCAGAATATCTTCACCATTCTGTCACTTTATGTTCTTTGCAATTGATACTACTAGTACGGAAGACCCAAATCCATGTTGTGTGCTTTCACTGTTTTTAGAGATTCTCACCCGTCTCCTATTTTCCTATGATGCTGGTAATTGGAAAAGCTAGATTCCTTAGAATAAATGTATTCAGAAAAAAAATTTGGACGAAAATGTCTTCATTTATAGCGTGGAATACAGGCAATTACTATAAATCCAGCTTTATGTTATGTTATGTAACTATGTTATTGCCGATTCATAGATTGGAAAAGATGGTTTCCTGGAAATACAAAGATTTTGATTTTTTTTCAACGAAAATGCCCTCAGCAAGAGGCACATCATTTATTCTGTTTGCGAAATTCACACAATCTGAAATCACAGTTAAAAGTATATACAGAATTGTATTTTATATTATGAAATTGATCAATGTATAATGACTACCAGATTATAAATTTTAAAAGAATGATTAGTGTGAGGTGATTTCTCTCCAGATGTCAACCTGCCTCTCTGGCTCTCTCAACATGAGATGTGACCTGTAATATCCAATGCAAATTTTGTCATAATCAATCCTGTACTCTTATTTTGTAAATTTTTGTTTTATTCATCACATGGGATAGGGTTCCTTGCTATTTGGGAAAACAATCTCAATAGATGTGTTAAATTCATGTCTTTACCATAAATTTTGATTTCTCTTTAGTGCTAATTTTTCTGCAAATTAATCTTATACATTGACCAAATATATTTAGAAGATGAAATGGAAAAGGTCACAACTTACATTAGGCTCCTCGTTTCGAATACTTCTGCTGGATGCATCATTGGAAAGGGTGGTTCAACCATTACAGAGTTCCAGTCACAATCTGGTGCTCGTATTCAGTTATCTCGCAACCAAGAATTCTTTCCTGGAACATCTGACAGGATAATTATGATTTCTGGGGGTTTTGATGAAATTATGCAAGCAATGCAACTTATCCATGAAAAGTTGTCAAGTGAGGTAATTGTATAGATGTGCCTAATCAATTTTTATTGATCAAAAAGGTTGTTGAATTATCTTTTCTTATTTTTCACTATCAATGTGAATTTTGCAGACAGAAGATAACAATGATGTAGAAAATAAATCCAAAGTTAGGCTCATTGTCCCTAATGGATGTTGTGGGGGCATTATTGGAAAAGGAGGATCCATGATAAAGTAAGCATGTCTAAATCATTTCTTTCAAGATTTCTTTGGTCTGCGTACTTGATTGTATTCATTATTTTTTTACTGTCCATATTTTCATCTTGGTGTTACCAAATTATCTTGGATTCTTGTTTTTTTGATTATTACACTATATTTGATCTCTTTAACAAAATACTGATATCTTATCCAATGCTGCAATCACTTAGATCATTGATTGATGAGTCACAAGCTGGCATCAAAATATCACCTCAAGATCAATCTTTTCCTGGAGTAAATGATAGGATTGTGACTTTGACAGGCTCTTTGGAGGAACAGATGCGTGCTGTTTATTTGATTTTATCAAAACTAAATGAAGATTCTCATTATTCTCACACTGTAAATACCCCTTATCCATATGCAGGTATACTTTTGTTTTTTTAGTCTTTACTGTTTTTTGTGAAAAGTAGTTGACTGTCTTTACTTTTTAACCTTCAAGCTAGCTGCAGTCATAACTTTTCGTAATCAACAAATGTTACTTACTCACATTTTTACATTCAACTGTAGTGCATATTCATTCTCTAAGAAAGACCAATGTTCTTGATTTTTAGGTAACATGATTTTCTTTCATAAAATATTCTTTGGTTTTAAATGATAAAGTAAATAACTGTTTTTTGTTTTGAACACCACATATCTTGTTCGACCATTTCTATCGTTTTTACTGCATTTTTTACTCCTTTTATATTTTAAATTTTAACAAATACTCTGAAGTTGAAATACAAGTTGTTTTGCATTGAATTTTCGGATTTTTCTTTTTTCCAATTATCTGTAAAATTTTCAGATTTTTTCTTTTCTGATTGAATTATCAGTAAAATTAGACAATTGGTACACAGTGTTTCATACTTATAAATTCCCCTTTAAAAGGAGGTGCTTAACAAATAAAAGTATAAAACCATATACTAATGTTTGTTTCTGCTATGAGCCGAAGAAAGCTATACTGTTTTTTGATTTAATTTACATTTTTCTTGCTTCTCACTTTTTTTATGTATCTTGTTCTTTATCTCTGATTATCTAGGAGTTAATTTTCCTGCCATTCCAGTTGGATATGGAATTCCTTCTGTGCCATACAACACAATGAATTATGGATCAAATGGTATTGGTGGGATGTTCCCCAACAACAAGGTTTTTTCTTACCTGTAAAATTGTATTATTTTTCAGCATCTGTTATTAACAAGCTTTTTCAGGCGGCCAGGCGACCAGGCGATGCCTGGGGTCGCATATCGCATATGCGAGCGCCTAGTCGCATATGCTACCCAATATGCGACATTTATTTTTTATTTAATTTAATTTTTTTTTCAATATACCCCTTGTATTTTCTATATTTTAAATAAATCCCTGATATTATAAGTCATAATTAAAATCATAATTAAAATAATATAGTGATTAATGATACTTAAACTCTTAAAATCTAAAAAACATTAAGAAACATTCAAAACAACAAAAGTATTAGTTTCAAACATCAAAGTAAAAGTGTAATTCAAACACTTAGTTGTAAGTTCTAACTTCTAACTAAGTGTGTTGTCAATTAATATTATTCATTTAAGTTGTTTGAATAATATTATTATAAAATGGGTCCTTAAGTTGTTATAAAATAATATTATTCATTTAATCATTTCAATTTTTTAATTTTTACTTGGGTAAATGGGTCGGGTTAAGCCGGATCCGGGTCGGATCCGGCTAAGCCCCATAAATATGCGACCCCCCAAATATGCGACGGGGGGATTGTGCCTGGTCGCATATGCGCGCATATGCGACAAATCAAAAACCTTGGTTATTAACACTTAAAAATAGAGAATTATTTGTTTCTGTTTGATATGAGTTTATTTTACAATTGCTCGGTTGCTCATTCCAGTTGTATAATCCTTTCGTTTTCCCCTCAATTATTTGTGTTTCTCTTTGTTTTTGCTAGACCCATTCTAAAAACTGTCCATCTTTATTCACAAATTGAGTCTTCTGATATTCTCTAATATCTCCAACCATTGGATTTAATTTTCAGAATCCAATGATAGGGATATATTGATAACACAAACTCAGTGTGGTTTTATTAGCTGGATGTATGTACTCCGTACATTGTATATTTAAGGGGCATTTCTTTATTAGACATTTTTTGCAACCAAAGGAAGCTCTTCCCTTCCCTATACGGATAAACTTCCAAGCAACATACTAGAGGTCACTGCTTATTGCTTAATATATCATTAGGTAAATTCGAAGTGGAATACAACACGATAACACATGTTATACAAATTTTTTTTGTAACAAAGCTTGAACTATCCCTTTTGAGTATTTCATTATTGACGTTATATTTCATTAATTTTACAACAGTGATTTTTATCAGCATTCTTGCTCATATTTAAAAAAAATTGATTATTGTATTTTTACCATCAGCTTATCTGTGTACAAACTCATGGTTAGCATTAATTTTCTGCATATGTTTTATCTAAGCTTGAAATCTCAATATAATTACTTGTTTCTACAATCTGCTTTATTCTATCTAGTTTTTAATCAGACATTTGCTTCTTCATTATTATTATTAAATATTTTGTTATTGCAGCCTAGGAGATCGAATGGACCTCAGGAAGGGTATGGAATCTCTGTCACTATTGGTGTTGCTGATGAACATATTGGAGCTGTTGTTGGTCGTGCAGGGAGGAATATCATAGAGATTAGCCAGGTTGAATTTATGATTTTGAAATATGAAACACGTTGTTTTCTCTTATTAGAGGAACATCACTTTGATTCAACTTGCGAGATAATTATTAAAAAAAACCTAACATTTATATGATATTAAGATCCGTCTATTGCTTTGAGCTTCTTGACATTAATGTACTAAAATATTGAATATTCATGTTCTTGATAGGTTAGTGGAGCAAGAATAAAAATTTCGGACAGAGGTGATTTTATGACTGGTACATCAGATAGGTAAAACATAATTTTATTTCTTATGCTTTTGTCTATACTCTATATGTCTGTTATTGTCATTTATTTGAAAATAATAATTTTTGATAATCTACAGGAAAGTAACCATCACTGGATCACAGGACGCCATACGTGCAGCTGAGGATTTAATCATGCGCAAGATCTCAGTGAATTACGAAAATCCCTGAAATTGATGCATCTACATTTTATACATTTCTCTATCTAAATTCCAAGCCCAACTGTTTGAATGAGTATTACAAATTAAAAATGATCTAATTTCCAAGTTCGTTGTTTGGGGGAATTTTGTGGCTGCCCCTTTTTGTTCTTACCTACCGATCTGCTCGCTTGATTTCAATATGTATTTTAATTTAAGTCGTGATGTAGTTTGTTATAAACATGTGCTTGTATGATATAGATTGGTTTCTTATTGCAATCATGAATCTCGAAATCTAAATCATTGTAGTTTTTTTTTATAGCAATTAATTTTTAAAAAAATGAAAGATATTGTCTTGACTGTTGATTACATTTACAATTTTACATGGAATAAAAATGTAGAATATAAGATAAAAAGAAATGAACCAAAACCTTATTGATTCTTTTTAATTAGCTATAATATAGTTTAATTAGCTATGATCTTCGGTTTCAAGGAAAAGAAGAGATTGAACCTTGAGGTAGTAAAAATAAAATGACTGTATTGGAATTTATAATTTTGTGTAAATTTTTGTTAGTATTTTTACTATTTTCCTAACAAAGTCAAGAAAGGTCAGCGAAAACATTTTTTTCTTTTTTATTTTAGAAAGAGGTAAAAAAAAATAAAATAACCAAAGGAATTTCAATGACTGACACGTGGCAATCAATCTTCAGAAGCTCCATGCAAATCATGTCAATAATTCTTACAAACGCCAACTCCCAAGTCGCCAACAATACCGAGGAAATCTGAAAACAAATTAAAAAAAAAAAACCAGCACCGACAGACAAAATGAAAATCAAATTCCAACAGCAAAAGTCAACAGCTCATCAATAAACAGTCGTCAGGCAGTCTGTGGTGGTCACGAGGAACTCGTCATCTTTCCCAATCTCCTCCAACGCATCGACATCCAAAGTAAGTTCAACGTCCACACTCCGACCACCGTCTCTCCCTTGATACAGGTACATCATCCCATCGAACTTGTTGTTGTTTCCGCTTCTCACTCTCTCCGGCTTTCCAAACCCAAAATCAACGTCGTACACCCGGAATCTCGGTGAGCTCCCAACTGCAACGCAGTTTATTCCAGCGTCCGTGTAATGGAACAGCTTCGGCGCCGCCTCCCACTCTTTCGACCTTGTGTCGATGGCCTCGGCATTGTGCGAGTTTATAACTTTTTGCAGAAGCCCAGATCCGTACTTGGAAGGGCTTTGCAGGAGCAGCCCCGATGCTGTCACCGTGAAGATCGCCTGGATGAGGTTTCCGAAGTAGCTCTCTGGCATAGGTGGGTCCAGGCGTCTGCGGCAGTCGGTGAAGATGGCGAACACAGTGTAGTCTTGAGGTTTTAGTTTACGTGCTCGACAAACTGCACGCCAGACATGCACGCCGAGGGATTGGAAGGTTGAGAAAGGTTTGGAACCTTCTTCTCCGTCAATGGACGCATTCACATCCGACTTTATCTTTTCCACGGCCTTCTCCGAGAATGAGAAGATTTTATCTCGGAGAATCTTTGCGGGTTGCACTGCAAGGTTTGGGTCGATTTTCTCATGTGCGGCTGCCGACTCCGGTAGATCGAGCTTAACTCGGGTGTTTCTGGCCTTTGTTCGGTCGTGAAAGGGAATAACAGAAATGCTCTCACCACGGCAGAGCTCAGCCCATGCTCCCATAAAATGCCATGTCGACGCTCCGTCCAGAATGGCGTGGTTGAACGCACATCCGATCGCCACTCCATCCTTGAGCTTGGTGATCTGCGCCCACGCACGCATGCATGCATTGGTTAATTGGGGATAAAATTGACGGAATAATATAATAATCAAATATATATTAACAGATCGAACATTAATTAATCGGTAACCTGAACCGCCATGAGAGGTGAATGGAGACCTTCAAGATTCATAACACCGCTGTACGGTACAATCTCCTGCAAGAACTCCGGTGCATCTCCATCAGTAAGTTGAGACACTTGAACGCCCTCAGCCTCAGCTTCCACCACTTCCACACCAACCAAACTCTCCCCATCACATTCAACTCTCAGAATACCTTCCTCGTCCAATGCTAACTTTCCGGCCAGAGGGTAGAAATCGACTAACACCATAGACAAACCTTCCTTGAGCTTCTCCACTCTTTCCTGGAACAATTGTTCACCACCACCATCTCCACCGCCATTTTTGTACAAAAGCAGCTTCTGGTTGTAGTAAAAGGTAATGTAGGGTAGATCGAATGTGATTAGTGGACAGTCTTTCTTCTCCGGTGCTTTGAAGGGAAGCACCATCCCCTTATTCGTCACCTTCACCACTGAAGATGACCCATTCTCCGACGTTGTATTCTCCAGCACCGGTGCTGCCATCTATCTCACAACTGGAAGAAGATAAGCTGTATTTCTGAGTGTTTGTCAGTACTGAGTGAGCGAGGGAGATCGAAAAGTGGCAAGAAGATTATAAATAAGGATGGCAGTGACCAGTGGTGTGGAGGTTGCTGGCTTGCAGGTAGCCGGTGAGGGTGTTAATGCAAGTGTAATGCCTCTGTCAGCACTCTCTAATGGCGTTGGGAGTTGGTAAGAAAGAAAGAAAGAAAGGTGAAAAAAACGCCATTGATTATGTATTTATGTTCACATGGAAGGAATATCGACATCGATCTAAAAAAAAATGGTTCAATGATTTGGTATATATTTCACCTTCTCTTCTTTCTTCGAGATTTGAACGGTTGAACTTAACTGTATATAACAAAATAGGGTTGAATTGCCTTAAAAACTAAAATAAACATAGAAGGGTAATGGTGGGTGTCAGTTGCGCCAGATGTAAAACATAATATGTGGAAATTGATGATGTCGGAAGTAGTAAATCTATGCATACGCAAACCTAATATTTCCGGCTATTAAATATCAGTTCATAAATTCACACACCCAATTGTGTCATGTCTATCTTTTCTTCTTCTTACAAAACAGACGAAAACACTTAAGAAACTTCATATTCCTCTCAACTGCACGCCTAATTCTATTCTTACTTCTTAATTTTTGCTTTGTTTATGAAATAATTTAAGAATTCTATCTATTATGTATGTTTGTATGTATGTCGGTCCCAAGGGAGAACACCAGGAAAAAGGCATCTCAAGAATGTGCCTCATGCCCTCATATTAGGCGATACCAACCAAGGATTCATTCCCTCTATTATGTAACGTAATGTTCTTGGGTGGAACCTTTATAAATCTATCTTCATTTTCTTCTTTGTGTCCATCGTAATCAAGCCGTGCATGATTAATATTTTTCTTACAAATGATTTATGTTATCAGATTTTAAGCCACGATCAATAAATAAAATAGTTATTGATTTTTCCGTGGTTATTTTTTTTAAATTTAATCCATTTATCGATTATCAAAAACAACCCCAACCTCATCTATAGCTAAATTAAAAGATAATGACTAATGTTTAGCCACACGGCCTCATCCATAACTAAATTAAAAGGTAATGACTAATGTTTAGCCACGAAAAATCAATTTCGCGATTAAAAAACAGTAACAACCAGTGCTTCCTGTGGTTAAATCAATATATTTACGAATTTCATCAAAAAAACCAATGATCTTGAACATGGACGAAAGTTTGTTTACGAATTGGTAAAGTAAATTACCATATTGTTTGCTCCACGATCAAACACATCAAACTATGCCCAACTCAAAGTTTTTGGATGTGACAACCACGAATCATCGAGAAAATAAATGATTAAATTCTCAAGGCATCTTCAATATTCATGGGATGGATACCTGACACACAGAAAAGGATATCTCGTTCATGAATCGTGATCACATCATTTGACTACCAGAATATCACCACTTCCCAAAATCACTGGCCGATCACCACTGGTCACGTCAAATAAGAACATAAAAGATGACATTATCCAAGATTTGTACACAAGACCAAATACTCTTAGCTATTCTTGATTTCTCTACCAAAACCCTCCCTCTCACATACTTAGGACTCCCAATAACAGGAAAGAAAAAAATCCTACAATCAATGTTGAAAGTTGATACAACTCATAGAAAATATGTTGGCCAACTTTAATGGGAAATGCCTCTTTTATGGAGGAAGAATCCAATTAGTAAATTGGATTTTTGCCGAAAAATACACATACTGGGCCCAAGACACAACCTTACCAGAATCAATCATAAGTAAAAAAATAAAGTTAGCCTATAACTTCATATGAAATGGAAGAAAAGAGATACCATGGAAACAAATGATCCTCCCCAAAGCAGATGGAGGATTGGGAGTAAGAAACTTAGATATCATAGTTTCAGTCATAAATATTAAGAGGATTGCAAAAGTCTGGACAAAATCAGACTCAATCCTAAATACATGGATCCAAGGGAGTTACATAAAGGGAAGGACCCTTACAAACATTCAAATCAAAAATTCTATCAACTCCAATGCCTGAAAATTTATAATGGGAGATACCCCTATGGCTCTCCCCACACCCACCACCACATACCCAAATATTAAAATAAGAGACCTAATTGAAGCATGTCAAAAGCTAACACATCACTCTCAAATTTGGAGCTTATTATGGAATATGATTGGAACCTTGAGTTGACACATATGGGCTAAAAGAAACAGAAGATGATAGCAATATTCTCTCAAACCACCAGAAACTGTTCTTAAGGAGGTTTTAAATGACATCAACAACTCCTTTAAGGTAGAGAGTTTCAAAAAGAGTTGTTGTCACCCTTTGGGACCTAGCACAATACAAATATGGGAGACCAACCTCTAGAGGTAGATAGCCTAACTTTTATACTAGGCAATATGATACCTGCTCTCAATGATACTTTCCACATATCTAGCAATATGTGGAAAGTGTCAAAATGATACTTGCTCTCATTTTCATTTTCATATTTATATTTATATTTTATTGTTAGATTTCATTGTATCAAGACAATGTCCCTCGTTTTTATAAATGAAAAATTAAACTGTTCAAAAAAAAGAAGATTAGCATACATTTTTATATGCTGCCAGTTTTTATGAATGAATATGAAAAGGATTTTTTTTCCTCCAAAAATATAACGAAATTGGATGGATATTTTTTTTTGTTTTAGCAATTTGAGCCAATCAATATTTACCTCTCCATGCATACCAATTTAACTTCAATTGAAACCAAAGAGGAGAAACACCCAAAATACCTTGAGATAGCCGTGAATCAAATACATTGAATTGGTATTTTTCCAAGGAATCCAGCATAACCTTTACAGGCACAGCCGGCAACAGCACGGGCAATGATTCCAAAGGCACTGATACTGCTAATTCTTGAGCTTTTCGTAAATGCATTCTGGCTGCAGATGCAATTTCAAACACTGCATTGGATAGTGATTCACCAGAATCCATCTTCACATCTACAATGCCATGTTGCTTAATTAGCAACCCATGATTAGCTGCCACATCAGCTGGCATATACAAGAGCTTTCCAGTTCGACTTGCATGGTAAGGTAGGGATTTGAGTAGCAGGAGAAGTCCACTAGCTTTTCCAATATGAGAGGCAGCATGATCTGCCGCGGCGGACTGTATTCCACCAGCTTGGAGAGTCATATAAAGAAAAGTCGATGTTGTGTCTTCCGCATACTTCTCAAGGTCTTTAATTGTTTCGGGAATGGTATTTGGGTCCCTATTTGCATCGCTGATTCTAGCTTCCACTGATCTTTTCAACCATATTTTGCTGATTTTCTTCTCCAAGATCACAGACGACAAGGCAAGAGCAGTCGGGTGTTCTATGATCTTCTTTTCATGGATCTTGTCTATGGCATCTTGCCACCAAAGAAGACGCATGAGACCAATTTTGGGATCGGAAGCCACATCCATTGCTCTCGATGTTTCTATATTGAAGGAACGTAATGCAAATGCAGCTTTTCGCATGGATGATGGAAGGTGGAGAAGGCAAAGGTAGTGATGGTAATCATAGTTTCGGACTTGCTGCACACAATGAGAGAAAGCAGATCGAATGCTGCTAGATTTAGAAGCACCATTCATCAATTCCTCTTTGGCTACCGACTTAAATCTTTTATGGTTGCTGGAAATTTGATAGAGTTAAAAAAATGAAATGATATAAAAATGTTCTACCCACGAAATAAGAAAACAGAAATAAGCTAGAATAGTTGGATTCACTAGGAATAACTAGATAATGTTCGGGAATTCAAGAATCGTGTGTAAAAAAATGATCGTATGAACAAAGTCCTAGTATGAACTATGAATGATACTGAATTTTCTCTATATAATTTAGTTTCAGTCTCTAGTCAGAATCTGTACTTCAACTAAGAGTCAAGGAATAAAAGGACCGACGAGAAGCAGAAGATTTAGAAGACTGTGAAAGAAGATGAAGAAATCGAAAATCAAGAAACCTCACCGAATGCCGAAGATCGGGCGACGATGGTCGCCGCGGTAAAAAAAAGCAGTGGATGTCGTCGATTCGTCAAGAAGTATAAACGAATAAAACGATTATCGAAATTGGGGATAAAACTTTAAATTCAGAGATTGTGAAATTTGTTTAAAAGTCCATATTTTCTTTTATCTTAAAATCTTATTTACGGGAATTGCACATAATTTCCAATAAAACTCACAATTAACCCAAAGGTTCGTAATTTAACAGTTTCCAACTTGAAGCAAGTAAGAAAATTTACTAAAGAAAGGACAAACGTAAAGGAAGAAGAGATAGCTGGAAGCCGTTTAAAAGAAATGTGAAAGGAAACTGAATGAAAGAGAATAGTAGGTATAGACTCTAGAGTTTGAAGACGGGTTGCTATCTTTCTTTATTTTCAATGATTTACATTATTTTATACCATCTGCTTCAAATCTGGTTGATGTAGTGATGTGGATCTGATTTACATTGTCTGATGTAGTGATGTGGATCTGATTGATTACTCTCCAAGTCTCCAACTAACATCAGAAAAACATTATAATATCACAAAATTTTGACCGTAGTTAAATGAACCCTAAAGAATTAACAATTAATTATTACAGTCTCGATACAGTAACATGTTTTTAAGGTACCTAACCCTAAATTCTAAAACCATCCGATGGATTTTTAGATTTTAGCTTATTCAAAAAAAAGTATATCAAAATCCGAATCACCTTTAAAAAAACCTCAGAAAATATTTTTATCATAAAAAACCCTTATTTTAAATTAAATCATAAATGAGCTTGCTAATTGCTATGATCATAAAAGTAAAAAAAACTTATTTTAAATATCTTAAAGATGCCATCTCATTCTCAATTCTCATACCACTATACCAGCAGCACAAGGGACGGAGAATCTGAAAAAACATGTCATCTCATGTTGTTTTGATAAATAAAAACCTCCTCTTTAGCGCTTTCAGATTTGAAGAGCCTCAGAAATGGAACCTGCAAGACTTAACACTTCAAATGGCTTTTTATTCACGATTGCTTGCACAGTGACTGGGCAAGAATCTGTAACCCAAAAGAATGCAAAAGGATTCTCAGGAGGATCTGAAAAATAAGGTTTAAAAGATCGTTATGTATTTATCCCAGAGAATTGTTAGTTAGTTATATATATATAAGATCAATGAATTGACTCCCAAAAGTACTTACCACCGTTGACGTGAGTAAATTTCTCCCATGACCTTTTGGGGAATACCGCATGTGTAACATAGGCACTTACCTTGGCTGCGCCATGATTACTCAGAACTTTCTACAAAAATGTCATTTAAAAAAAAGAAATATACATCAATGATCATCAAATCTAGTTAGTAATCATGTAGAAAGTGTATATGGACAATTTGAACTTTTTAACCATACTTGACACTCGATGAGAGTCCCCCCTGATTGAACCAGATCATCAACAATCACAACATGATATCCTTTGGGGTTTCCTTCTTTAATTCTCACTATTCTCTTATCCCCCTCACGAACCTTTGCGCATACAATCTGCCATTTTTAATGGAATCTTGTGTTCAACTTAAATCGAGTAGAAGAAAATAATTTTCAAGGCTCGATAAACAAAACCAACCATTGGAAAGTCCTGAAACATCTTGTAGAATCTTTTCCATGCTCCATCATCAGGGAAAGCAATAGTTACCTTAAATAAATGAAATTGTGATTTAGTATAAGATGGATAGAGTGAATCTCTATCTTGATTTAACCAATGTAACAAGAAAGAATATCAACATATTTCAAAATAAAAACTGACATTATGGATATCAGGAAGAAGACTAAGACGTTGTTTCAGCAGAGGTATCCCTGTTTCAAAGTATGGTAACACATGATCCCCAAAATAAAATCTTTCCTGTACACAAAAGAAGAAATAAAAATATTGAGATCAGTATATTTCTGAACAAAATAACTAGATTTAATATTTTTATTGCTGGTTAGGGATGGATTATTTAATGAACTATTCATTATAATTATATCTTTAAGAGTTTTAGATGGTCAATGCGACTTCTGAAAAAAAAGAAAAAAAACACAATACATTCATCCGAAATTTACTTTCACAGAAGAAGAAAAAAATATCGAAAGTTGAAACCATAAGAAATTGAAATGCAGCATAGAAATTCCATCCACTAGAAGCAAACCTGCAAAGCATGTATGTCATAAGTGACCAAACTAGTGGGTCCGCCTCTAGAAATAGGTATGTCAGACAACAACCTCGCCATGGTGAAAGCAGTTGCCACATCCCCTTCATCCTCCATCCTTTCAAACGAACCAGTCGGGAAGAAGGGTAAAACCAATATAAATGAAGCAACAAACAGACGAGGCAGAGCATATATAACAGATAGTTGCTCGAAAATGACGGCAGGAGAGCTGAAGGAAGCTAAAAAGGCAACATGCTGACCTCTAATATCTTTAGCATTATTGATGAACAGGTTGGGGAATCCATCTGCAAAATTCCTATCAATGCAGCAAATGATATTATATATATCGTAAATATACCATAATTGAAATTTGGAATGGATGGAATGAAAACCATTAGAACCCCCCCTTTTTCTTATCGTTATCACACCAAACAACAGTAAAAAAAAAGATGAAAGGGAAGAAAAATACCTCCAATTGATGGATTGTAGCCGAATCGAATCGGAGACAGATGCGATCTTCCTCGCCAGCCCCTCGCATTCAACGCAGTAAAACAGGAGAACCTCCTTCTTGCCAGTCTTTTCCATGACTCCCGCGATCACACCACTAGTGAACGAAAGGCGGCACACCCCTATTTTATTCCTCCCTTACACGAGTCACGTGAAACTAGTACACTGTGTACAATTTTTTTTGCAGAAAGGCCAAATATTAAATATATTAAAGAAAATAAAGTATTAGAATTTGAAAATTTGGAATTTAATTTAGAAAATAGAAAATAGAAAATAGAAATTATGTAAATTTGTAAATTAATAAAATTATCCAATTAAAAAAAACACTAGATTGTAGATATTAGATAATGATTTGTCATTATAAATTTTATAGGATTGCTGGAAATTTGATAGAGTTAAAAAAAATGATATAAAAATAACAAAATGTTCTACCCTGAAATAAGCTAGAATAGTTAGACAATGTTAGGGAATTCAAGAATCGTGTGTATAAAAAAATGATTGTATGAACAAAGTCCTGGTATGAACTATGAACAAGGAATAAAATGACCGACGAGAAGCAGAAGATTTGGAAGACTATGAAAGAAGGTGAAAAAATCGAAAATCAAGAAACCTCACCGAATGCCGAAGATCGGGCCGCGATGGTCGCCGCAGTAAAAAAAAGCAGTGGATGTCGTAGATTCGTCAAGAAGTATAAACGATTATCGAAATTGGGGAGATAAAACTTTAAATTCAGGTATTGTGAAATTTGTTTAAAAGTCCATATTTTCTTGCTTAAAATCTTATTTACGGGAATTGCACATAATTTCCAATAAAACTCACAATTAACCCTAAGGTTCATAATTTAATCGTTCACAACTGATGCATGAAAAAAAATATCTCAATGAGAGTGATGACGTTCATATTTGAAATCCCAAAGTTGTAAATTTAAAACTACAGCTGCTACTTTTAATTTTAATATCTAAATTGGCACTCAAGCTACTGACCACAACATCACATCTCACCAAGAACTTCACCTTCCAAAGCTTCAACCCACCGAGTTTCACCTTCACCGGAACAATCCCCTTGAAAACCAACGGCACCGCCCCAGCCTGTTGCACTGCTCGTAATTCTGATATCAACCCAAGTCGTACTCGCGTGTTTCCTCTCAACATCACATCAAGCACCGTCGTGTTATGGTGACCTTGGTAAAACACAGGTAGACTTCCTTCACAGAGACTCGTATCTTGGTACCAAACGCTGAGATGGCTACCGTCGACGTAGTATATCCCGATATTCTCGTTAGGGTTCGTTGCAGTGATGGTGACGTCGAAGGTGGCCGATATTTTGAGGTTGAAGTTGATGCTGAACGTTGAGATATGCAGACGGTTGACGGAGTAGTTTGGGACCTTGGGAGCGAAGATTAGGTAAAGAGCTCCGATTGTTACTACTATTATAATGATGAAGATGACTAAAAGAGAGATAGTCCAACAGAAACATCTGGACAAGCAAACAAATACATATACAAGATACAGATTCAAATTACATTAGATTTTGATTTTTGTACGTGGTTGTATAATTTGTTCTATATATAATTCTACCTGCAGCAATTTCTGATGGGATGGTTCCGAGAGCCGTTGTTTTGCACCGGTGGAAGAGGAGGTGGACGGTGCTGGTTAGACTGGAACGACGGAGCTTCTTTGTCGGAGTTGGTGGATTGTATGTCGACGGGGTGGATCCTTGGATGCTCAGCCATGATCCTCCTGGTTTCAATGCAGATGTATGTAGTCGTTGATTTCTTACCCTCTAAACTTAGAATTTTATAGTTAAATATTATATAATATCAAAGAAGTAGTTAGTACCATAGTTGTTTGTATATTGGCATTATTGGTGAACAAATATTTTGACTTTGGTCGCTGTTTTAACATCATTCAAATCATTTTTATTAAATATTTTACTTTTTTTTAGTTAAAAATATTATCAATTTAATTACCAGATGTTTATATATATTTTTAAGTAATTAAATTTCATTTAAAAAAATAAGGGTAATGTTTAAGTTACATAAAAAATATAAATAAAAACATAAGTAAAAAAAATGAACAAGAAATTTATTGATTATCTCTCATTAATTATGTAGTCTAGTTATATAGTAACTTGACTATCTTTCATTAGTTATGTAATCTAGTTATACAGTAACTAGATATGCTGTCTCAGGAGTTGATCTTCCATATATACTTTCATCATAGATGTTTCCAAAATGTGACAATATTTTTTTTTTGTAACACTCTAAATCAAAGAAGAGACTGATGTCTTTAATGAACTCTTTAATTAAGACTACCTCAGGAGGCATACTAACGTGCTGTTTGTATCTTTTATTTTTTTCCGTTCATATATGTCATGATCGATAAACACCCAATAACATTCCATAGTAACTGCCAATGAGGAGAGTGGTGCGTAATTTTTCGTATAACCTCCGTCACATTCCTCAATCTAATATCTAAACTAGGTTGACTGGGAACTAGCTAGATATGACCATATCTAATTTAAATTTTTATTTTAATATGTATTTTTAATATATATTTTGAAATATGACATGTTGATTTTTTTGAAAATTCTAATAAAAGTCGATTTTTTTTAATGTAATCATAAGTAGATTTATTGATAAGTACTGTACATGCAGGTTGCCGGTGGGGGAGTTAATGAACGTTTAAATGAGCATATGAGCCAATCTGACACATGTCGTGCTGCATGCAGATCTCTATCTCTTGATCCTCTAGCAGATCTTCATTCTTAACTCATAATTACAGTTGTAGACCATCGATCTCTATCTCTTGATATCACTCGTAGAAGTGAGATATGGAGGAGTTGACGATGGAAGCGAACAAGCAGCAGTCTGGAGGAGGAGGAGGGGGAGGACTGAGCCCGCTAAGTGAGACTCTGTGGAGGAGGAGCAAGAAGGAGAACAAAAATGCTTGTGCTCAGTTCACGAGTGATGCGTCGGCATGGTTAACTTGGAAGGATTTAACGGTGACTGTCACAATGGGTAGTCGTGGAGAGACTCAAAGAGTTCTGGATGGTCTCACTGGTTATGCCGAACCATGTACATTGATGGCTCTGATGGGTCCATCTGGGTCGGGCAAATCAACTCTTCTCGATGCACTCGCCGGCCGTCTCGCTGCAAACGCTTTCCTTTCCGGTCACATCCTTCTGAACGGAAGAAAGACCAAGATGTCTTACGGAACCGCGGTGATTGCATGGTTAATTTTTGGTTTAATATATATATATATATATTAAAGCTCATTCATTCTTCATTCATGTTCGTATCAATGATAGGCGTATGTTACCCAAGACGACAACTTGCTCGGAACGTTGACGGTGAGGGAGACGATATCGTACTCGGCGCAAATGAGGCTGCCGGACACGATGAAGTGGGAGGAGAAGAGAGATCTGGTGGAAGGAACCATCAATGAGATGGGTCTTCAGGACTGTGCCGACACTGTGATTGGAAACTGGCATTTAAGAGGTGTGAGTGGTGGAGAAAGGAGAAGAGTGAGTATTGCTGTTGAGATCATCACGAGACCCAGATTATTATTCTTGGACGAACCAACAAGCGGACTTGATAGGTGCGGTGTGGTTAGGTGCACTCAACGACAATTAATTTCGATTTATTTAACCATGCATCATTAATTTCGGATTAATTCGATTCATTATTTCATGCAGTGCTTCAGCTTTCTTTGTAACGAAAACGCTTGGTGGACTTTCAAGAGATGGACGGACCGTCATTGCATCAATTCATCAGCCAAGTAGTGAAGTTTTTCAACTCTTTGATCGTTTATTTTTGCTTTCCGGCGGTAAAAATGTTTATTTTGGCAAAATTCTCAATGCATATGAGGTACCGTATGATAAAAAATTAATCTATTTTTCCTCCGATCTAATGGATCACCAGCATGCATCTATTTTTCTCTAGTTTTTCTCACAAGCTGGATTTCCCTGTCCAAATCTACGAAATCCCTCCGATCATTTCTTAAGAAGCATAAACTCCGATTTCGACAAGGTCAAGGCAACTCTTAAGGGATCTATGAAACTGAGGGTAAGTTACGATTGATTGATTGATGGAGTAAAAATTATATTTTTTTTTCAATCTCAATTAATGCAGAAGAATACTGCAGATGATCGAATAATTAAAAAGACGAGATTAAGTGTCATCTTTTATTGGTTCTTGCTAGAATATAATTATATATATTCTGCAGTTTGAAAGACTTGACGATCCTTTGGAGAAAGTAACCACATCTGAAGCAATCAGAATTCTCATAGCACATTACAACTCTTCCCAGTTTAGCTACGAGGTTCAAGAGAAAGTTGAGGAGATCTCTAAAGTTGTAAGCATACATATATAAAATCCTACTCTAGCTAGCTAGCTTCATTGATCGATCTTTAGCTATATTCTTTTGATAAGAATCGATGATATTCATTAATGCAGAAAGGAATAGTGTTGGATTCAGGAGGAAGCCGTGCTAGTTTCTTAATGCAAACTTTCATACTGACCAAAAGATCATTCACAAACATGTCCAGAGATTTTGGGTATTACTGGTTGAGACTGGTGATCTATATAATCATCACAATCTGTATTGGATCGATCTATTTCAACGTCGGCACACAATACAATTCAATTCAAGTAACTTAATTCTTTGGACTCAGATTAAAATATTCTCAATATCCATGCATCATTCCATTCTTAATTTTTCGATTTGGATTAATCTTGGTTAATAATTAATTATCAGGCACGGGGCGCGTGTACTTCCTTTGTGTTTGGGTTTGTCACCTTCATGTCAATTGGAGGATTCCCTTCGTTTGTAGAAGATATGAAGGTTAATGGTGATTAAAAGCTCTGATTAATTAAAACTATACACACACACATATATATATATTGATGCATGAAGTGCAGGTTTTTCAAAGAGAGAGACTTAATGGGCACTATGGTGTGTTGCCATTTGTGATAAGCAACACAGTCTCCTCCATGCCTTTTCTGATGATCATAACATTTCTCTCCGGAACTATATGTTATTTTATGGTACAGCTTCACCCAGGATTCTCGCACTATCTCTTTTTCGTTCTCTGTCTTTTTGGAAGCGTTGCTGTTGTTGAGAGCTTGATGATGGCTATAGCCAGTGCTGTTCCCAATTTTCTCATGGGTATCATCATCGGAGCTGGAATTCAGGTCGATCACTCGACTTGCTCGTTCATGCACGTACGCACTTGATATATAATTTAACTGTAGTTGTAATTGCAGGGAATTTTCTTGCTGGTCTGTGGATTCTTTAGACTTCCTAAAGATATTCCGAAACCTTTCTGGAGATATCCGATGTCCTACATCAGTTTCCATTTCTGGTCGCTGCAGGTGAAGAAATTAAACAAAGAATTTATCGAATTGGGTTTTTGAATTTGTGAAGTTAAGTGTGGTTAAAAAAATGTTCAGGGACAATACCAGAATGACATGGGAGGTTTAGTATTCGATAACCAGCATCCAGACCAGATGAAGATACCAGGCGAATATATACTCCAATACATCTTTCAAATCGACGTCAAAAGATCTAAATGGCTTGATCTGTCGGTTCTGTTTGCCATGATCATCATATATCGTCTGATATTCTTCATAATAATTAAGATAAGTGAAGATGTTACTCCGTGGATAAGGGGTTATGTGGCGAGAAGAAGATTGCTTCAAAAGACAACAGTAAAGACAGACAGACGAAAAATGACTCCCATCGAGCGATCTCCTTCGTTTAAAACCTATGTTTCTGCTTCCCGTTAGTAGCTACAAATAATAAAAAAACACAGCAGACAACTCACTACTTGTTTTCGTCAACGAAATATCAGAGCATAAATGTCAAGTATGTATATCAGAAACAATTCTTATATGATATATATAATTGCATATCCTGCACATTTCAATTTTCAAAAGACTAATGAAAATTACATACACAACACTAAAACCTTAGACCTTTAATAGTTATTGAATTAACAGTTGAGCTGATCTACAAATTCCAATCAAATCCAGTCTTTCAGCAAACACAAGGTTGTATATAAATAAATGTACAATGAAATATTGTTGGTGTATTGAAAAAACCGATTCACAGGGCACGCAACCAACAATATCTCTAAAAATCTAACACAACAAACATATTACATATGTACTCGATAACTAAAACTCTAGTTTTTTTTACATATGATGGCTACATCATCTATAATATAATATGGTATGCAAATAATGAAAGGAAATTTACATTTTTCTTTCCCAAATTTTAACTTGATCGAAGAACAAAAAATAATGAAGCTATTTTGTATGGAAATGTGAGTAACTTTGCTAAATTTGACACTGATTGATGATTAACTTTGTATGAATCAGGCAAATCCGTGTAAGCCAGGAGAGCGGTATGATAGTGTAGGAAGCTTAGTTATTGCAATAATACCACCCACTAATGAGAACGCTGAGGCTAAAATAAAGGCAGGGTCGTTTCCAGACTCAAAAATAGCATCCAATGGTCCGGCGCCCAGTGATAAAATCATCTGCAAGTGTTATTGGTTCAGTACTTCAGTTGTATACAAAATATTAAAATCAAGGAAATAAAATTTAAGTTTTTAATACCTGAGGAATAACTATCGCCAGATTTAGAACACCGGTAGCCAATCCTGATATTTGCGGGAATAAATATCAGTAAATTTTCAAACAAAAAGTTTCATAAAATATTAACACGATTTTCTTCTTCTGGATTTTAACAAGGGAAAAAAATTACGGACCTTGGCCTCCTCCTGTATCGGCAGTTAATTCAGCCGTCATTGAAAAAGGAACACTGTAAGTGATCTGGAAGAGAAGGGTTTAACTTATTACATGTACAATGACAACATTTAGAAACACTCAAATTTAACTATGCTGCATAAAATGGCAGGGTTTATTACTACTTACTGATAAAGGAACTCCAAGGATAGAAAATAAAAGAAGAGACGCAACCCTGATTGTGCCATTCATTTCAGATCCCTTGGATAAAAAACTGATGAAGACTGTAGAAAGCATACACGCAAAAATGATGAAGTTGCTTATTCCCCATACCACCTTTGCACCCAATATTTTGCACATTGGTTCAACCCCAAAAGAGCTAAACAAAAGAACAACCTGATCATAAATCAAAATGAATGTCAGTACTTGTGTATTATTTAACTTCAACGACACTCCAAAAAACATTAAAATTTGAATATTAAATTTTTTTTATCAGAAAAAGAGATTATTCATTCATCCAGTGAAGTGATACAGAAAATGTAATTTGTTTTTACAGGAAACCATTGAGTGAAAGAATATTGGAGCAACACAATCTATCTATTCATATAAATCCTCGTACATTGAGAGATAATATTAATGTAAAGGCACAAGGGAAGGATCCAATAGGCTTGGGTCGCGTTGAACCATATATATATGAAACTAAATAAAACAAATTTCTTGTACACTTTTTGAGTCACGATTTATTTGTATTGTTTTTTCTAAATATAAAGCAAGAAAAACAAATGGTACAAAATTACAAACTGATGCAAAATTACAGTGTACAAAAGTAAAAAAAAAAACTGTCAAACTAGTGATCATAAACAGCACAAACCAATGCACCGATAGGGATAAATCCATTGTCATTTTATCTTCTCTCTTTATAGTTTATATAAGTCACAGGAATTTCGGAAAAGGGATAAAATGTAAACTCAGGGCTCTTAATTCTTACTGAATTCAATAGCAAACCAAAAGCACCGTCTCTAACTCCTTTGTCATAGTTTTGTACTTCTGTGGAGTTACCATTGGGATTCCCGTGGTAAACTGCACGCCCCATCCAATCCGTATCATAAAGAAAAAAAGGAAACCAAGCCATCTGCACTCAGGAAGGATATCAAAGGATAATAAGATTAAATATTACTTTTCAAAATGACAATTTCTTTAAAATGTAGATAAGAGTTTTAACCAAGTGCAATTTTCTCTCTGTCTCAGTTTTACCATTTTCATTGGTACAGTAAATCACAAGAATTGGGACATATAATTGGGAAAACAAATAAAACATACGGGACAGATGATTAGGGGTGGGTACGGGGCAGGTCGCAGCCGGATCGGTCTCGAACAGGAATCACTCTGGTCAGGCCAGAACAGGATACATGGGTTTTAATCTAATCTGGTGACCTGAAACCGACCCAAAATTTGGCTAGACAGAAGGAGTGGGTCGACTGGGCTGGTTCACCCATACCAGGTAGAGATTTGATCCCAATTTCCATCCCAAAAATGGGTCTGGGACTGTCCTGAACCCATCTTCAGTCCTCACTCCTACTTATGGCATACCAGATTATTTCACGATTTTCACCATAAAAAATATTTAAGTCAATGCGAGGGAAATAAAAAATAGCAACATAGCACAATATTATTGTCATTCTTTATTTTCATTACTCTTTTACTAGTTTCTAGATTTCACTTTTCACTAACTTATTTTCTCCCCTTCTGTATTTTTTGATCGAAAAACTGACAATGTACATAAGACATCTACTTACCCAAGTAAAGGCCATAACTACAAGTACTGCATTCATTCCAGGTGCCAGGTGTCTCAAACTTGTTAGAAGATTGACCAACACACCTGAAGGTTCATCAACCAATGCTTCAACGCCACCTTCAGCATTTGATAGACTTGAATTTTCAATGTTGTTCTTATGAGTAGCCATGCTTGCTTCAGATCCATTTTTATCACCAGACCATATGTCTGCAGTACTCAATTGTACATTGTGTAATTGTCGTGAATCATTCAGTAGAGGTGCGGTATCTGATAAATTGTTCCCAACATAAACTAGAGGTGTTTCTTTAGCAAAATATAATGTCACACATGTACAGAACATAAGAAAAACCTGCAATAAAATTTTTTTTTGAAGAAATTGTATCCAATGTAAGTATGCAATGAGAAGATAAGACATCTTCTAGGATATCCAAAACTCCAAGTTAAAACCAGAAGGCATGTCAATTTTAAAACAAAACATATTTTTAAGAAGCACAATCTGCTTAGTGTTTAAAATTCAGTTTTCAGAAGAAGAAAATTATACTGATATTAAGAAATATTTGTAAGTGCTACATATTTTTCAACAGATTTTAGGTTAGTTGTTATAAAATTATTTTGGCATGAACACTCGATATTATATGGAAATAGAATATTAAAATTTAATGGTTTACAATGATTTGTTTTGTGATTAATTGCATTGGAGGTCCCAATAGAAGAAAAAAAGACTAATAAATAAACCTATGTTTTAGGGGACGCATATGTAGTTTATGTACTGCTTCGTGTATAAAAAGGATCACATAGGGTGGATCAGAGGCCACTCTTTCATATGGCATAGGCGAACCCATTTCAGTAGGGATGCAAATTTGAGCCTACGCTTGCAAGCAGATCGAGCTTGGCTAGATTGGACCTAAGCTTAAACCTGGATACCAAGCTTGATAGGTCAATCGAGCCAAGCCTTACTGAACCGAGCTAGGCTCATTAGCTTGTTTGAGGTTAATTTAAGTATAATCAGTATATCGTTATGCAAATATTGTATAAAATTTAAGTATCAATTAGTATAATTAGTTCATTGCCATTTCAATAAAAAATGTCCGAGTTCAATAGATCGTAAATTCGTAATTATTATTTTTTTCTTTAATAATGCCAAACGAGCCCAATTCAAGCCAAGCGAGCTTGAACCGAGCCTATCAAGCCTCAAGCTTGGGCTTGCTTGTTTTTTAACAAAACAAGCCAAGCTCAGGCTTGTCCTATTGGAGCTCATTAAGCTCGAGCCTAAGCTAGACTTGTTTAAAAAATAAATGAGGCAAGCTCAAACTTGGCTCAATAGACCCAAGCCTGGATCATTTGCATCCTATTGAGTTCCACCTGCAAACCTGGTTCTATATAGTCTTTAACGGTTTAACCGAGGATTTATAACCTATTTCCCAACCTAACACTTCTTCTGATAGGTAAACTCAGACTAACTCTGGTGAGCCCTCTGATGTCCCGATCATAGTTTTAAAAGCGCCGCTTTAAGCGCGCTTAAAGCACGCTAAACTTTCTTGGAGGAGCGCTTTTCCAGAGCGGGTTCGAATAAAGAACCACCCGATTACCCAATTACACCTGTTATTTAATAATATTTTCACCTAATATACTTTTTTTTCCTATTTTACCTCTCTATTCTAACTTAAATTAAAAACTCTTATCCCACTTTCAGATTTTAGTTTGATTTAACTGTAGTTGGATTAAATTTTACTTGCATGAAATATGAATTAAATCTTTAATGTTCTATTACATGTGATTTTATACTTTTATAATGTATGTTTATTTTTCTATAGATTTTATATGTATTTATATAGGATTATATGTATCTTTACAGGATATTACTAAAATAACCCTGGCGCTTTAAGCGCTTTAAGCACTTTAAAGCACACTTAAAGCTCCCAAAGCGAAAAAACTCTAGCACTTTTTGCTTTTTTGAACTATGGTCCAGAACTCCAGATGCTAATCCCTAAACCTTCAAACAGTCTCACAGCCCTCCCTAAACCATTAATCTGGAAATTTTAAACTTCCAGTCGCTGCCTCAAGATATTTAGGTGACGTTTTCCGGATTTTATTGCAGCACATAGACCAAAATAAATAATTAAGAAGCTTCTCAGTATGAATAGAAAGTGAAGATACAATGAATGGAATAAGAAAGTCACAGCAGTAATAGCACACATTCAAAATTCTACGTGAAGTAATTCATGTCCTAAATTTGTACCACAGTAAATCGAACTTTTAAAAGATGGATCCAAAAAAATCATAATAGAAGCAACATAAAATAGTAACTTACCACAGACACCACGAATGCTCCTTTTAAATTTGCACAAGCTTCACAACATGCTCTTGTATTAAGGAAGGGAAACCACCTGATCAATGCAACAATACATAGTCTTTATCGACTCCATTTTTAAAGTATCAATGATTTCAAAAAGCCAAACTGAAACCTATAAAATATTAACAAATAACAATAGACGTTTTATGTTTTGTTAACAAAAGGTGAGGCTAATATAGTGTGATTAACATCATCTTATATTTTTGTTAATATTAAATATTAATTTAGAGTTTTGGACTGAGCATAAGAGATCCCTGATACATTATCATATAAAAATATATGCTTGACAACGAAAAGACAGCACACAACAATCACACAAAAAGGAAACACGGTGTAAATTATTTTTTAATAAAAGCAATAGATAAAAAAGAATCATTGAACCAACTGGTACAAAGAAAGAAAATGATTACCACTCCAAGTTAATTACCTGTACCATTGTCCACCAGATCCAGCAGAAAATCCCAAAATATTTCCAAGAGCCATCCAGGAGCAAAAGATCGCATTTGCATAGTTGCACTGGTCAGGGCCTATTATATTTACCAAAATCATATGTTAAATAGTTTATCTAAAATTTTAATAAAGTCTAAGATAATATAGACTGTACAGAACCTGAAAGATCAGCGAGAAGTGCACGAGCTGGACCCTAGGATACAAAATCACTTTTTAGATTATAAATAAAATTTTAAACTGCATGAGATAACATAGTATCAGAAAAAGAATATACACTTGCCTGTACTGTATTGTTGGCAAGATCCAACATCCAGAAACCAATGACAAAAACAGAAACCGCTCGCCATCGTGGGCCTTTGTAATTACTATTTTATTTTAGATGAAATGAAAACAATGTTAAAAAGAAATCCTTTGATTACTTTTTTTGTACAAGAAAAACTCCTTACTCTCCACACGAAAGTTGGCAATGATGGAAGAGATGAAGAAAACAATCCATGATTGTCAAAATTCACAAAGAAACTTTTTTCTGTACAGGAGAAACCCTATCCCTTCCCCATAAAGTTGTCAACTAGTTAATAGTTATGGAAGGGTACAAGGCTACAAGTGTACAACCCATAAGTGAATTGGTAATAAATAAATCATAGGGTAAATTGATGCTTCCGGGGTTTAAACCTTCAACCTCATGTATCAAAGAATGAGGTATTTTCCACTACACCAAATGATAGAGGACAGTCCAATGACTACTTTGATTTAGAATTGATTGTAGAAAATAGAAATATAAAATTACCTGCAATGTTCATTTGTATCCCCTAAAATGTACCCTATGTCAGCAGAAAACCCAACCATGGTAACCTACATGAAAATATTATTTTTATTTCACTAAATGACATATGAGAAAATAATCAAAAGGAATGGGATTCATTTTTAAAACAAGTTGCATGATAGACTACTATGATCGGATAGCACTTAACTGCAACTGAGATTAGCACTGATCCAATCAGAATAAATGGCCTTCTCCTTCCAAATTTTGAATGGCATTTGTCACTCCAAATCCCAACACATGGCTGAACCTGATGACAAAAGATTGGCATTTGAGAAAAACAGAAAATTAATATGAACGGAATAATGAATATAAGAACACAGGTTGTGTCAAATAGTGATGGGTTAAGACAGTAATTCTTTTTTTGGCCACATAATTCTAGAGGGTTAAGACGATTTTAAGATGATATTAATATCATAATAATGATTCGAAACATGGGTCAGACGGCATAATTACCACTAATCCTGTAATAGGTCCACAGAGCCAAATGAATGAAGCGAAAGCATGGTCAATTCCAAGGGTCTGCATAAAAAAAATTAACAATACAAAATTAAAATAAAATCTGCAATTCTACATATAACCATAAAATGCTGAAATTATTTTATACATTTTGACTAAATTTGAAATATTTTATTAAAAAAAAAATGTAAAATCAAGTAAATCAAAACTCCAAAAAAAGATTGATCAAGTAATAAGTAACATAAGGTACCTGAATATAGGGAGTCAACAGAGAAAGTTGCAGAGCCCAGCCGAATTGAACACCAGCAGCAATCATACATGCAAGAACCAGAGTCTTGTAACTACTACCACTAGTAACAACATCATTAATATTACGTCGAGTATCACCACTAGAAGAATTGGGCGTGTTTTGACTATGACCATTCAACTCACTCTGTTGGTGCTGGTTTTCACTATTGTCACCCAATTTCAATCCAACCATCTCAACCATCTCAACCAATTCCGGTTCTTTCTCGATGTGCCTGTACCCTTTATCCATCCTTGTTCACCTTCGTTCTCCGGACAAGACGATGAGATCTGACGACAAAGAATAAATGATATCAGCGTGCCGTGACAGATCTGCGAGATACCGAAGGGGACTTGGACTGGAATTTGAAGAGAGCAATATCCGAGTTGGTCTGGTAGAAATGAGATCTTGTCGGTGATTTTTTCCTCATTTTTCATGGACTTGTTCATTTTTTTTCCCAACTTTTTTGTAGTAATAATATTAACGGGCCCACACTAATTACACTCTATTTTATTTGTTTGATTATTTATAACTACAGTTATTTATTGGCAGGCACCTTATTTTGTATGTACATATCTTTTCTAACAAAAACAGAAATAAATTTCTCACGAGTTACGGCATCCATTGAAGTCTGAAGATCCTTCCCTTGAAAGTTGAAATACCTTTTTTTTAATCCAAGGTAAGCTACGTGCAAACGCTTGACTACCTTAATTTGGAAACAAGTCAAACAATAAGAATTGAGTTGCTGATGTTTTCTTTACAATCTGTTCTTGGTAGAACAGTAAGAAAAGGGAAGATAAACTCACCTCTTCGAGGAGATCGGGTGATGGTGAGGAAATCCAAAGATAATGAAAATGAAGAGGAAGAGGGTTAGAGGGAAAATGAAAATAGAAGAGGAAAGATAAAATAAAACTAAGGTTTGAACAAGTTGAGGGAAATTTATTAAATGGGTATTTTTTTTGAAGCAATATTAAATGGGTATTAAACATTTGATGTCAAAACTAGGCATCTTTATGGAAAAAAATGCATTTGACATTTATTTTCCATGGGAGAAAGAACTCAAGAAGACCCCCGTCCCCTGCCCTACATTCATCACCTAATCTTTGCCCAATTAACTGCATATTTTTTTCATAAAGATATAAGAATAAGTGTAAACTTTAAAATATTTTGTTATGAGAATAAATGTTATATAGCCTTCAGAGTTAATCTACATAATCACAACACATAAGTTACATTGCCTATGAGATTGACTACAGTGAGAGAGAAAATTAATTAACTAAACAACTTCACTTGCTAAGAACTAATATATGACATTGCCAATGCATGAAGATAGTAAGAGTCCTTGTACTTTCGCCCCCTTCCTACGTGAATGCCAGATTTTATCCAATCTTCACGATAAATCCAGCACTCGCGACCAAAATCAAGCATACTAAGAATCTGAAACATTGTGCAATATTGTTTTAATTTAAAAGGTATATAACATATGTGAAATGTTGCTGCATATTTCATTGCTAGTCATATGATAACAATAACGACAAATTTAAAAAAATACAACCAACAAACAAGTGCAGCAATTATTGACACAAATATTGCATTATTCAAGATTTCATGTTTGGTTTGTATTGGTAATTACAAATTCAACAATTTCAAATAATGCAAAATGTTCAAACATCAAATAGAAAATTACGTTCTAGCTGATATAGTAAAGGAATGCAGAATATCTTTTAAAGCTGATATTGATTTTTAAAAAAGAATGTGGTTCACAATTGGAAAAGATAGCTAGAACTCTCCTGAAGCCAAATTCTTAGTTAGAACACTAGGAAGGATAGCTACATAGAAGAAGGTCGATATAGTGGAAATCACAATATCAACCTCATCGCATTTTTATTTTTCTATTCAATTGTATTTCAGGACATTGTCCTTCATTATTTTTAATGAAAACTTTTAATATTTACAACAACAACAAAAAAAAATTACCAAAAATATATTTAAACTTACAATAATCGTAAGAGCATGACATTTAACGAATGATTTACAGAATGACACTTCATTTTAAAAATCAAGGGGAAAAGAGTGTAAATTAGTTTAGAAGTGTGATATTGCACAAAAGGGAGGTGTGAGGACTTGTCAATGGCAAAATAAGTGCATGCCAAGTGCCAACGACAGAAAAATCTATTACCTAGTGTATAATATGGAGACTGAATGACTGATACTGGTCTATAACTGAAGATGAATAACTATATTCTAATGTATCTACCGGCACCAGTCACAAATTGAAACTCATTCTAAGAATTAAGACCGCAAAGACTCTAAATAACTCACCCCCAATCCCTCACATATCTGATAAAACCATAAAATAATATGCAAAATATATAATGAGAAGTACTACAACATAAGACTTACCGCTCCACCTTTCCAAGATACAAATGCAGGATCACTTCTTGATTGCAACACCTGTATTTTTAATAATTATATCAACACAACCAGGTAAGTGATAATTTTTCTCCAAAAACTAAACTTCACTGTAGAAACACGAGAAGTATAAAGAGAATATTCATATTCTTATGTAATGTTATAATGTCACAACCATAAAGGTTTTTTGGTCACTGAATTACCTCTACAGTATCAATGGCTTCATTTGGAGGGATAGCATGCAAAACCCTGTGAAATAATAAGACGATGGGTAAACAAGATTTGATATTAATAGAATCAATATAATTGAACTTTTTGGAAGGAATTATTATAGATTTTTTTAGATGTCATTAATCTGCCAAGCCATTTACTCATAGTATTTTCATCAAAAAATATATTCATACTTCATAGCAGGCAGTTCTGCAAAGCTGATAATCACAACAGAGAAGTCCATATGGGTTAAGTAAATGAGGGGGAGATATGTCAAAGGCAGGAGCAAGATCCTGGACTAAATGGGTGTTATCATGTGGAAGGTGGGAATTATAGGTATAATAGTTCTCATTGGGCTGATTGGCGAGTCATCTGACGTACAAATTTCTAGACAACTAACCCTATATATAGTTAACTCCATCATTATCTTGTATCTTTTGACTAATTCCTTGTGAGAACATCACCAAAGTTAATGAGGAGTTCAATCACCCCCGAAGGAGTAGTGAAGGCCGAACCTCGTTAACAAATCTCGTCTTCCAATGCTTTTCTCTTTTCTGTTTTTTTTCCATCTCAATTGCAAATTTGCGATATCTCTCTATTTATTCAATAATATTAGAATCTGATCATGAATGGCCTATAATCTCTATATAGCATAGTAATGGAAATGATACTTCAGAGATAGATTGATTCGATATCTGAAGTTGAATCTACATTGAAGAAGAACAATGGAATTCTTCAAAGAGATGCAGAAATAGAGTGGTAGTCAACTGGATTCCACCAGTCTAGGGAATAAAGAAAAGGAGAAAAGAAAATAGAGATAAAGTGGGTAGGTGAAAAATACAGAGATGAGGTAATAATGTCCAAAACTGCTCAACTTCCAGTGTCCACTCTCTTTTATATTCACATGGTGTGAGAATGGAAATCATCCACGATGTGAGTGTTCAACATAGAGAAATTCAAGGACACGACAGGGTATAGGAAGGCCCTCTCCTTGATACCTTGGAAATCCTAATCATTGAGTTACATTGATGTTCTAGCATAGTGGGGTGTGTATAATGTAAACTATACTAAGACCAGTAAACTATGAGATGATTACCATGACCTGTAATTAATTTAGCTTTCTGTTAAAAACCTAATTACATAGCTTATACTTAGATAACAACTTTTTTTTTTGAAGCAATTAAATTTCATTAAAAAATAAGGCTAATGCCCAGCTTACAAAAAAATAGAGTATAGAAATAGAAACATAAGTAATAAGAAATGAGCAAGAACTTAACTATTTTTTTATTTCTATATAAAAGAAGAAGAAATTATCAAGTTTTAATTTGTTTATTTGTTTCCTATGTTATTCCCAAGGGCATTCATTGTACCCTCTGATATTAGAAGAGGGAACCTCTCACACTACAATCTACAAAATACCATCCACTTTTCATTATTTTTCTCTGCACTTTTAATTTTAATTACATTCCAACAATAAAGAAAAAAGTCCACTTAGTATTTGGTTTGTTATTTCTAATGGTCCTCGATCAAATAAGTTATTCTGCTATTTATGTATTTTATCCATTTACCATACAATGAGAAATAATCCACTTTAATAAAAAAACCATGGTCGGAAGAAATTACAAAAGGTTTAGTAGTAAAGACTTCCTTGTATAAAACATGAAGTTGAGGATTCGGTCCCCACTCCCCAAACATTAAATAAAAAAATACAATTGGAGAAAAACCTTTCTTCAGTAGTTGCAACAATACCACTAGTCAATGCCGCACCACCAATCTGAAAAGGAAACGTAGTTGGATATTGAATGAAAATGATTATACACATTTACTAATCGTAAAAAAACTCACAAGTTGAATGCTACAGAACAACTTTCTTTGAAGGTCTATCCGTCCTGACAATAGTCAAAAGATGTTATTATAATTATTATTAGCCTTATAATCATGTAATTTTACCATGATACCTGCTGAGAGAATACTGCTAGTAATTGCTTCAGCAAGACCAACTTTATCCATCCATTTATTTCTTGTTGGAAAAATAGGGTAGCCATCCCACATGGTGGTACCACTATTAGAACCAAGATACATGTTATCGGAGTTCTCTGATCTCCATGTATCATCAGTCATATCTTCAAAGTCATGAAACCTAGACAATGAAAAATAATTAAATAAATCAGCTAAAGATCCGTGAATGAAAAATTACAAGTAAAAAAGCAGAAAGCATTTGTTAGTTGTTATACTAACCAAGAGTTTGAAGGTGGTGGATACACTTCTGGAGCTAAAAGCTTTGGAAAGAATAGACCCATTGGTGGGACCTATAAATTTAAATGATAAGCTAATGAGTAGAGCCACTGAGCCACACCACTAAATAATTAGGGAGATATTCTCTAACCTCCTTGATGAAATTATTTTATTTTAAAAACGATTTATTTGCATGTCATCAAAAGACTCACATGATTTGAAAGTCCAATAAGGTGTGAGCTTCTTTGGTGAAGGTGAAGGTGACAAATTTGAGTCCTAAGTGGGTCATGTGCTTATTAATTATTGCATGACTCATTAAAGGGCTAGGATGACATATGAGTCATCTAACATAGGTTTATAGGCAGTTATGCCTTCATGGTTTCATGCTATGGAGCTGGGCAGACGGCACATAAAACATAGAGTAATTTGCAAATACTACCCTGTAATTCTACTGTTTACACATATGTACCTATATTTTCAGAATTGAAATAAAATAGCCCTAAACCCTAAAGATGGAAGTGGAACATTTGAGAATAATAAATATGTCTGGAGAGTGGCTAGAGATGCTTGGCAGAGGATGCTTGTTGGAGGAGGTGGCCAAAATATATATAGAGAGAGAATGCAAAATCAAGAGCAGAAATTATGATTTGAGATTTCGGCTCGTTTTCTTTTCTTTCTTTTTTATTCAATTTAACCGATAAATGATTAAACCTAGAGGGTTGGATCTGCCTAACCTAACACCTGGAGCGCCCAAAAGCCTAACACCTGGAGGTGCTGGATGCTTGGACTGCATCCTCGTCTAGGCAAGTATATGTAAACCTTGCATCAAACACTTATCTTGGAAGTTACCCAAGAAACTCTACTAATATAAACTATGTTAATCGTCTTGTAATACATGAAAAAACAGATTACCACCAATAAATCCCGTGGAGTACACCCATTACAAATAAGGGGTGGAACCACTTAAAAAATCTCATTATGTAATTTTTTTTATCTTTTCTTGTTGGTTGGATCAAACACAAAAGGGAACAAAAGATCTTCATGATCTATCTCTGTTCTATCGATTCATGATTGGTTCCCATCATTTCTCTACAATATTCGCCCCAAAAGGTGGATAATGATTTTCTAATGAAAGATGTCAACATGCAAATGATTGTCTTTACATTCAATGTTGAAAAATGCAACATACATTTAGAGCAGATAGCCTTGACTTGTGAAATTCAACTGGCATGTCCTCATCATATGAATAAATTGAAGCCATGGCAACAAATTCCCCTTCCTATATGAGTAAAAGAGATGTTAAAATGTAAAATATGACCGACAAGCCATTCCTTTCAAAAAAAATGAAAATTCTTTGCAGATAGCAATATGCAAATAAACATTAAAAATATAAGAAATGACTACGATTTGCATGTGAACGAGAATAGTAAATGAGAATTTTAAAAAAAAATTCATTGAAAGAATTAGATGAACAGAGGTACGTATGGAAGTTATTTGGCAGGAATTAAGATCATTTCCTAATTTTTCCTTTTGTAGGATCAGCTAGGGCCTAGGAGAGCTTTCGACATTGCCAAGTCTGTGCTTTGGCTTTCAAAAAAAAAAGTCTGTGCTTTGGATAATTATAATATCCTCTACTCCTAATCTCCTAACATATCTTTCTTTAGCCCAATTACATAGTATGGACTGGTTTCAGCCCTATAATTTTTCAGACAAAGCATACATCATTAATGGTGAAGTCCTTTACTCCTAAGCCATCCTCATCCTTGGGAAGGATCATCTTCTGATGTAGCACATAGCCACATACTATTCAGAGCAACCGTGAATTGCTACATGAGAATTACTATTTGGGTGAAGGAGAGAATGAGCCTCTCTCATTTAATGACGAGGTCCATGCACCTCCTTCTCTCTAGAAGGACCATGACTCATATCATTAGGCTGTCCACTAAATAAAACCATAAGCTAATTTTTGAACCTTACTGATGATGGAGGCAAGGAGAATTATTCCTTTTGTCCAATATGAAAATTTCCCAGCAATGATCTAGTTGACAAGCCGGACTCTCCCTTCATATGACAACAATCTCCTTTCCCTTCATATTCGCTCAATCAGTTTCCACTTTTCAGCATTTTGCATGGGTTTTATTATCACCAGTTTTGGGAACGTCAAGATATTGGAAGGGAATGTTTTTTGTAGGGATGCCTTGCATACTTTGGAAAGATGGTTAAGTAAGAAGATTTTCAAGTAGTAGGCTGCACTTTTGTCCCTATTGACTTTTAATCTTGTATAGGCTGTAAAAATTTGTATGATTTCCTCAATGCTTTAGTGAAAAGCAAGATATCATCAGCATAAATAAGGTGTGTGGGTGGCTCCATTCATCTTATAGGTGTCAAGCTTCCTTTTTTGCAGCCTATTTTCTATAAGTCTAAGTCTACTAAGGTTGTCCATTACACAGTTGATTAGTCAAATAAGAGTGGTGAGAGGGAATCTCCCTGCCTAATTCCTCTTTGATTTTTAAATGGAGGGATGGGAAAATAAAAACCTTATAAAGATAATATTGATATTATCTTTGAAAATTACAGCCTAACAAATGAATATTGGTATTAGGACTTAGACTAATGTTGATAATATTGATATTATTCATTATCTCTGACAAATAAATAAAATCAATCCTATACCGAAAATGAGAATACATAAAAATAATTGGAAACATTTAATTTTAAAGCACATACTCGAATTTGACAATAAGATTCCTTTAATTTATTGAGCATGAACAAATCAATTGGCCTATGCAATGGTTTGGTATTGATATTTGGCCAAGACTGGTTAGTTTCTTGAATCCATAAAAGGCATCTGGATATATCCTGCAAAATTAAACAGCTAGTGACGAAAAATACCAACCATGAGTACAAAATATATTAAAAAAGCTATGCACTTTTATATAGTAAAAAATACAATATCAACCGTTACATTTCACACATCATCTATGCAGATGATTTGCTGATTTTTACAAAGGCCAACCCTAAATCCCTAATGACAGTCAAGGGAATCCTAGAAACATTCTCTTGTTTCTCGGACCTGGAGGTTAACCAAAATAAAACTCAGTAACCTACTCCAAGGTATGATTTAATAACCAAGCCGTACATTACTCAACTTCCCAACCAAACCACTCCCCATACACTATTTGGGCGTGCCTGTCAAGATTAGGCCCAAATCTTAAACTTTGGAATTTGGTCTAGGATGCCACCCAAATTCTCAATGTTTCTATAAAGAATTAAGGTTAAAAGCCTCAACATCCTAACTAGACTGCAAAGTTGAGGCATTAATCTATAAACTACATGTCCCCTATGTGACCTAGAAGAGGAGTCCATCCAACACCTCTTCTTCGACTGCCTTTTTTCCAGGCATAGTTTAAAAAGCGACGCTTTTTTAGCTTTAAGCGACAAAGCGGTCCTCCAGGACCGCTTTTCAGATCGCTTTTTTAGCGGGTACTCGGGTCGGGTCGGGTTATTGGGTTGGGACAACCCATTACCCATGTGAAATAACTTAAACTATTTTTATTTCCCTTCCTACCCCTCCAATTTCTATCTAACTATATAAACCCAATACCCTTCTAATAAAACCCTAATTTCCTTTATCACTCTCACTTTTATTTCTTACAAAACCCTAGAGCCGCCGGCAGACCTCGCCGGAGCCGTGCCTGATCTCGCCGGAGTCGCTGCCTGACCTAGTTTTTCTCCTTCGATCTTCACGTCTACTAGTGGTATGAATGTTCTCAACTTTTCCATCAATTTCTTTACTTGTAGACCGTCCGAAAAGGGATAAAAAGATGGTCGGAATCCGGGCTGTTTTGGCCGGATTCCGGCCATCCTCGAATTTTTTATTTAGTTATTTTTTGTTTATATATATTTTATGTTTTATGATTTTATCATATATTTACAGGTTTAAAAAATATATATATAAACAGGGGGTATATATGCAATATTCTAAAAAATTACAATTATTTACAATAATGCCACTAACGCTTTTTCAGCTTTAAGCGCGCTAAAGCGCTCAAAGCTGAAAAAGCGGAACCTGAAAAAGCTGACTACTTTTCCGCTTTTTGAACTATGTCTCCAGGCACATCAATAATGCCATATGGACAATAAGGGGCCAGACCCCTCCACCCCCCACAGTAGACATAAGAATAGAGGACCTCATGGAAACAATTCACACACAAAACCAGTTGTTGGGGAACACACTACCTGGCCTTAGGTTCCTTATCTTGGCACATTTTTGTGTGAAAGGAATAGGAGGCTAAAACAACATACACATACCATTTTTCCAAAAAGATCCTTTTAACTGTTTCAGAGGCAACTAGTCATATTATTTGGAAGAGCAGGAACTTGCAGGTACCTTAGAGGGATGAGATCAGATTGGGGAATGTGATAAATTATATACAATCTCTAAGAAAAGGCTCCAATTGTTGGAGGTTATTCTGGTAATTGCTTGGTAGAATCATTTGGCACTTGTGGCAAGAGAGGAACAGGAAATAGAAAACGGGTGGTAGTTGCTGAGGTTATCAAGGATTGCAAGTTAAGCTTTGATATCAAGGCTTACTGTAATATTCTGGAAAATTAGGGGTCCTAATAGTAAAAGGAAACCCTAATTACAAGAGCAGAATTGGAAAATTTTAGCTAAAATAGGGCAGAACTAGAGCAACTCAGCCTAATCGATTGGGTTAAGGTCAATTAGGCTAGGCCTAATTAAATTTAATAAGTAATTAGGTTAGTCGAGTATGGACGAGGCCTAAATGGGGCTAAACTTAAGTAAATAAATCTAGTGGGTCTATTCGAATTGGGCTGAATCTAAATAGCCTAATTAAATAAGAAAATAAATAAGATTTCAATTTAAGGGTAAATTAGTCGATTAGATTAAAGAAAGGAAACGTTTTAAAATATAGGGGCAATGGGGTCAAAAGAATCAATTAAAGAGAATATTTTTAATTGATTGAGAATGAGAGAAAGGAAAGATTTCAATTTAAGATTAAATTAGTCAATTAAATTAAGGGAAGGAAACGTTTTGAAAATAGGGGCAATTGGGTCAAAAGAATCAATTAAGGAAAATATTCTTAATTGATTGAGGTCTTAATTGATTGAGGAAGAGATAAAGGAAAGATTTGGACGACAATGTTGGGAGTTCCACTAAATTGTTATCACCAGATCTGAAGATCTGATTGATCACTCTCTTTGATCTAGATCTGAATCTAGATCAATACTCACACGATAGATAGTAATTTTTTGGAGAAAAAAGAACACGAGATTTTTATAGTGGTTCTACCCAATGTTGGTGTACGTCCACTCTATATGGTGTATATTGATGGTGTCTAACCTATTACATGCAAGATAGGTTTTGAGTTTCTACATTGAGATATGTATAGTGTTATTATCTTGGGCCGGTCCAAGATAATGACTCCTTAATTGGCCCATTAACAGGCACCAAGTAAACCAAACAGTCTCCACACTCCTTATATCTCCCAAGTGACTTAAATCTCAACAATCTCCCACTTGGAGATTGTTCACACCACCATACCATTCCTTCTTCATCAATGATCTCGAAGGTTCATCAAGGCTATGCATAGTCTTAGTTTTGCAATGTTCATGATTTTTGTAAGCATATTATTTGCTGCATTTTGGTCTCTAGAAATCTTCCTCAGCTCCAATTCACCCTTCTCAATGAGTTCCCTAATGAAATGGTATTTGTGCTTGATGTGCTTGGACTTGGAGTGAAATTTAGGATTTTTAGCCAAGTAGATTGCACTTTGGCTATCACGATGTAGTACTGATTTTTTCTGCACAAACCCCAGCTCTGTAAGCAAATTTTCCAACCAGATTTTCTCCTTGATGACTTCTGTTGCAGCTACGTATTCTGCCTCAGTAGTTGACAATGATACATGACCTTGTAATTTGGATCACCAGCTCACAGCTGTGCCTCCAATGCAAAAAATATATCCTGATGTACTTCTGCTTGTATCCAAGTCCCCTTCTAGATCTGAATCACAGTAGCCTTTAAGTGTTAGAGTGTGGAGACGCTTTTCATCAAGGGCATTGCTTCAAAAAAAAAAAAAAAAAAAAAAAAAACAAGGGCATTAATTATAATTAAAATAATTAAAATTAATGTAGGCCTTTTATGAGCCATTAGAATTAAATAGGTTTAATTCTGTTAAATGGGCTTTAAGCCTTGTAATGGGTATTAGGGTTGCAAATACAAAACGGAAACCCTAATCTCCCATATAAGTATCTTGTAATTACTTGTACGATTTGTAATTACTTGTACCCCGTGGACGTAGGCACATTGCCGAACCACGTAAATCTGTTTTGTTCTTGTTTTTTGCTCGGTTTTCTCAGTTCGATTTTGGCATCGATCATATCAGTTGGTATCAGAGTCTTGTTTGAGGTCCAAGAAGGTGCTGGAATAAAAAACGAACACTGTTCATTCCGTCGGAACCCTGTTCATCGACGGAGTTACTATTCACGATTTTTTTTTTGAGGTTTCCAGCGAGAGGTTGGATTAAAATCGAAGAGAGAAGAGCAAACGTTGGCGTGTTTCCTGATCGGTTAGGGTTTTCCAGATCGAGGGTTTCCAGAGCGAGTTTTTTTTTCTTTTTTGATCCAGTCGGCGGGTACTGTTCTGATCATACAGCTGGCGGCTCTGTTTGCATTTCTCTCTTGGTCCAGTCGGCGTGCTTCCTGGTCATCCAGTCCGCGAGGAGACTTCTCTTGGTCTTCCAATCGATCATCAAGTCATGTTTGCGTCCTTTTTTTGTGGTCGGTGGTTTTCTGTTTTTTTTTTGGTTTTTCAGATCGGTGGTTCTCCTGGTTAGGATTTGTAAACCCTCTATCAACGTGTATCCAGACCTTCCAGAGCAGTAGTTGTGCTTGAAATGGCGGATGAAATAAAGCACAGAGTCGATAAGTTTGAAGGGAACGATTTTGCATATTGGAAAATGCAAATAGAGGACTACCTCTATGCAAAGAACCTTCATGCTCCGATGTTGGGTACAAGACCGGCAGATATGAGTGATGCAAATTGGAAGCTTTTCGACAGAAAAACTATTAGCCTTATTAGACCCACCTTGACTAAGAATGTTGCCTTCAACATCTCCAAGTGCACCACGACAATAGAGATGTTGGAAACTTTGACGAAGCCTACAACAACAAACAAAGTTTTTCTGATGCGGAATCTGTTCAATCTCAAGATGGGTGAAGGAGCAAATGTTGTTGATCATGTGAATCAAGTAAATATGTTGTTGACACAATTGTCTTCTGTGGATATCAACTTTGAAGATGAACTTAGAACACTTATTTTGTTATCATCTCTACCAGAAAGTTGGGAACAAGTTGCTACAAGTGTGAGCAGCTCTATTGGTCACGGAAAGCTTAAGTGGGATGATATAAGGGACCTGATTATTTATGAAGAAATCAGGAGAAAGTGCAAGACTCAGTCATCTTACAACATTGAATTTGGAGAGCAGAGGCAGAAGTCAGAATAAAGGAAAATTCAGAAGCAATTCTAAGTCCCGAGGCAAGAGCAAAGAGAGGAAACATGTAATTTGCTGGAACTGTGACAAGCCTGGCCACTTCAGATCAGATTGCAAGGCTCCAAAAAACAATCTAAGGGAAAAGAATCTGAATACAGTGCTAACTATTCAGAAGGTTCAGATGATGCATTGGTGTGTTATGTAGTGAGTTCTATGGACTCTTGGGTGTTAGATTCAGGTGCTTCGTTTCACTCGACTTACAAGAAGGAAAATCTAAAGAACTACAGAGATACAGAAATCAGCAAAGTCTACCTAGCTGATGGCAAAGCACTGGAAGTCTGTGGAAGAGGTGAAGCACATATCCAGACCAAGCAGGATTTGTGGATTCTGAAAAATGTCAGATTTGTGCCAAAATTGTCAAAGCAACTAATCTCAGTGAGCCAACTAGATGATGAAGGTATACAAGTCAATTTTGGAAATAGATCTTGGAAAATTACCAAAGGAGTCAGAATAGTTGCAAGAGGACAGAAGAATGATACCTTGTATTTGACAGATGAGTCTAATCTGTTTGCATCAATCAGTATTGCAGAGAACTCAACTTTGTGGCACAAACGAATGGGTCACATTAGTGAAAAGGGTCTGAAGGTACTAGTGAAGAATGACAAGTTTCCAAAGATGACTTGGGATGATATGGAGACTTGTGAAGACTGCATTCTCGGCAAGTAGAAAAGACTCAGTTTCTCCAAAACACCCCCATAAGTTAAGCAGGCAAAGATGGAATTGGTACATTCTGATGTGTGGGGACCAGCCCCGGTGGATTCCATTTCAGGATCCAAGTATTATGTCATCTTTATTGATGACAACACAAGGAAGGTCTGGGTATATTTCTTGAAGAACAAATTAGAAGTGTTCTCGATTTTCAAGAAGTGGAAGGCAGAGGTAGAAACTGAGACAGGATGCAAGTTGAAGTGTCTCAAGTCAGATAATGGTGGAGAGTATGACAGCACAAAGTTCAAGATGTTCTGTGAAGAGCATGGAATTCGCAGAGAATGGACAGTGGCTGCCAATCCACAACAGAATGGAGTTGCTGAAAGGATGAACAGGACTCTGAATGAGCACGCTAGAAGCATGAGGTTACACTCAGGTTTACCTAAGTGCTTCTGGGCAGAGGCAGTCAACACATCTACTTATCTTATCAATCGAGGACTTTCTGTTCCTATGGATTTCAAGATTTCAGAAGAGCTTTGGACTGGTAAAGAAGCAAGATATACACATCTACGTGTGTTTGAAAGTGTGACATTTGTTCATATCAGGAGTGAAAACAGAGACAAGCTGGATGCTAAATCTCAGAAGTGTTACTTTATTGGATATGGAAAGGATCACTTTGGCTACAGATTCTGGAATAACGAGTCAAAGAAAGTTATTCGTGCAAAAGATGCCATCTTTCAAGAACAGAATCTCTACAAGCACAAGGATAGTGCTAAAACTGATGGAGATGATCAGTTTGTTGAGTTTGAAGTTGATGAGAGTCTACCAGCAGAGAATCCTTTGGACATTTCAGAGGAGATAGCAGATTCTGAACTTCAAGATGAGAATGAGGAACAAGAAATTCCTCAACATTTTGTCAGGAGATCTACTAGGCAAACTAAGCCACCAAACAGATGGGATCCTTCAGTGAACTATCTCTTACTGACAGATAATGAGAGTCAGAATCATTTGAAGAACCTCAGGTGCAAAATGACTTTGAGAAGTGGGAGCTAGCCATGAAAGAAGAGTTTAAGTCTCTTGAAAAGAATAAGACTTGGCAGTTGGTTTTACCTCAAGGAAAGCGTGCTTTGCAGAATAAATGGGTCTTCAGATTAAAGGAAGAACAAGATGGAAGAAAGAGGTATAAGGCAAGACTTGTAGTCAAGGGTTTTCAGCAGATCCAAGATTTGGACTGCACTGAGGTGTTCTCTCCTGTAGTCAAAATAACCACTATCAGGATTATTCTAAGTATAGTTGCAGCTGAAAATATCTACTTAGAACAGATGGATGTGAAAACAATCTTTCTTCATGGTGACCTAGATGAAGAGATCTACATGGCATAGCCAGATGGGTTCAAGGTATCAAACAACAAAAGAAACCTGGTTTGCAGACTTAAGAAGAGTTTGTATGGGCTAAAGCAAGCACCTCGACAATGGTACACCGTACAAGAAATTTGACAGCTATCTCAGTGCCATAGGCTTCATGAGGTGTGACACGGATTCCTGTTGCTACAGAAAACAGTTGACTGATTGCTATATTGTTCTTGTTGTTTATGTTGATGATATGCTCATTGCTAGTGCAAACATGAAGGAGATAAATCATCTGAAGAAACAACTTCCAAAGGAATTTGAGATGAAAGATCTAGGAGCCGCAAAGCAGATTTTGGGCATGAGGATCATCCGGGACGAGTCCACAGGAATTTTGAAACTGAGTCAACAGAGGTACATCGAAAAGATTCTTGAGAAATTCAGTTTTGAAAATTCTAGATCAACAAATCTTCCATTAGGAGCCAATTTTAAATTGACAAAGGAACAATCACCAAAGACTGAAGCTGAAAGAAGTCAGATAGAGAGTATACCATATTTCTCAGCAGTTGGAAGTTTAATGTATGCCATGATCTGCACGAGACCAGATATTGCCCATGCAGTGGAAATTGTCAGCAGATTCATGTCAAATCCAGGTGTTGAGCACTGGAAAGCTGTGAACTGGATACTTAGGTATCTGAAGAAAACTCCAGATGTTGGTCTGTGTTTCAAGAAAGAGCAGGTAGAGCTCTGTGGGTTTTGTGATGCAGATTTAGCAGGAAACCTTGACAGTAGCAGGAGTACCTCAGGTTATGTGTTCAACATAGGAAATACAGTTATTAGTTGGAGATCCAAACTTCAGAGTATAGTGTCTCTCTCAACTACTGAAGATGAGTATGTGGCAGCTGCAGAAGCAGTAAAAGAGAAGATGTGGCTAGAAAATATGCTGACAGAATTGGGCTACAAGCAAACTGACAGTGTGCTGTGGTGTGACAGTCAGAGCGCAATTTATCTGGCCAAGAATCCAGTGTTTCACTCAAGGTCAAAGCACATCAGACTCAAGTATCACTTCATTCAAGAGAAGATTGAAGAAGGACAATTGAATTTGAAGAAAATAGCCGGTACTGAGAATGCAGCAGACATGTTCACAAAGGTGGTGAACGTACAGAAACTAAGGCTTTGCATGGCCTTAGTTGGTCTTCGTGCTTAAAGAGATGGCGCTGGGTGTCTCCGGTACAAGCTTACTTGATGAGATGGCAGTTCTGCTAAACAGTCTCCAAGTGGGAGATTGTTAGAGTGTGGAGACGTTTTTCATTAAGGGCATTAATTATAATTAGAATAATTAAAATTAATGTAAGCCTTTTATGAGCCATTAGAATTAAATAGGTTTAATTCTGTTAAATGTGCTTTAAGCCTTGTAATGGGTATTAGGGTTGCAAACACAAAACGACAACCCTAATCTCCCATATAAGTATCTTGTAATTACTTGTACTCTTTGTGAGAGAAAAAGAAGAAGAGGAGATACCCCATGGACGTAGGCACATTGTAAATAGGTCATTACCCTAACCCTAACTTACCATTTACAGATCCATTCGAGGAAAAGGAATCGATTGAATACAAAAAGATTGGATCGTTTGGTGTACATAACGTACAACCGAAAATTAAATGACCGTACTGAACGACACCGACTCGTGGAATTGGAAGCATCTCCCAAGTACTATCCAATAAGAGTCGATTCAATGAACGTCAATAGCGAGTGGATGACAGGCATAGAAGGGGCAGTAGACGAGTTCGTCTACACTGAGGCAGATGGACTAACATGGGCGCAAGTGGAGGAAGCTTCAGGTGTTGCTGAACAACCGGGACCGTCTACATGGGGTGGGCAAGCACGTGGATTTGCATATCAGAGAAAGAGGACTTCATTTAGAGAAATGGGAACTGAATCCCAATATCAGATGGTCATGGATGAAATAGAAGAAAATCTCAGAGATCATCCAGATAATATAGATATAGGTGCTCGTGTTGATGATTAGGTTAAATGACTTGTGAAATGACTTGGATGTATTTTTGTTAGATGTGTATTTTTTAGATTATGACTTGAATATTTACAGGTATATATATGTTCTGTTTTATCATATATTTACAGTTTTAAAAAAAAAAATTATATACAGAAGTATATATGCAATTTTCGAAAAAATGCATATATTTACGAAATTGCCATTGGCGTTTTTTTTGCTTTAAGCGTCACTACAGCGGTCAAAACTGAAAAAGTGCTCCCTGGAAAATGGGAGCGTTTTACCGCTTTTAAAACTATAGTAGGCACATTACCGAATCACGTAAATCTGTTTTGTTCTTGTTTTTTGCTCGGTTTTCTCAGTTCGATTTAAGCATCGATCCTATCATCAAGCACCACGACCTCCTTAATAAAGCACAATCCAATGTCCAATGTATTCTGAAGATATCTCAGAATCCATTTCACTGCTTTCCAGTGCTCTTCTCCTGGTTTTGACATAAATCTACTGACTACTCCCACTGCATGGGCAATGTTTGGCCTAGTGCAAATCATTGCATACATCAAGCTGCCAACAGCTGATGCATATGGCACATTGTTCATCCTCTCTTCCACCTCAGTTGTCTTAGGAGAGTCTTCCTTTGACTACTTAAACTCAGCACCAAGTGCAAGTCTGTCCTTCTAACATTTGCGCACTTAAATCTATCAAGCACCTTCTGTAAGTATTTCTTCTGACTCAATTTATTGCAGCTTGCTGACCTGCTAATTCTCATTCCCAGAATTTGTTTAGCTTTCCCTAAGTCCTTCATATCAAGTTCTTTTGATAGCTGAATTTTCAGAAGCTTGATCTCCTTGATGCTTGAGTTGGCTATCAACATATCATCAACATAAATGGCAAGGATCACAGAAACTTTCCCTGATCTCCTCTGATAACAGCAATGGTCAGAATCTGCTCTCTTAAAATTAATTGAACATATAAATGTATCAAATCTTTTGTACCATTGCCTTGGAGCCTGCTTCAACCCATAAAGACTCTTCTGCAATTTGCAGACCAGTTTCTTGTCTTTAATGTAGCTCCCCTCAGGTTGATACATGGAGAAATGCTGTCCTTACATCCATTTGTTCCAAAAACAGATTTTGTGCAACAACAATAGCAAGCAATGTCCTGATAGTTGTCATCTTCACAACAAGTGAAAACACTTTTGAATAACTAATATTCTGAACTTGCTGAAAACCCTTCATAACCAATCTGGCCTTGAATCTCTTCTTTCCATCTGCCTCTTTTTTTACTCTGAAAACCCATTTATTATGCAAAGCTTTCTTCCCTTCTGGTAAAACAACAAGCTTCCAAGTTTGATTCTCTTCAAGAGACTTCAACTCCTCCTTTATGGCATGCTTCCACTGAACAACATTACCATGTTTGAGTGCCTCCTTGTTACTTTCTGGTTCTCTAGCATCAGTGAGTAAAAGAAAATTTACAACAGGAGAAGGATCAAGCCTTACAAGTGGTCTTGATACTCTTGTAGATCTCCTCACAAAGTGTGAAGTATCATTAGTTGTTACTTCACTCTCATCAGCACTAGGTACCTCCTCAGCTTCTCTGTTTTCAACAAGCTCATCATCAATTCTGACCTCAGCACTACGCTCTTCAAAAAAATCATTTTTAGTTGTAACCTCAGTGCTACTGCTCTGAATTTCTTTATTCTGCCAGGTCTGAAATTCCAGATCAACTATCTTGCCAACTTCCTTTGATGTGCTTGGTCTATGTTTATAGAGATTTGTTTCTGCAAACACCACATTTTTGGCTCTAACTACTTTAATTTCAGGATTCCAACATTTGTATCCATACTGATTTCTTCCATATCTTGAAAATAAGTCTTCACATACTTAGGATCTAATTTGTCTCTCTTTTCTTTGAGTAATAGGACATAGGAAACACATCCAAAGACCTTTAAGTGACTCAAATTAGTCTCTTTTCCACTCCACACTTCTTGTGGAATTTTAAAGTCCAAAGGCACAGACGGACACATATTGATCAAGTAAGTTGCAGTAGTAACAACTTCTGCCCAAAAGCTTTTGGGTAACCCAGAGTGTATCAACATGCTTCTGGCCCTATTGCAAAGGGTCCGGTTAATTCTTTCAGCAGTACCATTCTGCTGGGGTGTTCCTGGTACAATTCTTTTCCTTCTGATTCCCATCTCTTCACAGAACAATTTAAACTCAGTACTTTCATACTTCCCTCCATTGTCTGATAGCAAACACTTGATCTTTGTCCCTGACTGATTTTCCACCTCTAATCTCCACTTCTTAAAAGTGGCAAACACCTCAAATTTGTGTTTGAGACAATAAACCCATATTTTTCTGCTATGATCATCAATAAAGGTAACAAAGTACCTTGCTCCTCCAAGAGATTCCACAAAAGCTGGTCCCCATACAACTGAATGCACCAACTCCAGATTTTGCTCCTTTGGAAAAAAAAATTTGTTTGGAAAACTTCATAGCCTTCTGTTTTCCAAATATGCAGTCCTCACAGACCACCAAACTGACAGATTTCAGTTTTTGAAACTTTCCAACAACTTGCAGTTTCTTCAATCCTCTTTCACTGATGTGTCCCATCCTTCTGTGCCAAAGTGTGAAGTCCTCCTCCTTGGTTACAACAGCAATGACATTAGTCTCTGAAGGCACTAAGTAAAGTGTACCTGTTTTAGACCCCTTAGCCACAATTCTGATTCCCTTTGCAATTTTTCAAGAATTATTTGCAAAGGTGGCATGGTAGCCCTCCTTGTCCAGCTGACTCGCAGATATCAATTGTCTGGACAGACCAGGGATATACCCCACATCCTTCAAAATCCACAACCCTAGATTTGTCTTGATGTGAACTTTTCCTCTGCGTAAAACATCCAGAGCAGATTCATCTGCTGCTAAATACACCTTCTTCAGATCTGTGGATTGATAATTCTTCAACTGCTCCTTCTGAAATGTTGAATGGAATGATGCTCCAGAATCTAACACCCATGATTCTACCTTAGAATCAACATAACAAATCAGCACTTCTTTATCAGAATTTTCAGAGCAGCTCCCAAGAGTTTCATACTCCTCCTTGCCTTTCTTCTTAAGAGGAGCCTTGCAATCTCTATTAAAGTGACCCTTGCTGTCACAGTTCCAGCAAACAACATTTTTTGCTCTGTTAGCACCTCTGGATTTAGATTTGTTCCTTGTCCTACCAGACTTTGAATATGGTCTGCCCCTTCCAGATGATTCAGCCAAAAAAGCTGAGGAACTTGCTCCTTGATGGCTACTATTCTTCCTCCTCAATTCTTTTCCCAATAGAAGGTCCTTCACATCTTCTAATTTCAACTCCTCCTTGGACATTGCACTACTCACTGAAGTGATCAGTCCTGCCCAACTATCAGGTAGTGAAGATAGCAATGTAAGAGCATGCAAGTTATCCTCAAAGACAATGTTAATAGAAGATAATTGCCCGATCATTGCAGTAAATATATTAATATGTTTTATGACCGAGTCACCTTCTTTTAGCACAAAATTGAATAATTTCCTTATTAAGAATACCTGATTGGAAGTTGATGGTTTCTCATACATACCCTTAAGCTTGCTGATCAGCCCCATAGTAGTTTTCTCAGCAGCACAAGCAAGAGCAACAGATCTGGTCAGACTTAATCTCACCATACTTAGAGTCATCCTATTCATCTCCAACCATTGATCATCGGTCATATCATCTGGTTTCACCCCCTTGAGTGGCCGAAACAATTTACGCTAGTACCAAGGTTCCGGATGCGACCTTGAAGGGAGATGTGCCAGGTGCATCTTCCTTAGCCGGATCCGGGTAAAATCTGACCCGGATCCAGGCTTGTTTTAAGTTATTTAAATAACTTAAAACAGGGTTTTGTTTTTATTTAAAAAAGGCCAAATATTTTTTTATTTTAAGACCTTATAAATTTTTATGCCAAAAATTTTGCATGGTTTTCTATGCGTCGCGCATAAATGACCATGCGATTTTCCAGACCCCCACATGGATGTTCTATGCGTTTGGCGGGTCTGGGCCGAGTCGGGTCGACGGGTCGGACCATAGGGTTTTACCCGTAAAAATTAAAAAAATAACCCTAAAACCCTCGTTAGAATCCTCCCGCATAAAACAGACCAGAGCGCAGACCTACGCGAGCAGAGGCAAACGGCAGACCTACCGTTCCATCTCTAGACACGTTCCACTGACGCGAGCCATCACCAGACGTGGACGCGAGTGATCTGTTGAAAAAAAAACGGTAACAAAAAACATTATTTTACAGTAAATGTTTACAATAAATGTTTGCAGTAAACAGAATAAAATAACATTTCCATTTGACTGTAAACGTTTATTGCAAAATGCAAACAACCAAATGGAAATATTATTTTATTCTGTTTGGCTGTTTGCAACAAATGTTTACTTTACTGTAAACGTTTATTGCAAAGTGCAAACAGCCAAATGGAAATGTTATTTTATTCTGTTTGGCTGTTTGCAATAAATGTTTACTGTAAACATTTATTGCAAAGTGCAAACAGCAAATGGAAATGTTATTTTATTCTGTTTTGCTGTTTGCAATAAAATAACATTTCCATTCTGTTATTTTATTCTGTTTGCACTTTGCAATGAAATAATGTTGGTAAACGTTTCCTTAATCCTTACTGTTTTTTTAACTTTTCGATCATTTTATGTTTATCCAATTTATCCAATCAGAATTAGGGATGACTTATAATGATGATTTATACCAAGAGAATGATGAGATGTACTACGACGATGAAGTCGATGCCAATGAAGAGCCACATGATGATGAAGAGCCACATGATGATGTCGATGCCAGTGACTTATCCCATCAAGTTGTTGGAGAAGATGAACCTTTAATCAAGTGGCATTTTAAAACCACTGAGGAGGAGAAGAATGACACCAAACTACGACCGAAGTCAAGCGATCCAGCTTGGAAATATGTCATTCTGTTGAAAAAGAGTGACTCTAATGGAGTCAAATGTTTATTTTGTCATTGGATTTCAACCGGTGGAATCGGTCGAATGAAATGTCACTTTCTTGATGGTGATAAAAATTGCATCAAATGTCCGAAGACCACATCTTTCGTTCGCAATAAGATCCGTGAATATGTCAAAGAAAAAAGATGAAAGCAATGAAAGGGAAATCAATATATGTCGATGACCAACCTGATGTCATTTTCGTCAAAGAAAATCCTATTGATCCCAAAAAAGTAAAGAGGTCAGCGGTGTCGGTAAAGAAGACTATTTTTTCTTCCACTGGATCCATCAATACAAATGTGAAAGCGCTTTCTTTGAATGATGGTGAGAGTCTTGTCGACATAGTTCGTAATCGGAAAAAGCAACCACTCATCGTGGAATGTCTGAAGAAGGAAGAGAGACTTATGGTAGACAAGCTTGTGGTTAAAGCCTTCTATTCAGTTGGTATTCCATTCAATGTCCGAAATAATATTGATGTTCAGGTATTTATCAATACAATTTCTGAAAATTAATATGAATATTCAGAAATTAATTTCAATTTTCTGAATTTAGGTTATGTTTGAAGTTGTTGGTCGATATGGATGGGGTTATGTTTCTCCGACTGTGCATAGGCTTCGAGGTCCACTTTTGAATGAAGAAGTGGCTTCTTTCGATGACATGAGAAGTAAGCATAAAGAGAAATGGTCCTCCAACGGATGCACACTCATGTCTGACGGTTGGACAGATCAGAAGGGAAGATGCATAATCAACTTTTTGATCAACTCCTCTGCTGGATCTTTTTATTTGTACTCCATTGATGCATCCTCCCATGAAAAGAATACTGAATTTATAACCCGTACCCTTGATGATGCGATGCAGAAGGTTGGGGTTAAGAACGTCGTCCAGATTTGTACAGATAATGCTGCCAACTACGTGAGAGCAGGAAAAATTATGATGGAGAAGTATAGTCATCTTTATTGGACTCCATGTATGGCGCATTGCCTTGACCTAATATTGGAGGATATTGGCAAGATTCCTTCATTCAAAAAGGTGATTTTGTCAGGCCGTCAGATCACTACATATGTCTACATGCATTCAGTTCTTCATGCTGAGTTTTTGAGAGTAAGTAATAACAAGGAATTGATTAAGTGTGGTGTCACAAGATTTGCCACTTCATTCCTGACTTTGCAGAGCCTAAAAGACCACAGATACCACTTAGGCAAGTTGGATTGGCAGAAGTGGCTAGATATTGGACATGGAGAGGAAGTGCATAGGAATGTCTTTGCTAAAGCTTTCTGGACAGGTGTAGAAGATTGTTTGAAAGCATCTCAGCCTTTAGTTGTTCTTTTGAGATTGGTGGATATAGATGATAAGCCATGCATGGGGCACGTCACTCAATGTTTTGAGAAGGCGAACAAAACAATTGAAACTCATTTTGAAAACAAACCTAGAATGTTGAGATTTGAGAACTCTAAAGGCTATTATGAAAAAAAGATTAGATAAATACTTCAACCATGATTTGTTTGAAGCTGGAGCATTTCTAAATCCCAACTTTTACTATGAGTTGAAGAAGTCTTTTCTTCATGTTATTTCATAATTAATTTTGAAAACCTATTATTTAATATTTTTTCTTCTAACTAATAGGACAAGAGTTGGGTTTGAGAAGGCTTTATCTTATGAGGGAAAGTTTCAAAAATGTATTCTTCGAATGATTGATGATGATGATGATAAACGAACAACGATAATGGATCAACTAACTCTCTACAAAGAAGGAAGGGGTCATTTTGCATCTAGGTTGGCTACTCAAGCCATTGCCACAACAGATTCAAGTAATGGTTTGATAATTTTGATTTGTAAATCCGAATTATTTAATTTAATTGAGTCTAATTTGGTTTTTGGAAATTGCAATTGCACAGTGTCTTGGTGGGGTTCATATGGAATATCTACCCTAGCATTAATGATTGCGGCTAGACGTATTTTGGGACTTTGTGTCACTGCCTCTAGCTGTGAAAGAAATTGGAGTACCTTTGATTTTGTAAGTATTAAATGTAAGTAATGTGTCTCTGTGTATTGAATGAAACTGAAACTAGTTATCTTCCATTACACAGATTCACAGAAAGAGAAGGAATCGACTAGAGACCGACCGATGTAGTAAATTGGTGTTTGTCAACTACAACCGGCGATTGAAAGATCGTTATGAAGAGAAATGCCTTACAAACGACTTCGACCCCATTGCCGTTGAAGATTTGAATTGGAGTAGTGAATGGATGACCGGTGAAGACGGTCCTTCAAATGAATTTGTTTATGGTGAAGAAGGTTTAACTTGGGCGTCTATTGAAGTAGCTATGGGTGTCAATGAACCTATTGGACCATCAACAAGGAGTAGGAGAGGAGCTGAAGTTGAAGAGGATGTTGAGCAAGCACCTTAGAGCTTAGACTATTGCTAATTATAGTTTTAGACTTTATTATGGAATTTCTATTTACTATTTAGACTTTTAAACTTGATTGGATCATTGGAAACTTTTTGCTATATTATATTATTCATATATTATGGAAATATTAGTGGTAATTTTAAAAAATACATGTAAATATAACATGTCGCATATTTACGTATATGAGCGTATATGCACGTATATACTTATATGCTTAATATGTCATCGCATGAACGCATAGACACATAGAAAACCTTAATACATTGGTCCATGAAAAGAGCTATATTATTTTTAATATAAGCTCCTCCCACTCTTAAGACTTCATATTTGTTTTAGACAAAATGAATCTTTATTTATAGACCAACCTTCTTTGTGTTTTTTGAATTCTATCGATGTGGGACTAAAAAAGTGTAGTTAAATAAATTATTATTATAGAGTATTTTTGATGTTATAGATGTATTAAAGAAGGCCCAGCTCATTACGTTATTATTTTTTAAAAGCCTCTTGGGTTATTTATTATTTTATTTTTATAAAAGCCTCTTTTTTATAAGTTTAAAGAAACCCTAGCCGTTTAAACTTTAAAGAGCTATATTATTACGAAAATACCCCTACCGGTTAACCGGTTTTTAAACCTTGGTGTTACAATGAATTATAGGGTGTTATAATAATTAATAAATATATGTGTTATAATAATTTTTCTATCCAATATATTTTTAACTAAAAAATTTAATTGATATAGTTTAGATATATAAAAAAATATATGAATTTCCTTTAGTTTTATATATATTTACGAAAATGCCACTGGCGCATCTGTGCGCATATGCTCAAGTGCTCCAGGTGGTGGCGCATTGCGCAGAGGCGCATCCGGAACGTAGGCTGGTACAGGTAGTCCTCAATCTGCATCATCCAATACATGAAGTCCTTGCCATTGAATTTCTCAATCCTAATCTTCTCTTCTCCTCCCATTGCTACAGTGCGTGCGTTGCTACAGTACTCGCCGCTACAGTAACCTAGCTTTGATACCACTTGTTGGGAGTTCCACTAAACTGTTATCACCAGATCTGATTGATCACTCTCTTTGATCTAGATCAACACTCACACGATAGATAGTAATTTTTTGAAGAGAAAAAAGAACACAAGATTTTTATAGTGGTTCCACCCAATGTTGGTGTACGTCCATTCTATATGGTGTATATTGATGGTGTCTAACCTATTATATGCAAGATAGGTTTTGAGTCTCTACATTGAGATATATATAGTGTTATTATCTTGGACCGGTCCAAGATTGTGTCACTTTTAGATTTGCCTACTCTCGAGTAGTGTTGTCTGTTAAGGGGTTTTATTTTTTGTTTATATGTAAAACTGGGCCAGGCCCACTTCATTTCTAATGAAAAATTATTTTCATAAAAAAAAACACTAATACCCCCAGAAAAAGTCAACAGAGAAGTATTAAGGGATGTGAGTACTACATATGGTGCCACACCCTATAAAAAAACAATCGGTCTCAAACTGAATTGCAGGCCATAACTCTATGGGAGTCCAACCTCTTGATGCATAAGTTCGTAGCTACCTAATGCTAGGGACATAGTGGTATAAAAGAGTGACAATGCTTCTGCATGTCCTTATGTTATTTACATTTTCGCATGCAATTTTATTTCCCTACATTTGTTTCTCGGGAAATGCCCATCCTACTCTTTTTTAGCAATGAAATTCTTTAATTTAACAAAAAATAATGAATAACTCACATCTCCACCAAAGGGCAAAGTAATGATTGTGGAAGGTAAAGCCACACCATCCTGAAAAATATCATTTATAATAACTGATAAGGAGCTTTGAACTTTGAAACATTAAACACACAACTAATAACGATTAATAATATGCCTTTTGAATCAAGCATTCCAAAGAAGAAGAAGAAATTTATGAATTTATATCAAAAGGATGGGAAGTCATTTCTGATAGACTGCCTTTGCTTAATAACTCAGATAAAATTTGGTTATGCTAGAGGTCTAGAACACTAAGATTTTAACCTTGAGAATTCAGGCATTTACCCTCAATTTATTACTGTAGATTTGAGGATGCCAGATTGTATTTGAGACTTAAAGTCTGATTCTCAACTTTTTTTTTGAAGCTAGAGATTCTCAACTTGCGTGTGCAACTGTGCACATAGTTACTCATGAGTCATGACTTTTTTCTCTCTCATTCATACGAAAACAGCTAAGCTACCACTATTACAAAAGTAAATTAATTAACCAGCTATGATACTATGACACCAAATTTGCAGTGTCTCCATATGCTCATTCCTTGCACAGATCCACTATATGACGCATTTGCACATGAAAAATATTGTGAGCCTTACTACATACAGGACCCCACCTTCTAACTAATTCTTAATGGAATTTTCTTCGCAAATTCAGCCTTCACTGATGAGCATCAATTATCATCTTTACAAAGTATTTTTCATTATTCTATCTTCTTACTCCTGGTTGATTCTAATTCTATGATCAGGTGGATTCTGACTTTCTGAGATAACTGTTGTGTTAATGACAGGGTTTAAAATACGCTGAGGCGTGAAGCACCAGATACCCGTGTCTCGAAACTTAGGTACGCGGTACACCTAGTTATGACACATAATTTGAAAAAAATGCATATACATATTAAATATTACTAAGATATACCTAAATTTATGAAAGAAAATATGTATATTCTGATGACATAAAGAGTTAACTTAAATACAAAATAGCAATAGAGCACACTAAAGAAGTTAAGTTAAAAAATATATAGAAACACTAGTAAAGTAGTATATTAGTTTTCTGAAATCTGAATTGAAATAAGAAAATTAAAACATAAACTAGTTAAGTTCTAAAGTTCTGATGAGGCAGCGGTTAGTGCAAGCTTCTCTAATAAGTAGTATTACCAGATTTGAATTCCACCCTATCAGTGCAAGCTTCTCCAAGACGAGTATTTAAAGAAGACAAAGAAAAGACAAGAGTGGGTAGGAAGAATTGCCTTGAAATGTGCCTTGTGTCCATTTTTATTCTTTAAATAGTCGTCTCATGGCGGTGGACCATTTATGAGGCGAGTCCAAAATTAACTAGAGAGAATTAGTTGTACTCTTGTCCAAACAGGGTTATGATGTGGGAAGAAGCTCTCTGGAATAATAAATGAATAAAAGCAGTGAAGAAGAAGGAGATCTTCTTCACAAGGATCAGATCGGGTGCTTGGAATCCACCAAGTTTGATCTAGATCTAGAAAAAGTAGAAGAACAGTGAAGGTAGTGGGAAAACAGTGAAGAAAAGAAAGAAATATTCAACAATCGAAAGGGAGAAGCAATTAAGGGTAATACCTTGTTTAGCACAATATCCAAGAATGATCTTCCTTCCCATGGGCCCATTGTATTTATACTCACATCATTGGTAATGGGCAGCCCAATTGATGTGAGTGAATTATTCCTTAAGAGGAATGTGAATTGGCTTGACCTTGGTCAAGCCAATTACATCCCAATTGGGAATATCCGGGTCCATGCTCTGTAGATGCATAAATAACACTATTCTGTACTGCATCATGCACCCCTTCTATAGGTTCAATTGTCCCCAATTGATCATGTATCTGTAGCTCAAGGTAGTACTTCCTTATATCACAGATGTTGAAAGATTTTGACATGCTGTAATTGTCTGGCAGGTCAATGACGGCCATTATCATTAATTTTTTTCAGTATCTTGAATGGTTCATGACTTCTTGCCTTTACCTTAGAATATGTCCATGCGGGTGTTCTTTCTTTGCTTATATGAACCATTATCATTTTACCAATTAAGAACTCTTGGTGTCTTCTTTTCTTATCTGATTGATCCTTATACTTTTTGTTTGCTTGAGTCAGTGCTTCCTCTACCTTTCTGTAAATTTTTTTTTTCTATCATGTCACTTCTAGAGTGACCTTGGTCAAACCAATTACATCCCAATTGGGAATATCCGGGTCCATGCTCTGTAGATGCATAAATAACACTATTATGTACTGCATCAGGTTGCAACTATAACCACCTAATTGCATGTGTCATACATCAATTTCTAATTCTTCTGTCACGGAGGATCGCGGGAGTACGATCACCCTCATCACCGTCAGAGATTGGGAAGGAGGTTGACGGAGGTAAAATTTGGCTGGTGGAAAGTCCTAAACAGAAAAAAATATTGCTTTTCTTCCTGTTAAGATGATTTAATTTAATTAAAGGCGGATTATCGGGTGGTTCTAGGCTCGGATCCACCTAATAAGTAATAACCCAATTAGTTGAGGCATGCCTAAATAGTTAACACATCTCGTCTTGGCGCTTAGGCACGCCGCACGCATATTTTAAACCTTGATTAATGCTAGTTAGATCTTCACAACTGCAGTAAATTGTAGAGGATTCTTTTTAATCAGTAGAAGGAACTCTCCAGATCGATCACTCAACTGTAAATTTCTTCTACATCACTATGCGTGCCAATTCTTAGTTTAGGCTATAACTATTACTATTCTACTGGATTCCATTATTTAATATTTACTGCTGCCAATAAATCAGGGAGAGCCTCTCCCTGTGCCCCATTCTAAACTTATGAATATAAAATCTAGCACTTGAGTTCAGAACTCAACATCTTTCTCTGTTTATTCTTTCAATCAACAGAACAACTTCTACTGATTAATCCCAGTTTCCAGAAGCCACTGCTTCTGAACAGAAACTCAGACCTGTTAAAAAATAGATTTAAAAAATACGAACATTTAAAAAAATAAAGTAATGAAGAACTTGACTTTAGTTTGAACATCTAGATTGAAGTCTTTAAATTTTTTCAAATATTGGGGTGGTTAGTCATAACTCATAATACCCAAGATAACCACCCGAAGCAAATCTTTTCATTCCAGCCATTAATGAATTGTATCAAGTTACATGATCGTTAATGACAAGACTGTATTAATAAAATAGCCTCATGTATAAACCTGTAAAAAATTTAACTCCTAATAGGTAGATTACCCCTCATTGAGAATAGAACTCGTGATCTCATGCAAACTCTTATTAAGACCACTTGAGCTATATCCCATATTTTCCCTCTAAGTAGAGTAAACTTCTTCTGGAGGTTAATGAATATCCCGGTTGCCACCCAATCAAACCCGGATATAAAATTGGGGGATCTTACGGAGGCTGCACGAAAATTCACACATCACTCCTCCTCTTGGGAGCTAATCTGGATTCTCATTGGCTTTAGATCTTTTTAATAACTGTACTAGAAAGGATGATCCCTGGCTTTGGATCTTTTATCCTATATAACATTATAGCAATATGAATACGTATATCTTGGTGACAAAAAAACAGACTTACCTCAATGCAAATGATAGACGTCACCTGAGCACCTAAATTCACAACACATGCAGTGGATAATCCATTCCCAGATACTGCAGCAAGTCCTTCCTAGATTGCAATAATTATAAGACGTTAATTTTATTCATTCTAATACCAAGTAAATTCAACACTGTGAAGAAATGGAGCATCTATTTCCCATATTAATTTTGATTTTTGAGAGGTATCACAAGAATCAAAATACATATCTGTGAAAGTTTAGCATTCTTGTTGTTACTTTGTTAGTCTATTATGGGAATATTGCTAGAACAGCTTAACTAGATGATGTATTTGTTGGATCGTGTTAGATTCTACAGTATTGTGAGTAGATCGCTTACTGTTTCCTTTTTTTAAATATATAAAATTTACTATTTGAAAAAAAAACTAAAATCGGAGTTTAACTACAACCTGATGTATGACAGCAGAGCTAAATCTCAAATCCTGTAATACAATAGATAGCAACTCTTTGATTTCTAAAAATCAGAAAAAGAAAAAATAGATCATTAAAATTAGAATCACAGTAAATATTATTCCAACAGCTTGTGGAAGAGAAAAACTGCCATAAAGCCATAAACTGAATTGTGTAAAGTGGCACAGCACAACCCACATTCAAAAAATATTCGGTTCACAAGATATAAAAAAGAAAATACAGCTTTAATTAGGGTTTGCAATGCAACCAGTTTAGGACTTTGGGATAGGTATGATGGTTTATTTTTAAATGGCTAGCAATCAATACCAACCCACTTTCTCAAATAGGACGAGTAAAACTCACTACCTCGCCCAATCTTTTATTTTGATAATGAAATAGTAAACTTCATTCATAATGAGGTGGCTAATACTCGGGGTTACAAAAGATTAGGGAGATGAGAAATCTCATTATCACTCCTCTACATAGTTATAATGTTTGTCCCAACTAAGATATGAGCTGGACTATGCATCATTTTTTTTGAAATAGTTAAAAAATTTCATTAAAATAATGAGAGGCAATGCCCGAATTACATTGGAGAAACAAAATAAGATAAAAAAGAGAAACAGGTTTGTCTCAGTGGGTTGGCTATGACACTATGTTAACTAGCAATAACGACTAGATAGACTGTCTCAAAAGGTTGGTCTCCCACATTTGAATATAGTGTCTTCCAAACGGTGACAATTCCTATGGCACTCTGGCATGAAGGAGAGGTTGATGTCCCTTATGACTTCTCTAAGCAAACTTTTAGGGGTCGCAATGTGTGTTGTTTTAATATCCTATTTCTCTAAGACCATATATGACATGATAGGGCTCCTATAGTATTCAAGTAGGTGAGTGATGAGTAATTTTCTGACAGGCTTCTGTCATATCCTCTAATCTAATCATGGTTGTTAGGTGAGGGGGTAGGGATATTCATTATTTTTCAGTTAGGATTAGTGGAGCATCTCCACTAGAGGAATAAGCATGGACCCTGTGTATGAGCAGTTAAAGAATAAATGGCTTCTTTTTTTGATTCATAAAAGGCAGGTAGGGTGAATTGGGACACCCCATCCCCTCAATCTCTTATAAGCCTACTTGGAGCATCCATTATCATATCAAATAATATGGGAGATAGAGGATCGCCTTGCCTTATGCCTCTTTGATTCCTAAAGAGGGGGTTGGGTGTACTCACTCCCAATATAAAGAATGAAACTGAAGAGATATAGTTCCATATCATTTTACATAATAAGGGAGAGAAAACATAGGCCTCAAGAGTTGAGATAATAGCTTCCTATCTAATGATGTCAAAATCATTCTTGAGATCAATGCTCATACAACATCTCCTTGGAGTTCTCTTTCTCCCAAAACCATACACCATCTCATCAACAAGGATAGTGTTGTGATGTTGTCTGAGATCAGCATGCCTTCAATGAAGACAGTCTGACGTGGAAAAATCAGTTCTGAGGAGACCTTGCTAATCTTGTTAATGTAGAGCTTAAGAGTTATTTTAACTCTAACTATGATACTATTGGGGATGGATCTCCTGATCTAGTCCATCAAGGGTATGGCCAAGGTCAGGCCAGCCATTCCTCTCATTGAGAGGCTTACACTCACACGACTGTCCATTGCCTTTAGTGTGAGTATAAATACAATGGACCAGATGGCAGGAGATCAATTTGGATTATTGTGCAACTAACGGTATTATTCTCTTCCTTCTCTATTCCTTACTTTTCTTACTTTTCTCCTTACGAGTTCCAGATCTACTTTTCTTACTGCCCTGTTATTCTTGGTGGACTCCAAGAACTCTCTACCTTCCCTTCAATCTTATGAGTGATTTAAGTAGAGTAATATCAGGAAAAGGGGGAGATCTTCCAGTGTTCGATCCCTCCTCAAGTGTTATTCATGTATCTTATATACAATTACATTTAGGAGGAATTAGTTCTAAAAACAGAATAACTAACTTTCTGTTTAGACTATCAGAAGTTTCTAGATCTAATTAGTTAATTACAGATTTATTAACTAATTACACAAATACCCTTATAATATCACTAATAAATCTGTGAAGGAGATTATCATCTCTTCCTTCACCCGATCTTCCCTTCTACTGTGTTGCTGCATTAGGTGGTATCAGAGCCTCGCGTGGGCAGGGATTTTCAGTATTTTTCTCGCAAGCAACATGGCAGATAATCAACATGTTAGTTGACAGGAGTGGGAGGCCACTCAAAAGGCCATTGCGGATCTGACAACCGCAAAGAAGGATGGATTTGCGGACCTGAGGAGAGCAATGCAACCAACGGATCCACAAGATCAACGGCAAGCAGCTGCTGAACAGGAACCACTGGATAGAGCTCCGGCAAATTTTCTGAGGAGAGGCACCGAGGTGCCATTTCTAGCTTACCAAAGGCGACCTCGAGATCAAGCTGTTCCCCGGAGGCAGGAACGACGATCACCGGAAAGAGATCGTAAGGAATATTATCGCCGGCCAGCAGAGAATCCGGCTTATCAACGCTGACTTGGAGGAGCCCTGAACCAGTTTGAAGATATGCTAGAGGATGAATTAGCCCTTGGAGGTGGACTTCAAAATACTACATTCCCAAGGAGACAAGGTTACCCAAGAAACAGAAAAGAGCTGGCCGATGAGGATGATTTTGAAGGGGGCCAACAGAGATTTTTTAATAGAGGTCAGGGGCAGTACAAACTAAGGTTGGACATCCCTATATTTAATGGAACTCTTCATATCAAAGAATTCCTTGAGTGGATAGCTGAAGTGGAACATTTTTTTGATTATATGGACATCGATGAAGACCAACAAGTGAAGTTGGTAGTTTTGAGGTTTAAGGGACTTGCTTCAGCGTGGTGGGACCAGACTATGCAAAATAGAAGAAAATTCCAACAGAGGCCAGTACAAAGCTGGGAGAAACTTAAGAGACTGCTCAAACAAAGGTTACTACCAAGTGACTTTGAAGGAATTTTATACACAGTATCACCAATGCTGCCAAGGTAATAGAAGCGTTTCTGAATATGCTAAAGAATTTCACAGGTTGTCATCTAGGAACAACCTTAATGAGACGGAAGAACAATTAATTGCAAGATTTGTTCAAGGTCTTAAGAGCAAATTTCAGGAGAAATTTATTTTGCAGCCTCAATACACTCTAATGGAGACTATTAGAGTAGCTGATCAGCTGGATCAGAGGGCTGAAAAGTTCAGTAAGTTCACAATTGGAGCCTCTTCAAGCAGGGTAACACAACCTAATGACAAAGGAATTTTGCCTACACCAGAGGACAGGAGGACATCTACTGAATTTAGAGCAGAAAACAGGGGATATAGACCTGCAGATCAAAGGCTAGCAAATATTAAGTGCTATAGATGCAATGAGTGGGGACATAAATCCAATACTTGCCCCAAAAGAGCAGGAACTCATTTATTGGACAACAAAGGAAAGGAACTCTTGGATGAAGAGGAAGAAGATTCTGAATTCCAGTTTGAAGATGAATGTCCACCAGATGAAGGCCCTAGGTTGTCTGCATTGATTCACAGAAATTGTCATGTACCACATACAGAGGTTGGGTCACAAAGAAACAACTTATTCAGAACAAGGGGGACTGTGAAAGGAATGGTCTGTGATATAATCATAGATAATGGTAGTACAGATAATTTGATATCATGGAAAGCAGTTAAAAAATTAGGACTCCATGTAGAGGACCACCCAAAGCCTTACAGTGTATCTTGGATACAAAGTGGGGACAATGTTAGTGTAAACAAGTGTTGTTCAGTTCCTTTATCTATAGGAAGGAGGTACAAAGGGGAGGTCAAATGTGATATCGTGAACATGGATGCTGCACACCTCTTGCTAGGAAGGCCTTGGCAATATGATGTTTATGGAAACCACATTGGAAGAACAAACCAATACATCATAAAGGTGGATGACATGAGGATAGCATTGCTACCAACATCTGAAAAAGAGACAAAACAGAGTGACAAACCAAATCTGTTGATAGAGTCACAAAAAGAATTCAAATTTTTTTTGGGAATTCTAGGGGAAGGATTAGTTGTTTTAGTGAAGGAAATGCAAAAAAATGATAAAGTCTGCATTCCAGCAGTGATAAAGGAGCTTCTGAAAATGTTTCCTGGTGTGACTGGAGAAAATGGAAAGAAATTACCTGATCACAGAAGCATTGACCACAGAATTGATCTAATTCCGGGAGCAGCACTTCCTAATCTGCCACATTACAGACTCAGCCCTGCTGAAACAGAAATCTTACAAAAACAAGTGGAGAAGTTGCTACAAGATGGACTGATCAGAAAATCAATAAGTCCATGTGCTGTCCCTGCTTTGTTAGTGTCAAAAAAAAATGGGGAGTGGAGAATATGTGTTGATAGTAGAGCTATCAACAAAATTTCAATCAAATACAGATTTCCTATTCCTAGGCTAGAAGAACTTCTGGATGTCTTATCAGGAGCTGAATATTTCACTAAGATGGACCTGAAAAGTGGGTACCATCAAATCAGAATTAGAGAGGGAGATGAGTGGAAAACAGCATTCAAGACAAGCAAGGGGTTGTATGAATGGTTAATCGTGCCTTTTGGCATGTCTAATGCCCCCTCTACATTTATGAGACTAATGTCTGAAGTTTTGAAACCTCTCATCAATGAGTGTGTTGTTGTCTACTTTGATGACATACTCGTATTTAGCAAGAAGAAGAAGGAGCATCTGAAAGATATAAGAAAAGTGTTGTAGTTGCTGGAAACAAACAGTTTGAGATTGAATTTAGAAAAATGTGAGTTTATGGTCCATGAACTACCATTTCTTGGCTATATAGTAGGCCATCATGGCCTAAAAGTGGATCCAAAAAAAAATGAGGCACTAAATGATTGGATGACACCTTCAAACCTTACAGAAATAAGAAGTTTCCTTGGTCTTGCTTCTTTCTACAGAAGGTTTATAAAGAATTTTAGTATCATTGCAGCCCCCATTACAGAATGCCTGAAAAAAGGTAAATTTAGTTGGACAGTTGAGGTAGAAAAAGCATTTCAAACACTGAAAATTAAATTGCAAAAAGCACCAGTACTCACTCTTCCAGATTTCAGTAAAATATTCCAGATTGAGTGTGATGCAAGCATCATGGGGGTGGGAGCAGTTTTAAGCCAAGATGGTCATCCCATAGCGTTTCATAGTGAAAAGTTAAGCTTGGGAAGAAGAAACTGGACCACATATGAACAAGAGTTATATGCGGTTGTAAGAGCATGTAAGGTTTGGGAGCCCTACTTATCATAGTTTTAAAAAGCGGAAAGCGCTCCCAATTTCCAGGGAGCGCTTTTTTAGCTTTAACCGCTTTAGCGTCGCTTAAAGCGGTTAAAGCGGTTAAAGCTATATAAACAGCTAAAGATTTATCTTAGCTATATAAACAGCTAAAGCGGTTATGGGCTTATGGCCCATATATAAACAGCTAAAGCGGTTAAGCTATATAAAGTTTATATAGCTTAACCGCTTTAGTTGTAAACAGTTGGACATTTTTAGTTGTAAAGTTTATATATAAAGTTAAGCTATTATAAACAGTTGGACATTTTTTAGCTGTAACCTATCTTAGCTGTTTATAATATAAACTTTATATAGCTGTAAGTTAGTGGACAGCCTGTAACAACTAGAGAAAAAAATTATTAGTGAAAAAAAGCAGTGAAAAAAAGCGTTTGGCAAAGCGGTCCAAAAAAACCGCTTTGCCGCTTTAAACGCTTAAAGCGACGCTTAAGCGTCGCTTTTTTTACTATGCTACTTATTACAGAATGAATTCATGATACAGACTGACCACATGGCCTTAAAACAGGTCAACAGCTCAAGAAGCACAAATAGGATGCATGCCAGGTGGATATCCTACTTACAAAGGTTTCATTTTACGTTAAAACATAGGCCAGGAATCACTAATAGGGTGGCTGATGCTCTAAGTAGGAAAAGCACACTGTTAAGAATATTGAGGGCTCAAGTAACTGATTTTGAAAGAATCAAAGAATTATATGCAAATGATGAGGATTTCAGCAGTAGTTGGGCAGCCTGTCAGAATGGGCAGAGTTTTCAGAATTTTAACATACAAGAAGGCTACCTCATGTACAAGAACAAATTATGTATACCCAAAGACCCACTAAGAGAATAACTAATTGCAACTCTTCACTCTGGGGGACTAGCTGGTCATTTGGGAAAGGATAAAGTGGTGACTGATTTAAAAAAAAGATTTCATTGGCCCAAGCTCAGAGAACAAACAGAGAAATATGTTCAGAGCTGTCAAGTATGTCAGGAATCCAAGGGAACTAAACAAAATACAGGGTTGTACATGCCTCTACCAGTCCCAAAAGAGCCTTGGATAGATTTATCAATGGATTTTATCCTAGGACTACCCAAGACCAAAGCTGGATTAGATTCAATTTTTGTGGTGGTAGATAGGTTCTCTAAAATGGCTCACTTCTTGCCATGCAAGAAGTCCAATGACGCAGTATACACAGCACAGATATTTTTCAAGAAAATAATCAGGTTACATGGTGTTCCAAGATCTATAGTTTCTGATAGAGACACAAAGTTTCTATCACATTTTTGGAAAACATTGTGGGAAAGCTACGGGACTAAGCTAAATTTCAGTACAACAAGCCACCCTCAGTCTGATGGGCAGACAGAAGTTGTGAACAGATCTGTAGGGAATTTGCTCAGAACATTGGTGGGATAGAATTTAAAAAAATGGGACCTATGCATTCCTCAAGCAGAGTTCGCATTTAACAACATGATAAATAGATCAACAGGAATGAATCCTTTTATGGCAGCCTATGGTCACCAACCAAAGCAAGCTATTGATATAACAGAGGTCCCTTCAAATCAACAAGCTGTGGAGAATTTAATAGAGAAAAATCAGGAGGTGTACAAGGCAGTGGAAAAAGCTTTAAAAGAATCGAATGAAAAGTATAAATCTGTGGCAGATAAAAAAAGAAGGAAGCAGGAATTCTTAGTAGGGGAACTGGTAATGATACATATTAGCAAAGAAAGGTTCCCAACAGGAACTTACTCTAAATTAAAAGCGAGAAATTATGGACCTTTCAAGATCTTGAAGAAAATCAATGACAATGCTTACATAGTGGACTTGCCAAGCTCTTACAACATTTCAAATAGTTTCGATGTTTCTGACATAAGAAAGTATTTCCCTCAAGCAAGTTCTCTGATTCAATTGAGGACAATTGATCCTAAAGAAGGGGCGGATAATGTAGAGCTTAAGAGTTATTTTAACTCTAACTATGATACTATTGGGGATGGATCTCCTGATCTAGTCCATCAAGGGTCTGGCCAGGGTCAGGCCAGCCATTCCTCTCTTGAGAGGCTTACACTCACACTAAATGGACTGTCCATTGCCTTTCGTGTGAGTATAAATACAATGGACCAGATGGCAGGAGATCAATTTGGATTATTGTGCAACTAACGGTATTATTCTCTTCCTTCTCTATTCCTTACTTTTCTCCTTACGAGTTTCAGATCTACTTTTCTTACTGCCCTGTTATTCTTGGTGGACTCCAAGAACTCTCTACCTTCCCTTCAATCTATGAAGGAGATTATTATCTCTTCCTTCACCTGATCTTCCCTTCTACTGTGTTGCTGCATTACTTGTCAGAGATCATTTTTGTCATAAGTTTGTAGATCATGTTAGCATTAGAGATTGGCCTGAAATCTGACATTTCTGAGATTGTGCTTGTTTTTTGAATAAGGGTCAGGAAGGCATGGTTGGCAGATTTTAGCATGGGCTTGCCCCAAAAAATTGGTTCACACATTCCATCACCGTGGCCGTTAACTTTGGCTATAGTGTTAGAGTTAAATTACGTTGTGATAATTGCAAGGAGTTAATTGTAATTAACTAATTATTTCCGTGAACAATTAAGTAATTACTAAATGAGACATAAGAATAAGTGGAGAATATTTATCACGGGCCCAACCCTTGGGCTGGAGACAATCGAATTAGTCATCTAAGTCTCAATTCCCGAGACAACTAATTCTCTAAATACTTAATCTTTTCTTGTTTGTAATTGCGAGATTTTATTCTTTTATTACCAAGAGTAAGGAAGAACTCAATCACTCTTGGGAAGGTAGAAAAGGTTGAACCCCGTTAACAAAACATTCTTAATTTGTGACACCTCAGATGGGATGTCGACTTAACCTCATTCACCACATAGATGTCTATATATCCTTCCTGATGCAGTAGAAGATTCTATTATCAATGCATTTATTAAATATTACAAGGCCCATTACCATTGATGTGAGTATGAATTCAATGGGCCCATGAAGGAAGGATCATTCTCGATTATTGTGAAATCAAGGTATTATATACTTTACTCTCTTTCAAGTTATTCTCTATTGTTCTTCACTGTTCTTGCTTCTTTTCCTAGATCTAGATCCTAAATCTTGGTGGATTCCAAGTGTTTCTTCTACTCTGATCAGAAGAAGTGTCTTACTTCTTCTTCTATCAAAGATTTTGGAGATTTATTCTACATCGGGTGGTATCAGAGCTCCGGCTAGGTGATCAACATTTCTGAAAATATGGCTGATAATCACATTACTCGACAGGAGTGGGAGGCGACCAACAAGGCTATTGCAGACCTCACGGCAATAATGCATTATGGTTTCCAAGATTTGAGGAGGTCGATCACCACTCACACTGAGCCGCCAGATCCTAACGATCCAAGGCAGAAGCAAGACAGAAGGAATCCCAATTCTTTTTTGGTGTATTAAATAATCCAGTAGGAGTGTATCAACGCCATCCACTAGAGGTACCAATCCAGACGTATCAGAGGAGGAATAGGAACTCGATCGATGACCAACAACATCCCCGACATTCACCGGAGATGCCGACTCAAATCTATCATCGCCGACTGACTGAACCTTCGATTTTACCTACTAGCGGCGGGGGAGAAATGCTCTGGATCAGTTTGAAGAGTTATTAGAAGAAGAATTTGAGTTTCTTGAGGGTCCTCAGAATCGAACCTATCAGAGGAGGCCCCGATATCAAAGAAATAGAAGAGAGTACACTGATGAGAACGATTTTGTGGAACAAGGCCAAAGGAATTACAACAGGGGACAGGGTCAATTTTAGTTAAAAATGGAGATCCCCTCATTTAATGGAGTTGCGCAGATTGAGGAATTTCTAGAGTGGATAATTGAAGTAGAAAGATTTTTTGACTACATGGACATTGATGAGGACCAGCAAGTTAAACTGGTGGTATTCAGATCCAAGGGATTGGCTTCTGTCTGGTGGGACCAAACTGTGACCAACAGAAGAAGAACCAATCAGAGACCAGTTTAGACTTGGCAAAAATTAAAAAAACTCCTCAAACAGAGATTCTTGCTCAGTCATTATGAAGGAATTTTATTCACCCAATATCATCAATGCTGTCAAGGAAATAGAAGTGTCAGTGACTATGCTAAGGAACAATCTAAATGAGACAGAGAAGCAGTTGATAGCAAGGTTTGTCCAAGGGTTGAAGAGCAAATTCTACGAGAAATTGATCATGCAACCTCAATTTTCATTAATGGACACCATCAGAGTGGCTGACCTGTTAGACAGAAGGCTGAAAAATTCAGGAAATTTACACAGTGAGAGCTTCGAAGTTTCATACTTCTTCTTCTCCTTCTATCCAAGTTTTCGGAGATTTATTCAACATCACTTCCTTCCTCAACAGTCAATACCTTTGTCTATTAATCTACTAAGTACTTCCATTACTAGGTTCAATAAGATGAGGGAGAAGGGATCACCTTACCCCCTCCCGACTCCCAAAGGGCCTTGTGAGGGTGCCTTTAACTGAAATGGTTGTTGATCGTATGTAAATCTTAATTATCAAGATGAAATGGTCAGAAAAATCAAAATGTATTATTTTGGTGGGGAGAATAAACTTCGATCTCTCTCATATTCTATTCATAATGTATTTATACACTTGATTTGGGTGTGAGAATAATAAATAACCAATTCAAAATATTATATTATTCTTCACCTAATATTATTCTGCTCCAAAAATATTTCTACTCTAGTTAGATACACTTAATTAATCCGATAATATTAAAAGAAGGAAGGCCAAAATACCTCGAGAATCATAGCGGACTTAGTGGACATGAAAAATATTATTTGTTTGACTATTTTGGAAAATCATATGAAAGGAAACTAAAATACCTCGAGAATCAAATGTTTCAGGAATAACAAGAACAACAGAATATTTGTTTCTATCAGCTAGTGGAAGTCGCAATTTTTCATTTAAAATCCAATCCCAAATGACAAATATATCATGAAGTACCTGCAATACAAAAAAGGATATAAAAAAATGAAAACACTTCAACTGAGAACCTTTAAATAAGCATTAAAAGAGAACTTTCAACCTATGACGTTAGATTCTGATTTAACCATCAGGTAGTTTAATATATTTTAATGATAAACTTGTTTGCTATCTTAAAGAGCAATGCATTAATTGTAAAGCAAAGGGGTAGAAGGACAGATTGATTGGACCGCAGGAAAAAGAAGAGTATTGTGATGGAAGTGACGATAAGTGTGTGATTAGACACGTTGAGTGTAGAAAAATATTCAAAAGATGTACTCTATATAGTTAAAGTAATGGTTGCATCAAAAAAATAGTTAAAGTAATGGACAATGGACGGTAGTAAATGATTTGATCTAAATGAATGGACAAGATGGGATATTGGGATCTTCTTTTTATCTTTATTAGTAGTTCACAAAGAAAGTGAACACGTAAATATAGACAATAATAATCAATATATAAAAAAATCAAGAAAAAAGGTAGGATATTTTTTGATGAATTAAATATTTCATTTCTGAAAATAAAAGGGGGGGCAATGCCCGGGTACAAATGTAGGGAAATGTAAACATCAATGTAGAGATAGATGCAGAACATAAAATGTAAAAATTGTCACTCTCTTTATAACTAAGACCCTGGCTACTTGTCCTTGGAAATTGGAATGGTGCCTCAAGAGATTGGACTCCCATATGAATATAGCATGAGTCTCAATCTGTGAAAGATTGCTCTTCTTATAGGGTGTAGCACCATACGCAGTGCTCACATCTCTCAATATTTCTCTGTTAACTGTTTCTGGAGGCCTTAGAGTGTGTTATTTTAGTCTTGTATTCCTTTGGCACCATATCTTTCCCCCCTTATATATCTAATTTTTATCCATTCTGCAAATATGGATTTTTTTGGAGTCAAGCATTTCTCAGCCCTTTTACATAGAGCAGTGCAATTTGTGGCAAAGAAATCCATGGCCCCTATTCCTCTTTTTTTGAGTTAAATGGCTCCTATTCCTCCTTTTTAGGGAGAGCCATCTTTTTCCAACCACTGCACCTCCCACTGTCCCATATAAAGTTATATGCAAGACTCTGAATTTTCTTAATTACTAGCTGAGTTCATTATCCAGGTAGTCCAGTATTGGAATTTACCTAACAATATCCAGTTCACTAGCTGAGTTCTTCCTACATAGGAGAGGCATCCTCCCTTCCGTCTAGCCAACATTTTTTCAATGGATTCTATTAGTTTCCAACACACAACATGTGTTTTCATCCTACCCATGATAGGGAGACCTAGATAATTTATTGGAAGAGCTTTGGCTGGAAAGTTAAGTATACCTTAGATGGCTTGGTCATTGGAGCATATTTTGGAGTAGGTGACTGAACTTCTTTCCTGATTAACCTCAAGTCTTGAGAACTTTGAGAAGATTTCCAGGATTTCTTTGATCGTACCAAGGGATTTAGTGTTGGCTTTTGAGAAAATTAATACATCATCTGCATATATGAGATAAGAGATGGAGGTAGCCCCATTCACAATGTAAGTGTCTATTCTCTTTTCCTTGACTTCTTTCTCTATAACTTATAAGTCTGTTGAGGTTATTGATAACCAAGTCAAAGAGGATAGATGAAAGAGTGTCCCATTGTCGGATTCCTTTGTGATTGATAAAAGGAGGAGAAGGGGCTCCTTCCACCAAAACTGAGAAGGAGGCAGAGGATATGTAGTTATGCACTTGCTTGCACAATCGTGGGCTGAAGCCCATAGCTTCAAGGGTTGAGATGATGGCCTTCCATTTAACAGTATCAAAGGCTTTTTTAAGATCAATGTTGAGGCAACACCTTCTGGGGGTTTTGATCCTACCGAAACCATGTACCATTTCATCCGCAAGGACTGTATTATCATGTTCCTCCCTGCAATGAAAGTTGTTTGGTGGGGGGAAATTAGCTCAGAAGAGACCTTGGCTATCCTATCTGCCAAGATTTTTGTTAGCAACTTGTAAATTAGATTTACACATGAGATTGGTCTGAAATTTGAGAGTTCAGTGGCTGTGGTTTTTTTTGGTTAGACGGTCTTAGTAGAAGTTTGCCATTGAAGAATTGTCTAATACAAGTTAGCACAAAATGTTTGAGTTCAGGACACAGGGCTTTGAAGAACCCTATTGTGAACTCATCAGGGCCTAGAGATTTTCCTGCTTGAAATGAGAATAATGTGATTTTCCTGCATAGTTTTGAAAGCGCCGCTTTACGCTAAAGCTCCAAAGCTCTTTTGGAGGAGCGCTTTTCCTAGAGGTTCGGGTAAAGATCCACCCGATTACCCAATTACACCTATTATTTAATATTTAATAATATTTTCATCTAACATACTTTTTTCCTATTCTAACTTGAATTAAAAATTCTTACTCCACTTTCAGATTTTAGTTGAATTTAATTTTAGTTGTATGAATTAAATCTTTAATGTTCTATTACATATTTACATGTGATTTTATACTTTTATAAGGTATTTTTATTTTTCTATAGGATTATATGTATTTTTACAGGATATTACTAAAATACCCCTGGCGTGCCTAAAGCACCCAAAGAGAAAAAGCTCTTCCTGAAAATGGAAGCGCTTTTCGCTTTTTTGACGGGATTCAGCCTGGTCTACTTCCTGGGGATGATTGAGATCCTCCTTACTCTTCTTTGTAATGAATGAATGTAGTGTCACAATTACAACGAGAATAGCCTGAATATTTATAGGGTTAGTTGTCTCAAGAATTGAGCCTTAGACAACTAATTTGATCCTCTCTAGCCCAATGGAATTGGCCCATGAGGAATATTCTCCGATTAATCTTATACCTCCCTTTATAATTAATTAATTGCAATTTAGAATAATTGCATTTAACTCCAACATAAAGTAATTTCTGTTAGATCTGGATTTTTCATCGAGCTAATAAATAGGCATCGACATGCCTGATGATAGTTTAGTGTGTATTCGTCATTCCTCACAAGATCTTCTCCAGAATCTCTCCAAGCTTACCACCTTTCTAGGCCAAGGTTCCAGATGCGCCACCACCTGGAGCACTTGAGCATATATGCGCACAGATGCGCCAGTGGAATTTTCGTAAATATATATAAAACTAAAGGAAATTCATATATTTTTTTATATATCTAAATTATATCAATTAAATTTTTTAATTAAAAATATATTGGATAGAAAAATTATTATAATACATATATTTATTAATTATTATAACACTATAATTCATTGTAACACCAAGGTTTAAAAACCGGTTAACCATTTAGGGGTATTTTCGTAATAATATAGCTCTTTAAATGGATAGGGTTTCTTTAAACTTATAAAAGAGAGGCTTTTATAAAAAGAAAATAATAAATAACCCAAGAGGTTTTTAAAAAATAATAACGTAATGGGCTGAGCCTTCTTTAATACATCTATAACATCAAAAATACACTATAATAATAATTTATTTAACTACACTTTTTTAGTCCCACATCGATAGAATTCAAAAAACACAAAGAAGGTTGGTCTATAAATAAAGATTCATTTTGTCTAAAACAAATATGAAGTCTTAAGAGTGGGAGGAGCTTATATTAAAAATAATATAGCTCTTTTCATAGACCAATGTATAAATTTTTGGCATAAAAATTTATAAGGTCTTAAAATAATTTTTTTTTTTAGCCTTTTTTTTTAAATAAAAACAAAACACTGTTTTAAGTTATTTAAATAACTTAAAACAAGCCTGTATCCGAGTCAGATCCGGCTAAGGGAGATGCGCCGGTAGGGTCGCACCTGCGCATATGCGCACGCACCCGGAACCTTGTTCTAGGCACAGTTAGCTTCTTTTTCTTTCTTTTTGATAACGGAGGATACCTCTCTACAAGATCTAAAAATGTCAACCTCCAGATGATATACCAGAGCCACATAATATATTATCGGGGAAATCACATAATATATAGGCACAGTTAGCTTACATTAAAGTACTTGGTGTGTTTTTTTTATAAAGAAAAAACTCCATTGATAAATGAAAAGACCTGGCCCAGACACATGATTATGATCAATGAGTATTACTCATCGCTTTCTGCATTATATGACACTACCATAGCATTATGGAGCTTCCAACTTATGTCTCAAGAAATTAGTCTCCCTAAGATTTAGAGCATTTAAAAGTAGGACCTCAAAAAAGACCAGTAACCCTGCCTAGCCAGTGTGACCCGGTGGAAAATGATGAAGAGGAAAAAAAAATAATGTGTACATGTTAGCCTTCTTTGACTAAAGCATAAATAAACATGTGGCATTAAGAATAAATGGTCTACATATAATTCATTATGACTTACCTGATGCATAGAATAGTGCTGAGAAACATTTAAATGGCCACGTCTGATGGGATGGCATAAACAATATGGCTTACTAGAGGAAATGTTAATAGCTTCATCCCCACAAATAAACTCTCGAAACTTGTAAGAAATACAGTTGCTCGTATCCGTAGTTTCAGTTTGGTCTGAACTGAAATCACTTCCTGCAGACTCTACAAGCTCATTTTCTTTAATCTTCCATAAAAATTATTTATAAATTATCAAATTTAAAAGAAGAAAAAATCATCAAAACAATAACATGTAGGTATTAATATTGGTCGCACACTCGCACCAAGGTATTTCACAATTATGCAAGCCGTAATGGAGTCCTATATATAGGCTTGTAACATGTCTAACCTTATCACATATTAACTCATAAGAGATTGTTGTGGGTGAGGCGTTGGAGTTCCAAGGTGGCAATAGAGAGAGACATTTATTTTGAAAGAGAGAGACATTTTATCAAGTATCCAACCATTATGGGTTCGATTAAAATGCATCCGAAAATACATCTGGTCGACAAAAATACAACTAGGAAATCAAGTTTAGTTGGAACACCGTGAATGGATAGACAAACAGTAAAAGAAAAGATGACTGAGTTCACTAAATTTTGCAACATAATTGATATTGGTCGACCCAATCCAGAAAAGGTCAGAGTTGGAGTGGCATAAGAAAGTAATGTTAAATTAAAATCATTGATGTTTTTGTTGAAAACCTCCCCTTGAGATGTTCAGAATGCTAATTCTTTGGCAACACGTGTGCAACGAGAAGACATTGATAAAGCAGCTACAATAAAAGAAAGAAACTCAATACAAAAAGAAAGGTCAAACACTCATTATTTGGGCAGTCGACCACCCATCGAGTCAACCACTAAGGGCTCACTGTAACCCACTCTTGGAAGGCATAATAAATGACTACTTTACCCCTATGGAAATCTATATATCCTCCTACAAAATGGGGAGTTGAGATTATGAACACACACCTACCAAAGAAGAAATAAAATGTGTTCCACCAGTCGAAGAGCTTCTAGTCCTTGACTGCCAATCAACGACCTGACTGAAGAGTGAAGAAAATCCAAACTCATCATGCACTTACTGTTTTCCTATTACATTCAAAATTTGCCCTATAATTCTTTCTTTTCTACCTATAATTATTTCTTTTCTACCTATAATTCTTGAGTGTCATTGAGAGAATGATCAGGTTAGACAAAAACAGATCAACAATATTGAGAGAGACAGAGCTACCCATTTCCGTGAACAAGAATCTACCAAAATCTAGGGTTGCTCTTTGTGGACAGAACAACGAATGTTAACTTTTGCAAAAAAATGACACTTATCACAATTGACGTTACAATTGATTGCTATATTGGATAGATTTTCTATATTACAATTGATTACTTGAATAAAAATATCACATTATCACAAGCATTATATTATTACAAAATGACGTTAGAGTTTTAATAAGTATTTGAAAGTTGAGATAAAATTTTATGACATATAATACCAGAGACAGTGGATATCTTTGGCTCCTTTTCCATAACATCAGTCCAAGCAAAAGTAGTCTCAGTTCTTCTGCTAAAGAGAGGGTTATGGTCATCATCCTGGCCTATCTGTCGAAATACCATAACTCTTAATATTTTAGCAGTACAGATCATGCCCATTTTGTTCACTTACACTAGTTGATAAAGGTAAATTTCTATTGACTAATGACTAATAGAATGGGCGTCGCAATGAAATAGTTTTGAAAGCGCCGCTTTAAGCGTACTAAAACTCTCTAGGAGTTCTTTTTCCAGAGCTTTACCTAGAGTGGGTAATCGGATGGGTTCGGGTAAAGATCCGCCCGATTACCCAATTACACCTATTATTTATTAATATTTTCACCTAATATACTTTTTTCTTATTCTACCCCTCTATTCTAACTTAAATTTAAAACCCTTACCTTACCTAATTGCAGTTCTATTACATGTGATTTTATACTTTTATAAGGTATTTTTAATTTTCTATAGGTTTTATATATATTTATATAGGATTATATGTATTTTTACAGGATATTACTAAAATACTCCTGGTGCTTTAAGCGCTCAAAGTGAAAAAGCTCTTCCTGAAAAATGGAAGCGTTTTTCTCTTTTTTAAACTATGGAAACAAAAATCGAAAAGATAAGTAAAAATTATCATCAACTTCCCTATATAGCTTAGAAAGTAGCATTAAATAGCCGTTGCATACTGCAGTTTACTACCTCAAGGAATTGGACCCCCAAGAATTAGGAGCATTAAACAGTAACCTCCATTATGAGTTCAACATATGAATCCAATTGCACTTTGGCTGCCTTATTCTTTCTAAAAGACATCAGGGCGTCATATTATCATTAATTTGTGCAGGATAGTGGCGTGCAATTCACCCATTACTAGGACCATGCCCTAATTTAAACCGATCTAAGTCCACGACCTATTTCCACATCTTCCGGACCTGATGGTTATCAACCCATCCGATTCAATTATAAACATAGATATCAAAAATTTGAAGCTATTGGCATACCTTATGAGAAATAGAATTACCAGTGGCTTCTTCATCAAGAAATGGAATCTTCAGTAAAGATGCAATCTACAAAATTAGCATGCAATGCATAAAAAATACATTCTTGGTATGCATAGTTGGATCATATAACATAGACAACAAAATGACAGAAAAAAATATATCATAGTTTCATACAACATCATATGCATTCTCACGCTCCATACGTTGTGCTGGTGTCACTTCAGAATTGTCCATCTGACAAGCGAAAGAAAACATGTAGATTGTGAGCATTCAAATTTCCCAACACCTCTACATGACAAAAATAATAAAAACAAAATGATAATTCAACTATGACATCTCATTGCCTGATCTTTAACCATAAAATTGGAAGATGCGGGTTCCCGAATATGTCTAGCAATGCAATGCGGGATGTTGAAAGGTATAGTTTGATGAGCAAATCCTATCCGTACATTTGCAGAACCTAACATTACAATTTCGCCATCACAAGACGAACAATAAATTCTAAAAGCGATTTGCAAAATACGAAGGAATGGTGATCCAATTATGATCAGATTTAGGATTTTCTAACCTGGATTAATGACTACAAGATTGCTTCCACGCTCCTTGATCAGAACGGAGGGAACCACGTTCTTAAGATAATCCTGCAATGAAATAAAGAAGAAAAGCGATTGAAATCGAAGATTAAAAACTGATCGGTGTCCCGGAAAAAATAAAGAATTATGGCCGATGAATGAGAAGAGGAAAGGGAGGAAAGATTTCCGTACCATGTCGCCGTCTTGCTTTTTGATGTACCAGTGCCGGCAGTGCGTGAGAGAGAGAGAGAGAGCTGGCTTACAATGTGGAATACAAAGGACAAAGGCGTTTGTGCTGTGCCACGTCATTAATGACCGTATATATTCCGTTCCTAAACGAATTCAGTTTGTTTGGATAAATGGGGCAAGACCCAAATAGGACCAGGATAAATGGGGCAAGATCCAAATAGGATCAGGATAAATGGGGCAAGATCCAAATAGGATCAGGATAAATGGGGCAAGATCCAAATAGGACCTTAATTGTCATTAGATTAGGAATTAGGTATTAGTTATTTGTAGAATACTGGTTAGTTACTTAGTTGATATATCGTTAGACGTTAGTAGTTAACAACAAAATGAGTGTGTTTAAACTTTAAAGATTACTTAAATAAAATGATAAATATACTTTCTTTCTGCTGTTAACTTCAATAACATGTTATAAAATATGCATAATAATCATTAATCAACATCATTTGCCATATCATCAATCAGACATCATATAATAATATTCGAACCACAGAAATAGCAATTGATAATTGATATTACGAAATTTAATTTAATTGATCTTATTTTGGAAATATTTCTAATTATTTATAGATAATTAATAATTGTAATTTAAAAGTCCAATTGATTAATCAAAATATCAAATAGATTTCTCGAGGAAATAATATGGAATTATTCCAATTTCCTTAATCACACGTTGATGTGTGACGATTGACGACACACGTAATAATTTCCCTATAATCTAAAATTCTTAATCCCTAAATGACAATTTTCAATTTTTCAAATACGTTTTGATTTTAATTTATTTATCATTTATCACTTATCAGTATTCAGTAATCAGTAATTTAGTATATACTATATATAAATAGATATCACGATATTTTTTCCTCACTTCCGTTCTTTTCTGCGCCGATCAAAACCTAGAGGGAGAGAGAAGAAAGCAGAGAGTGGTATCGGAGATGGCGGCGACGGTGTCAGCGTGGGCGAAACCCGGTGCATGGGCACTGGATTCTGAGGAGCAAGATGCATCTTTACTCATGGATAATAAGAAGAAAGAGCTTCTTGAAACCGCCGATTCAACTATGGCTTCTGATTTCCCATCTCTGTCCGCCGCCGCCGCTGTGGCTACCGGAAAAGGTTCGAAAAAAAAGGGAAGAAAGATTTCTCTTGCCGAGTTCAGTATTGGACATCCTGTTTCTCATGGAACTGCCAAATTCCGCCCATCGGCTGCGTCTTTTAATGAGAACATCGATCTTGTTCTCCCTACCGGGCCGCGCGAGCGGACTGCCGAAGAGATCGAATGGTCTTCGTCTTCTAGAGGTGACAGGTCGAGGTGGGGTTCTTCAAGAGAAGATCAGCCTCGTAGAGGTGGTAGTGAAGGAGGGTTTGGCGGGGAGAGGGAAAGAGATAGTGGACCTTCTCGTGCCGATGAGGTTGATGATTGGGGTGCGGGAAAGAAATCTGTCAATGTAGCGCCTTCTCGAGAGAGATTTTCCGGTGGTGGAGGTGGATTCTTTGATTCGCAGTCTAGAGCTGATGAATCTGGGAGCTGGGTATCAAACAAGCGATCTATTCCTGTTACCATGCCATCCTCTAATGGCCGCAGGTCAAGTGATGGGTATAGAGATGCCGACAATTGGGGCAGGAGGGACAAGGGCAATGAAGTGACAACAGGAGGAGGGCGTACTAGGCTTGTTTTGCAACCAAGATCCTTGCCTCTGGAGGCAGGCAATGCAAGTTCAGATGGCAGTGTCAGCGATGCTATCATTCCACTCAAGACTACTAAAACCTCCACCAATCCATTTGGGGACGCTCGTCCACGAGAAGAGGTTCTACAGACAAAACCCCCACCGCCTGTGGAAGAAGTGCAGAATACTGGTCCTGTCAAGATTAAATCTTCCACAAACCCATTTGGTGCTGCCCGCCCACGAGAGGAAGTTCTTGCAGAGAAAGGACATGACTGGAAAAAAATAGACGAAAAACTTGAATCTGACAAAGTAAAGGAAACGCCTGGATTTAAGAACAGAGCTTCCGGACTTGCAAATGGAAGTAGAACAGATGACAAGACAGTAAGTAGTTGGAGAAAAACTGATACTACTGTTGCTATATCAACAACCTCCCCTCTAAGGTTTGTTTGTTACAATCAATTTCTCTTGATAATATTTTTGTGATAGTATGTTTTTACTCTTTAGCACCCTATATCGTTTGCTTGTTTTGATCATCTTGTTAGATGCTTCATTGTGGTATGAGTTTGCACCTTCTTCACAGATAATTGAAATTATCATCATTAAATTTGGGTATTTTTATTTGTGATTTGGGAATTGGGTATTGCAGATAGTAGAGATGCTGCGCTGTCTGATTACTAATATTTGATTATATTTCTCTCCCAATTGACTTCCATCTAAAATATGATCTTTTCAAAATATTTTATTGCTTGCTAAATGATTTTTTTAGAAATTGCCTGGAAAAAAATACTAGAATCAATCCTATCATGTTTTAAATTTGGATTGTGAACATTATCATGTTTTAAATTTGGATATTGAACATGCTATGAACACATGTAGCTGTTTTCATTGAATTTCTACTTATCATTTGGTTTTTTCTTGTGGTTTGTTTTTATTGCAGAAAGGAAAAAGTAGTTGAAAAAGAAGAAAACTAAAGAATTGTTTTGTTGATGGTGGTCGATATTCTTTATTCTCCAATTTTGTTATCCTTATCAACTACAAAATTATTTAAGGATCATGGCGCTTAATTGAAAGTTTTCACAAAAAGTAGAGCTTTCTCTCATTATTATGATGACTTATTTCTTGTTTGTTATCATTTGAATCTTATTTTGTATGTACTTTTACAATCTTTGATGTTTTTTTGTTCGTTCATTTTATAAATTTGCTTGACCTCTTCTTTTTTGTACACATTTTAATTCTATTTCTGTGCAATGGTTGTAAACTCGTAATTTTTATATTTTTTACTTTCAAGAAATTAATCTAAAAAAATCACATTATTAAAGCAAAGGATGAGTAGAATCTAAAAATCACTGATCAGTTTTTTTTAAACGTTTGGTTGCAGCTCTTAAAACTTTTGTCCATCCCAGGTGAGGGGTGGGTAAATCAGTTTTGTTGAAAACGAACTTACTATTACTAACATCAGAAGAAGCTGCGTGATTCTTCACGTTACTCTTCCTCTTCCTCTTCGCAATTTTCTTCCCCTTAACCTCAGTGAGTTTGTTCTTCTTCTCCTTCTGCCTCCTGCCGACCTCCACGTTTAAATCAACCAGAGCTGGAAACCTGCGAGGAATGGGAGGGGACCAGATTCCGCTCTGGGAGTAATCGAATCCGAATGCAGAATTGTCTGGGAACTTGTAGAGGAGCTCCTTGGACATGGATGGCTGCAAATACTCCACTGTAATCACACGCTCCAGCGGCATTTCTGATGGAAGAAAAAGGAAAAAAGTGGGAACGAATGCAATACGTACAGTAAGAAAACTTAGAAGAGATAATAGGTTGCTAAATGAATGGAACAATTAATAGCCGTTGGGATTTGGGAAGAGAGAGAGAAAAAAGTGACCGTTGGGGCTTCGAAATTTGATTCTCCTTTCTTTCAGATGCCCTTATTTATTTAGTTATATTAATCAATCGATCAGAATCCTGAATCAACAATGGCACAATCCATCGTTTACAAAGTTTTTTTTTTTTTTTTTTTTTTGAAGCAAAGATGGGATTCATAAATTTTAATAATACATTGAGTTGGAGTTTAAGCTTAGGGTTTATAGTTTAAGTTTCAGTGGTTATTTACATAGTAAATATACAGAGAATGGATGGATATAGAGGGTTTATAGTCCAGATCAATAATCACACCGAATTACAAGAAACTCAATCATAGCTGTAAATATATATACTTGATACTTATAAAGAGTCAAGGATCTGATAAGATCATTCTGAGATCGGATCGATGCTGGTTGTGGTTGACCAAACATCCAGATGAGGCCAAGGAGTTGATCCATACCTTATCAGATAAGACTGCCTGGTCATCATCATTTCTGTGCCAAGTCCAGAATGCATGGGTTGAATTGACAATCTTCAACTCTCCATGTCCAAAACTTGCCTCTCTAAAAACAGACCAGTTTGGTTTCGGATGCCGATACCTTGTATGATGGATAATAATAGATCAATTAGATGAATGCTCATTAGACAGCCATGCTTAGATTCTTCCCCCAATGAATTAAAATTTAAAAACACCAAAACACGTATTGTTTAGATTCAATTTTACATAAACCTGCACATTTGAACTAACCTTTGAGCTAAACCTTCTTTATTACCACCATCACCAATAGTGATGTGAACTGCTCCACAAGGATCTTTTCGGTGGTTTACCACGCGTTCCTGAACCTCGTCGAAAAGAACAAGAATATTATATTCTATGGTAATAAGTACTAATTAAGAATTTTGGCGATATTTACAAAAGAACTAACCGTACGCTCATAAGCATGAACATGGCCAGAAATCATAAGATCGACACCGGAGTTGTAGAGTAGAGGTTCAATGGTAGCCATCATTTCGTCACCTTCGCCTTGATGGGCAAAATTACTATTGTACCATGGAATATGGAATAAGACAAGCAACCATGGTGTTCTTTGTCTGTCCACATTTGCTAGATCCGCCTACCAAATATTAAAAAAAAGATCAGTATTCACAACTTTCTAATCAAATTATGGGGTTCTTAAACCTTCATGAGAAAAATACTTTTTATAGCAAAACTTTATGAAGAGTTTATAAGATTTAACCTTCAACCAACTATACTGATCGGAGTAAACATCATAATCAGAATACGAGCCAAGCATTATGATGTGTACACCAGCGACCTCAAAAGAATAAAATAAGTTGGATGTCGACCCACTCTCCTTAAACGGCATTTTCCATCTTGCATTATATGCTTCAAAGCCTTCTTTAATCAATGGGATTTGTTCCTTATCATGATTACCTTCAGTCGTCATCCATGGTCTAGAACTGGCAAGTGGTTGCACAAGCTCCCCAAACGAGTCCCACAAATGTTCCATATAATTAGCATAAGAAAGGTCCCCAGGGAGAAGATGAACGTCATATTTGCATTGTGATATGTGGTCGAGAGTTGATGATGTCCACTCAGTTTGACCAAGATCTCCAACAACTGCGAAAGTGATCGGGAATTGAGATGGAGGGGTTTTGAGATGGAACTCCGGGGATTGGTCGCCACATTGGTAAAAGTAGAGAGTATTTGATTCCAATGGTCCGATGATAGCATAATGAATTGTGCTGGATTTATAGAATAGGTACTTGTATGATGTGGTTTCTCCACCTTTTGACGTCGATGTGTAATTTCCAGATGATGTTCCATAGTTGACAATGGATGGAGAGGTTTCGTCATCAGTGATCCATGTGATTCTCATATATTTCTCGCCGCTTAATGAAACATGAACCTACAAAATGTGATGATTAGTGTGAAAACAAGATTAAAAGTTGAGGAATAAAAATTGTTTCTAAGGAGATTTAATCATACACGTTAAAGTTATATTTTTAATTTTTAAATCCGTATCTATGGAAGAGGAGAGGGTGACTGGGTAAGTAATTTAATCAGAATATCAGATACAATGCTCGTGGATGATTGATTTAGTCATCTTTTCCAAGGCTTTCACCCAATGAATAAGTATAGTGATGAGGATTGAGGATCCTTGGGGACTTGGATGACATCGATCACAGGATTGGTTGTAAATACTGTTCATTTTAATTTGGGGCAATCGATTACAAAATATCTTGGTTAGCTACTTAAACCCAAATCTCTCCACTGGATGGATTAAAAGAGGAATTAGCTCAAAAAAGAAGTATTTTTAATTCTACTTACAATAATAAACAGAACGAGAAAAAGCAGTGATAGATTGATCGATAAACTAAAAAGAGGGGAAGGCAGCAGAAATTTCCATTTGGAAGAAATTAATTTAATGCTTGTTTGAGTGTTTGGTAACTATTCTTGGCTCAAAACCAACTCAACTTTTAAATCCCCTTCAGAACCACCGACAGCAAATTAGTAAATACTAAGTACCTGCTGGGGTTCACTAGACTCAACGCGGCTCCATAGGAAGCTGATCATCTTTCGAGGTTGTGGACGGACGTAGTCTTCCCCGTATCCGGCTGCGGCTGCGACAGCGGCAGTGGAAAGCAGAAGGAGAAGTGACGGAAGTCCTAGGAACAAAACGTGTTGCGTAATTTTGGAACCCATTTGTTCCGATTAAAACAAATCTATTGTTACTTATTTATTTATATTTTCCTCTAAACGACCAGAAGTAACTACACAAATGTTGAAACTGCACAAGTGACAAAATCTTATTTGAACAGTAGGAATGTATGATTGAATTCTAACCACGAGGCACTAATTAAATAAATCATTTCAAAAATAGGATAGAGTTCGTCCAATCTTGAATGTATCGTCGTGCGTCATCAAATCTTGTCCATTAATATTTAATTCAATGATTAAAATAATATAATGTAGAAAATATTAACACATGTACGACGTAAAATAATATACTGCAAAAGACAGTAATACATATATGATGAAAAATCAATCTAATGAACAAAATTAATTTAACATATTTTAGTATATTTTGATTTCGACATACATTATAATTTCTTCAAAAATATATCTGGGTACATCGAATAAAATTATACAAATAAATCACAGGTTCTTTTTGCGACGTTTAAAAAAATCTTCACCTAAACCCGACAGCCAACTCGAGTTCGGGTACAACATTTCAGTCGGGTTCAAGTCAGCTCTTACCCGACTCCAATCCGACCCATGCCCATTCCTAACCGTGAGGAAGAAACTACTGTATATTTTTTTCTAAGTATACATTGTATTTGTATTTTCTCTTTGGGGCACACCTAGCTCTTACTAGAACCGACGTTGACGACTATCATGGCGGCGGCGCAGCAGAGTTCCATCTCGTACCTTGGTCTTTCGACTCCATTCTCATCAAAATCAAAAATCCCTACTTTTCCCTACCATATGCTCTCCTTCAGGTCTCTCTTTCTCTCTCCTGTTAAAAAAAATGAATATTTCTCTTCCGCAATGCGACTCTGATTGGGTGTGAAGGATTGCGAGTGATATTTTGTGTAATTTTATGATCCAAGAATATTGGGTGTGATTTCATGTTTTGTTTTTGCATGGATAATTTATTTTCTTTATTTACACAGACAAGCGTTATGCGGGAGCAATGTGGGGCATTCAAACAGAAATTATGCATTGAGGTTTGTGGTTTTTGTTCACACTCAATAAGAACTTGATTCATAGTGTCATTTCTAGGTTATTCGTTTATTTCTTATATATTCGTTTTTTTTCTTGATTTCAGACTAGAAAAACCCTCACAAAGTTTAAAGAAGAAGGCTATGTTGAAAATACCCATATCTGCCACTATTTTAGGTACCTTGCCGTTTTAACAGCTTAATACGAGGAAGTATTTCAATCTAACAATATGTATGTGTAATTGTGTATATTTAAATTATGCTCTTCAGGAGATCTGTCAATAGACCAATACACCAAAAATTCATCTTTTCCAAAAGGTGATACTTGGGTTGTTCATAAATTTGGCGGGACATGTATGGGCACTGCCCAGAGAATACAAAGTGCTGCAAATATAATCATGAGCGATTCATCGGAAGGGAAGTTGGCTGTTGTTTCTGCAGTGTCAAAAGTAACAGACATGTTGTACGTGCTTGTAAAAAAGGCTCAAACAAGGGACGAGTCATACATTTCTGCATTAGATGATGTATTTGAGAAGCATATGCTAATAGCCAAGGAACTTCTTTCCGGCGATGACCTTTCTGGTTTTTTGTCTCAACTAAATCTTGACATTAGTAATCTTAAGGCAATGCTTCGTGCAATTTATATAGGTAATGTTTTTGCACTTTTATGTTATTTCTAATTTTAAATTATCTTATTATATCCCACTTGTATCTTTTTGGTTGATTTCTTCTCAAATCCCTATTAAGTTTACTTTGATCAATGAGTTGTAAAGTTTACTTCTAAACATATCTTAGAAACTCTCAGCTCTAACAAACCTAAGTGATCATGTAATTTACATGGTTAACGTAGTTAATCAACTCTTATAATTAATAATTAAAACCACAAATTTAAAACTTGGCATAATGCAAGACAATTCATTTGAGTCGTATACTTACATTGTAGCTTAACTGCTCAAGCAAAAGATAAAAACTGCTTAACTAAGCTTATCTCTAATAAAAAGAAGGTTCCATTTCAAAATTACTTACTAGCTTTATTCTACTAGCTAACCATTTTCTTCCTGTCAATATCTGCAGCCGGTCATTCTACAGAATCTTTTTCAGATTTTGTGGTAGGTCATGGAGAATTATGGTCTTCTCAATTGCTCTCAGCCGTTATAAAAAAGGCATGTCTTTTTTTTCTTTCTATTTTGACATGCATAACAGCATATGAATGGAACTTAGAAACACATTTGTGATATACTTTTTTGGTCAGTGTGGACAAGAATGCATTTGTATGGATACAAGGGAAGTCATTATTGTTAATCCCATCAATTCCAATCAAGTGGATCCCGATTTCAAAGAGTCCGAAAAGAAACTCGCGAAATGGTTTGCCCATCAATCTGCTACGACAATCATAGCTACAGGCTTTATTGCTAGTACACCTGAAAACATTCCCACAACTCTGAAGAGAGATGGAAGTGACTTTTCAGCTGCTATAATGGGTAGTCTTCTTAAGGCTCGCCAAGTCACTATTTGGACTGATGTTGATGGTGTATACAGTGCTGACCCTAGAAAAGGTTTGCTTTAATCCTAGTCCGAATAATTTTTAGTTTTATATAATGTTGTTATTTTTTTTCATTAAAAACATCTTATGCAGTTAGCGATGCTGTCATTTTGAAATTGTTGTCATATCATGAGGCATGGGAAATGGTATGTTTACGAAAATGTAATTTTATACGCAACTTAAAATATTACATGAACAGCATCTAATATCGGCAAATCTACATTCATCTGTAGTCATATTTTGGAGCAAATGTTTTACATCCTCGTACCATCATTCCAGTGATGAAGTATAATATTCCTATTGTTATAAGGAATGCATTTAATCTTTCTGCACCTGGAACGACAATCCACCATCAGGAAAATGGATACGTACAGTCTGCTGATTCTATTGTTAAAGCATTTGCAACCATAGATAATCTAGCCCTTGTTAATGTTGAAGGGTGAGCACTGAGCTGTATTTTCAACCTTCTATCCTTCTTTTTTAAATTGTAATTGGTTGTATGCAGAACTGGAATGGCCGGTGTCCCTGGGACAGCTAGTGCAATTTTTGAAGCAGTCAAAGCTGTGGAAGCTAATGTTGTCATGATTTCCCAAGTATGTTTTCAACTTGCGGTTTTGTAATAATATCCTGTCATCATTTCATGCTGATCTATTTATGTTGATTCAGGCAAGCAGTGAGCATTCAGTCTGTTTTGCTGTTCCAGAAACTGAAGTTAAAGCAGTTTCGATTGCCTTAAAATCAAAATTTCGTGAGGCTTTGGAAGTAGGACGTCTTTCTCAGGTTGGAGTTCAACATCTTGTGTTATACTGTTATATTTGTAATCATTGAATAATGAATATCTATATGCTATAAGTGAGAGCTTGCATGGGTGAAGAAGGATCTGAATTCGATCCCTTCTCAATGAAGTGAAGCCATTTGGGCCCCAGGATTTACCAGATTGGAAGGAGAAGAGGGTGGTTCTAACTTCCTCTTCTGTGGGGGAGCTGGATGAGACAGTTATTTATAAGGGGGGATACCCATTTTGGAAATATCACATGGAAGGTAGGGAAGGGGTTAGTAGAACTGTAGGAGAGCTGAACAAATTATTGAAATAATCCATACTTTGAGGTCTAGTGACATTCTTGGATCCATCTCTGTTTAGGACTTTCAGACTGGAGTTCCTAGATCTTCTTATTTTGGTAGCTATGCTGAAAAACCTAATATTTGAGTCCCATAGCTTTAGCCATTGAGTTTTACTTCTCTGTTTGATATCAACCTCTTCCTTTTCCAACATGGCTCTTAATTTTTCCTTTTTCTTAATAGAGTTTGTTTGTAGAGGGAGGGATGTTGGAGAGAGGATTCTAGGGAGTGGATGGATTTTTCCAGATCTTCTCTTGCAATAGAGAGTTGTTTTTGGAACCCCCTTCTTTGCAAGCCATAGCTTGGTCGTTCCCTTGACCTCTTAGAGTTTCCTTTACATTTTATATAGGTTAGTGCCTTGTATTTCATTGTTTGGTCCTGACCTTGCTAAGTTTAGATACTCAGGGTCCTCAAACCAGGAATTAAATAACATGAATGGAGTGTTTCCCTTTCCACTCGAGAGAAGGTAACTATCATCCCTTTATGGTCATTGGTAGTCTGATACCAATAAAGAATTCAAGTCTGACATCTGGCCAACAATCAATCCATGGTTGGTTGTTTAAAGCTCTGTCTAATCTGGACTGTATGAAGTCTTCACCTGTGGAGTTGTTGGACCAGGTGAATTCTTCACCTATGGAGGGCATCTCAAGAAGTTGTGCTTGGTTAGTAGCTTGTATGAACTCTGAAGGACTACCATGATTATATATGCCTTTGCTTCTCCTTTCCTCTAGGGATCTAATTTCATTAAAATCCCCTAGTGCAATCCATGGGGGGGTTATAGCCTATAGGAGGATTCTTTAAGTGTTGCAATTCTGCCCAAAGGGGGCCTTTAGTCCTCTCTCAGATTCTTGCCATAGATAACAATAATTATCATCTTATATCCTCCTGAGTTTGCAAGGCTGGAGTGTATGAATTGTTGGTGGATTTTTGAGTTTTCTATTTTCCATAGTCCTTTTGATGCAGTAGATGATTTTATTATTAATGCATTTATTAAGCATTACAAGGCTATCACAAGTGGGCTCGAGATTCCTCAATTGGCCCATAATTGGCTTGACCATGGTCAAGCCAATTCTCAGTCTCTATAAGGAATTATCTGACTCACATCAATTGGGTTGTCCATTACCAATGATGTGAGTATAAATGCAATGGGCCCAACAAGGGAAGGATGATTATCGATTATTATATCAATCAAGGTATTACACTATTACCTACTTTACACTCCTCCAAATATTCTTCTACTGTTCTTGGTCTTTTTCTAGATCTATACTCTAAATCTTGGTGGATTCCAAGTATTTCTCTCGGTCTCTCCCAATCTGATCAGAAGAAGAATCTTCCTTTTTCTTCTTCTTCAATCTTCAGTTCTCAGAGGCTTATTCTACATCACCTTTCCTCCAAAATATCCATATGGAGCTTGAACCTGGATGGTTTTCTGTCCCATTGTTTAGAGACTCCCAAGCATCACAAAAAAAAATCCCTAATGCCTTGGGCATTTTGAGGTTTAATTAACATTCAAGCACAGGAAAGACATGGGGGAGAGGCTTCCTTGTAGACTGCTGGGTGTGATTGATCCCACACCTGAATCTGCATTGGCAGACTGCTGCCTGGTTTGGTACCTTTTCCTTGAAATTCTTAGTGCTTTGTTCCTAGCTTTCTTAAATCTGTTGATGATTAGGGATCTAACCCAAGATGGCTTAGATATGATGGTCCTAAGGGGGTGGGGGGAGGTGTTTCATTGACTTAATTTATCAGAGAATTAAGTAGGACTTAATGCTAAATTGTATATACTAGTCTATAGTTTGATGTAATTAAGCTTTAGTATCATATCTAAAGTGTTCTAATTGGATAGACTAAACAGAAAGTTAGTTATTCTGTTTAAGTCTAATCCCTCCTAACTGTAATTGTATATAAGATGATCACTAACATTTTAGAAGGGATCGATCACTTGATCTCCCCCACATTTCTCAAACTCAATCTCCCCTAGTAGAACTAATAGAATTCCCTTGGTGCCATTCCTTTGTGGTTGAGTGTTTTCTAGAGTATTTCTTACTTTTTATGGAGTGATTTTGAGGTTGAAGTGAGAGTGTTTGGAGAAATATAATTGGTGGATGAGCTGTTGAGGTTTGTGGCTGAAGATGGTGGGTTTTGGTCAGGTGTTGGAGAGTTAAAAAATGTGGTCAGATTATGGTTGAGTGGCTGGGCAATTATGTCAGTTGAGAGAGCTATTTGATGGGACTGGCTTTGAGTGTGAGGGACTTAGAGAATATTCAAATGGGGCTAAGTATGCTTGAAAATGTAATAGAGTCATTCAGCCCTATTGGAATTGATACAAGTTGATCCATGGGGGTGTCATTACAGAGACGGGGCGAGCGTTAGTGTGGGTGAGTGGGCGAGTAGGGTGTCAAACGAGCCGAGATTTTGCTTATTGAGCCGGGCTCGGCTCGTTAAGGAGTTATCCAAGCTCGAGCTCGAGCTCGTCGAGCCTGGTTTGGCCGAACTCGGACTCGGCTTGTTAAAGATTTGTCAGGCTAGAGCTCGAACTTAACCTGCAATTTTATTAAAACAAATAATTTGGAGAACCCACAACCTCTCGTATACTAAGTGAGCACTCTACCATCTGAGCTACATCACCATTTTCTCCAAATATAATATTTTTTTATACTCCTCTTACCAAGCCCATCGAACTTAACGAGCTTGAGATTTAGGCTCGGGCTCGGCTCGTTGGGCTCGCGAGCCTGAGCTTAACGAGCCCAAGCCCGAGTTTGTGGGAGTGAGCGAGAGTATGGGAGGGCTCCCGCGAGCATCTGGAAGCTCGCGCCTGGAAGGTTTAGCGAGAGCTAGGGTTAGTGGGATTTTTAGGGCTAGGTTTCCTGATGCGTCTGGGCTAGGGGAATCTGCCCGCGATCTAGATTTTACACTTCTTTCTCTACCTCGCGATTTGGGGTTGCTCGCGATCAGGAGGAGTCCACTTTCAGGGAGTTTTTTCTCTACCTCGCGTTTTTTTTAGTTTAGGGTTAGGACTGACTTTAAAGAATTGCTCCCTAACCCTAGTCTCTGCCTTCTGCTCTTGTTTTATTTCCTATTTACTGAAGTTATTCCTATTATCTTAGTTTAGCCCTACTAATTTCTGTTAATCAAATTTAAAAAAAAAACTGAAGAAATGAAGGGGCAGACTGGAGAAACTGCCACAGGAGGGAGGAGCTCAGCAGGAAAAGCATGGAGGAGAACAGGGATTTCCAGTACGAAAGGGAGCAATTCTGGAAGAAATTTTATCAAAGACACACCAACTGGAACTCAAATAGCATAGGCAACAAGCAGAGACTGAGCTCGCCCAAAAAACCCAATGAAACAGGAATCAGGACCACAGATGCAATGGACAGAGGTATCATCAACAAATGGAGGAAGGGAACATCAGACACCTTCAGACCACAGACACAACTAGAGCTCCCAAGGTTTGGACAAAGCTTGAGAATAACTATCAGAGCCTTTGGGAAGACTCCCTCAATGAAAGCCATAGCCTGCCTTGCCAAAAATAAATGGGAAGTAGAGGGAAAAATTCAGATAGGGAAGTTCGGCAATGCCACATTTTCCATGTCCTTCCAAGAGGAGAAGATTTCCTCAATTGTGCGGATAGGTTATGGGAATCATTAGGGGATACTGTCCTAATGGTAAGAAGGGAACCACCAAAGTAAGTATACAAAGAAGCATATGATTGGATTCCACAGTGGGCATATGTAAAAGGTTTGAAGCCGGAAATGTTTGCAAAATCAGTAGTAAATTCCATCGTGAGTGTATTAATTAGCCCCCCCCCTTAGTGGCAAAATACGCAAACTCAAGCCTACACCCACATTGTCTCAGAGTGGCATTCCAAGCAGACCCAACAGAAAACTATATCTCCAAAATCCCGATGATTATTAGTGAAGGGGATGGGAGGGAGTCACATACAACTTTGGAAGTTTCCTATTATGTGATTCCAATAAGATGCACCAGGTGCAAAAAATTTGGGCATCAGTCAAGTAAATGCCAGAGGACATCCAGCCCAATGCCAGCAGAAAACACCACCAAACTGGAAGAAGACAGAGAAATCCCAGCAACCCCAAAGGAAATAGACTAGCACAAACAGACCCTACAATGCAACCAAAAGAGGGATATATGGCAGAGGCAGTTAGGTCTTGGCCACCCAATACAAAAGCCCAGGCAACCTCTCCCATGCCAGAATGGATAGAATCGCCAAAACAGTCTGAAACAGATACACAAACCTTTGTTGCAGAGGAATCACTTCCGAGAGAGGAAGACAAGGAGGGAGAGTCAGAAGGAAGACTGACATTATCTGCAGCAAACAACACTACCACAAAACAAAACAAAAATCTCCTAAAGAAATTCCCAATATCTATAACCGATGGTCCCTGTTGTCAGACAGGGAGGATGAGTGCGAGTATAAGGAAAGCATCTCAAATTCAGACATACCACAGATGAACAGTGAAAAATCCAAAAATCACAACTGGGAGGATACAAATATGGTATCTTCTGAATCTGACTGCTCAGTGACACAAAAACAGGTAAACTCGTTTAAAATAATTAATCAAAAAGAAGAGAATGAAGTAGTGGGTTCAAACATGCCAAAGGACGATTCCCCCAATACCAAAAATTATAAAAGATGTGAGCATTGCTTATGATTCTACATCATATAAGAAACACAATATTTCACAGATTGAAAAACAAGCTATACGCTCATGGGAGTCCAACCTCTTGAGGCTTCAGTCCTTGGCCAGTTAGTCAGGGTCATAGCTGTATAAGAGATAGACAATGTTTTTACATTTACTGTACTTGCATTTTCCTATATTCTGTAATCTTGGGCTATGCCCAACCACTTTTCAGTAATGAAAATTTAATTTCTCAAAAAAAAACACCAAAAATAAAATCAACCAAACAGGTACACTAGATCCAACCCAACAGGGAAACACCACCAACCCACAAATCCAAACTCAAATAAGCCATTCCACAGGAGTACCCGACAATCCGACTCAACAACCCAATGGGACAATAGACCCGAACCACCAACTCAATGGGGTAACATACCCGACCCATCAACACAATGGGTCAGAATGTAATGAAATCTGCTCGGAGACTGACTCCTTCACCCCTGATCCACGCTGCTATAACAAAAAAATATGCAGCAACAGACAGAAGAAAAAAGCCTTGAGAGAATAAATTTAAGTGAGGAAAGTCATTCCTTGTGTCTCCCTAAGGTCAACACACAACCCATGTTGGACCAACCCAGCAATTAAATTAAGGGAGAGAAACAGGGCACATAGAAGGGAAAACAAAAGGATGCTTAGAGGCTGGTCAAATGAAACACAAGGTGCGGATGAATCTGCACTGGGAAACCAGTGATCACCCAATCTCTCCCCAAATTAGGAAGTCCAGCCCCTAATGGCCTTCCTAATATGGAATGTTAGGGGTTTTAACCCTGCTAAAATGCATGCAGAGGTTAAAAAACTAGTTCGATACAAGGAAATTGAAATATTCTTTGTTTTAGAAACAAAGATCAGACCATATAAAATTCAAGCAATTAAAAATGCCTTTGGCCCTGATTGGGAGTCACACAACAATGGAGACTCAATTTGGACCTTATGGAGGAAAGACATATGGAAAATTCAAAATTTACATACTAAACACACACCAACAATATATGCACAAGCACATTAGTAGACCTCCTGAGGTAGTCCTTAAGGAAGTCATTAAAGACATCAGTCTCTCCTTTGATTCAGTGTATTACAAGAAGAGCTGTTGTCACCCTTTGGAGATATCTATGATGGAAGTATGGGAGACCAACCTTCTGAGGCAGCGTATCTAGTTACTGTATAACTAGACTACATAGCTAATGGGAGAGAGTCAATGAGCATTTTGCTCATTTCTTTTTTACTTCTATTTTATTCCTATTCTCTATTTTGTAAACTTGGCATTAGCCTTATTCTAATGAAATTTAATTGCTTCAAAAAAAAAAAAAAAAAAACAATATATGCACATGAGACTAAAAAATACTCTAGGATTAGAAATTTTTTACACCCCAGTCTATGTAAAGAACACTAGGGAAGAAAGGAGAATTCTATGGAATGTGATCCAACAGATAATAGGCTCCATACCCAATACACCTTGGCTAATAGGAGGGGATTTTAATGAAATTAGATGCCCAGAAGAGAGAACAGGAGTGGGAGTTTATTCACATGGGGGGCATCTGAATTTATAGACACTACAAACATGACACATCTACTCGAACTACCATCCATTGGAGGGGATTACACTTGGACAAACAATTCCCCTGGACCAAATTTCGTACAATCCAAATTAGATAGAGCCTTTATAAATCAGTCTTGATAATTAAGTGGCCAGAGGCTAGGGTAGAATTCCACAATGGCACAAGTGACCACAAAGCCATAATTATTATCCTATCACAGGTAGAGAAAGGAGCAAAACCATTCAGGATTTATAATTCTTGGCTAGAGGATGAGGCTTTCTGTGAGATAGTGAAGGAAGAACTAAAGAAATCTACCAGAGGAACAAGCCTATTTAGGCTGCAATATAGGCTAAAGGAAGCAAAAACGAGAATTAAGCAATGGGCTGCTGAAAAAGGAAACTTTGCAAAGCTAGTAAAGGAAACAAGAAGGAATTTAGACAAGACTATCACAGACAGCCCTGGAAAGAGACCCAAACTCGCTTCAACTACAATCCAAAAGTCTGAAGCTAAGGAAAGATCTCAAAACCCTGCTCCTCAGGGAGGAAGCAGACCTAAAGCAAAGGAGCAAGGTCTCATGCCTAAAGGAAGGGGACAAAAACACTAGGTTCTTCAGCATAGCTACAAAACAAAGAAAAGCAAAAAACTCCACACTAGCTACAAAACAAAGAAAAGCAAAAAACTCCACACTTAAAGTACTAAACAGGGAAGGGAACCAAAATGTTTCAAGATCCCAACTAGAAATAAACAATATGACCTATTTCAAAAATCTATTCAAGAAAGGAAACTCCCCACACCCAGACATACCAACAATATTCCCAAGGATAGTAACCCCAGGGATGAATAAGTGGATAATACAACAACCACTTAAGGAAGAGGTAAAAGAGGTACTATTTACCTTCAACACAAACAAGTCACCAGGCCTGGATGGCTTCACCTCAGAATTCTTCAAGAAATTCTTGAAGGAACTAAAAATCAACATAATGGACTGTGTGACTCAATTCTTCAAAGGAAACCCACTCCTAAGGGCCTCCAATCACACTTTCCTCACCCTCGTTCCCAAAACAAACACTGCAGCTGAAATGGGTGATTACAAGCCAATATTTTGTGTGAACCTAATATACAAATTAATGACCAAAATCCTCACAAACAGAATAAACAAGGTCCTGCCACAACTTATATCACCTAACCAGACTGCTTTCATCAATGGCAGGCTAATATCAGACAACACTCTATTGGCAGATGAAATGCTACATGGGTATGGTAGGAAAAGGACACCAAAAAGATGTTTCCTAAGCATTGACCTAAGGAAGGCATTTGACATAATTGACACACTAAAAAGCATATGGCTTCTCCCCCCATCTCTGCAATATGATATGGAATTGTATCACAACAGCATCCTTTTCAGTATTGGTAGACCACTCCACCATTCAAAAATCAAAGAGGAATAAGACAGGGAGATCCCCTCTCCCCAATATTATTCGATATAGTCATGGATGTCCTAAGTAGATTACTAGAAAGAGAAGTAGAAGCAAAGAAAATAGACACATATAAAGTCAATGGGGCAACATCCATATCTCATCTAATATATGCAGATGATATACTAATTTTCTCCAAAGAAAATAATAAATCCCTAAATGCAATTAAGAGAACCCTAACAAAGTTCTCCTCCTTCTCTGGGCTATAAATTAATGCTACAAAAAGCTCAATGGCATTATCCAAGGTTTGTGCTGAAGATCAAACACTACAAGCCATTCTTGGCTTCCCCATCAAAGCCCTCCCCCTCACATACCTAGGCCTACCAATAACATGGAAGAAAAAAATCCTATAATCAGTGTTGGAAACTGATACAACCAATAGAGAACATGCTAGCAAAATAGAGTGGAAAATGTTTCTCCTATGGGGGAAGAATTCAGCTAGCAAACTGGATTCTTACAGGGAAATACACCTATTGGGCCCAGGGCACAGCTTTGTCTGAATCTATAACAAAAAAGGTAAGGAAACTAGCATATAACTTCATATGGGATGGGAGAAAAGGAATACCTTGGAAACAAATGATCTTACCCAATGCAGAAGGAGGATTAGGGGTAAGAAACCTAGATGTCATAGTACTTGCCATAAACATCAAAAGAATTGCAAACTTTTGGGAAAAATCAGACTCAATACTAGATACATGGATCCAAAGGAAATACATAAAGGGAAGGGCCCTTTCAAGCATCCAGATAAAAAATACTAGACTCTCGTTTCTAAAAATTTGTAATGGGGGATAGCCCCAAAGCAGATGCACTAATTGAGTGCGGTCCAGATTATACAATCCAGTGGAAAAATGGAACCTCAAACAAGAAACTTGCAAAAATTACCGAGATAGTTAGTTATAAAAACCATAGAGACAATCTAGCAGAGGGAATATGGTCAAACAAACCCACAAAATTCTTCATACTCCTCTGGAGAATAAAATGGGGACATATAAACACTTTAACCAGACTAAATGGATGGGGCAGCTAAACCAAGCCACATACCTATCAAGCTTTTTGACGCGGCCAGGCGACCAGGTGATGCCTGGGACCGCATACCGCATATGCGACCGCCTGGTCGCATGTGCGGTCCAATATGCGACATTTTTTTTTTCAATATACCCCCTGTATTTTCTATATTTTAAATAAATCCCTGATATTAGAAGTCATAATAAAAATCATAATTGAAATAATATAGTGATTAATGATACTTAAACTCTTAAAATCTCAAAAACTTAAAGAAACATTCAAAACAACAAAACTATTAGTTTCAAACATCAAAGTACAAGTATAATTCAAACACTTAGTTCTAAGTTCTAACTAAGTGTGTCGTCAAGTTCGTCTTCGACGTCATTCAAGTGCGGATCCATCAAAAACTCTTCATCATCTTCATTGACATTTCTTCTTGCTCTTGTTGATGGTCCTTCATGCTCGGGCACACCACTAGCTTCCCATACATTAGCCCATGTCAAACCACCATCTTCGTAGACAAATTCACCAGATGCTCCATCGACACCCGTTACCCATTCACTAGAGTAATTGATATCACTTATAGCAATGGGATCATAGGTCTTATCGCCTGTTCGATTTATTTTCAGAAATCGATCTTTCAAACGTTCGTTGTAGTTAATATAAACCAACTTGTGCAACCGATCAACTTCCAAACGATTTCTTCTTTTGGTGTGAATCTGATGAAAAAATAATAATTTGAAATTTCATTTACATCACAGAAGCATACTTGATTTTGTATCCAAAGTCGCAAGTACTTACAAAATCAAAAGTGCTCCAGTTTCTCTCACAACTAGAAGCTGTCGTAGTAAGATTTATGATCCTCGTTGCCAACAACATCAATTCCGGAGTTGACACCCCAAAGTTAGACCACCAATTTACTGAAATCAAACATAGTGAGTGATACCCCTAACTGCCTAAGTAAGATTTTAATAATTCAATCTTAAATTCTGAAATCACTTACTAGGATCCGTTGTTGGAAGCGTGTCGATGGCTACCTTCATTGAGAAGTCACCTGTTTTATTCTTGTAACAAATGAGTTGTTCCATGATTTGTGAATGCTCTTCAAGAGGTGTCATTCTTAGCATACAATCTCTGAAATCTTTTTCATATCTTAGTGCCTTTATAAGCCCTTCTCTAGATCTATTTCAAAAGTAAGCAATTAGTCTTTGAAAGTTGAAACCTTTAAAAAAAAAAGGTAAAAAGCTTACCCCTCCTTCAAATCGTAGTAAAAATGAGGGTTTAGAAATGCACCAGCTCCAAACAAAGGCTTCTGAAAATGTTTGTCCCAACGCTTGGTGAAAATCGCCTTTAGTTTAGTCAACATCACCGGCTTACTTGCGAAGTGAGTTTCAATTCTTTTTCTTGCAACTTCCAAACGAGGAATGACCTCTGCCATTGATGGTTTACTATCTTCATCAACCAATCTCAACAAAATCACCAATGGTTCAGAAGCTGCCAAACAAACATCTAAATTTTTCCAAAAAATACTGTTGAAGATATGACCATGAATCTGTTGTCCAATCCCAACATCAATCCATTTACGCCAATCTAATGCACTTAAGGCATCTCGATGTTTCTTAATGCTCTGCAAGGTGAGAAATGATGTAGCAAATCGAGTAACCTCACAACGGACTAGCTCTCTGTTGTTGGACTTTTTCAAAAACTCGCAATGTATCACTGAATGATTGTAAATGTAGTTTGTGATCTTACGACCCATCACAATAGCATTCTTCAGAGAGCTAATCTTCCCAATGTCTTCTAACATCAAATCAATACAGTGGGCGACACAAGGGGTCCAATACGAATGATCATATTTCTCCATTAGTTTCTCCCAGCTTTAACGTAGTTGCTCGCATTATCTGTACAAATTTGAACAACATTTTTGACTCCTATCCTTTGCATCGCTTTATTTAAGGTAGATGCAATGTAATCGGCAGTTTTCGTTTCGGCTGAAGCGTCAATAGAGTATAAATAGAATAAACCCTTGCTTGAATTCACTATAAAGTTGATAATTGATCTTCCCCTCTTATCCGTCCAGCCATCAGACATGAGAGAACAACCAGATATACGCCAACATTTTTCGTGGTCTTTCTTCATTTCATCAATTTCTGTAACCACACCTTCTAGAAGAGAGCCGCGTAATCTACTGATAGTTGGAGGTGTATAACCCCAACCATACCTTCCAACAGCTTCCAACATAACGTGGAAATCGAAACAATCTCTTACATTGAAAGGGATGCCGGCGTTGTAGAAGAATTTCGCCACACAGATATCAAAAATAAGTCTTTCATCTTTTTTCAACTGCTCAACAATTAGTGGTTGTTTTGCTCCCATTCTAGATCTCACAATGTCACTTAATTTCTGTCCTTCTTTCAAGGACAATGCACCTACAGCCGCGTTGATCGAACGGTTCGAACCTGATGATGAACCTAATGACGGCTTCACAATAGTTGACCGCTTCTTTGCTCTCTTCGGAAGTGAAGAATTATCTTCAACTATCAATACATCATCATCATCAGATTCTTCGTCCACAACTTTCTTAGACATTTTCATTGCCATTGCTTTAGCCTTCCTCGTATTCTCATACTGAAACATTTCATTCCGAACAAATTTTGTTGATTTTAAACACTTCACGCAATTGCGGTCGCCTCCAATGATATGCCCTTTCAACCGAACAATCCCCGCTTTCGAAATGAAATGGCAGAAAAGACATTTCACCTTGTTTGAGTCTTTATTCACCACAACCCCATATTTCCAAGCCGGATCATTTGATTTTGGTCTCATCAATGGGCTTGTTTTTTCTTCTTCAGTGGTTAATGGATGCCATTTGAATTTCTTGTTTCCCTCGTCATCCAATTCCACATTTTCTTCAAAAACATTCAGTGGCTCATCTTCGTCATGATCCATGGTTTGAATTTGTTCTTAACTCTGAAATTTAAGAAAACAAATTCAGATATTAATATGTGAAATTTAAGGAAAAAAATTCAGATGTTAGCTTTGAATTCCCGATTTAATTTAACACTCCACCGACTGGAACACTCTGAATTCCAGATTTAATTCCAGATCAAATACCTAACTCTGAAAATTCGCCCACCCCACTCTGAAATACCTAACTTTGTGTATTAAAGAGAGAAACTGGTAATCTATAACTAGTAATCAATCACCAACAACATTTGTGTTCTCTCAATCGATCTGTCTATTCTAAATCCAATGAAATCAGCACACACCAATCTTTTCCTTTCTCAATTCGATGAGCTCATAGCTATTTTAATTTTCAGACTGGAACTACTAGAGAATTTTAATTGCTGCAAATGTGATTAAAGACATAGTCTTTGTAAAATAACCTTAAGATGCATATGTGTTATACAAAATAAAGTACTGCCCGTTAGGTATTTTGGAAAATAAAGTACTGCCCGTTGAGAATTTTCAGACTGGAACCACTCTGAACTACCTTGTAATCGTGGAAGCAGCGAGAAGCAGCGGCGATCCTTCCTTCTCCCTTCGTCGATTTCAGTAGTTTCAGTCGATCGTTGTAAACTGATTTCAGTAGTTTCGTTGTAAACTGATTTAGGATTTAGGGTTTTTTTATTTAATTGGGTATTTTTTATAAGGTCCTTAAGTTGTAAAAAAATAATATAATTCATTTAATTATTTCAATTTTAATATTTTCTACTTGGGTAAATGGATCGGGTTTAGCCGGATCCGACCCGGATCCGGCTATGCCCCATAATATGCGACCCCCCAAATATGCGATGGGGGGTTAGCGCCTGGTCGCATATGCGACAAATCAAAAACATTGATACCTATTATGCAACACTGAAAATGAAACGAGAAGTCACCTATTTTTCAACTGCACTTACACTGAAGCCATTCTATTGCCCCTGATAGAAAAACGGGGTAATAGAAAAACTAGACAACATATTCTGGAAAATCATTAACATACCAACATCCACAACCACACACCCAGACATTAGGCTAGGAGACCTAATCGAGACATGTCAAAAGTTAACACGTCACTCTCCAATTTGGGGTTTATTATGGAACACAACTGGAGCCTTAAGTTGGCACATATGGGCAGAAAGAAACAGAAGATGGCAGCAACACTCACTCAGACCACCAGAAATGGTACTCAACGAGATCATAGATGACATAAGCTTTTCCTTCAATCCTGAGGGCTTCAAGAAAAGCTGTCGTCACCCATTGGGGCATAGCATGATACAAATATGGAAGACCAACCTTCGGAAGTAGATAACCTAGTACCCAACACTATGCAATATGGTTGTGTGGAAAGTGTCAAATGAGTCTTGTACTCTTTGCCATATTCTATTTGTTTATGCTTATTTATGCTTATCCCCAATGTAATCAGAGCAATGTCCTTCGTTATGATTAATGAAAATATTTAACTGCTTTAAAAAAAAAAAGTTGATCCATGGGCCCAACATTATTATTAAAATTCGTACATCAGTGGACATTTGGTCTGAGTCCATAATTTCCCTGTCAACATCCTCCCAGCTCTTCATCGAGTCTGTCTGAGTGTTGGACCATTGCAGATGGCGTGCTCCTTGTGTCCTCATCAAATTCCAGCTCTCAATCTGTCAGTAGCTCACATTTTATTCCAGACAATAGGACAAATTTTAATGGAGAGTTTGCTGCAGCTTGGACTGTAATTTCCACCAGATCCTCTTCTTTGTCAGTTCTGTCATTTAGTGGGGTGGTTTGCTTTTCAGAAATTGTCCCTGCTGCTCCAGTGATTTTCTGCATGATTCCCTAGACGATTTTCTTGTGCTTGGCGTTGCTGCAGTAACTTCCTCCGGCGACGAGTGTCTGCTTTCCTGCAACGGAGACGAGTGCACCTCTGGCTAATTGACGTTATTTATTAATAATTGACATTTTTTTATTTTCATATAATATATGTATATGAAAACTATGCATAATTTTCCCAAATGTAACATCATTACGGATTACTTATTGAGTCCTGTAGGGTCATCAGTGATTTCTTTAAATTTCAATATTTTTACTGATCATGCACTCTTCAGATCGCTGTGATACACAATTGCAGCATATTGGCAGCAGTAGGTCAGAAAATGGCTAGCACACCTGGAACTAGTGCTTCACTGTTTGGGGCATTGGCAAAGGTATTTACAAGACAATGAATATAATAGCTTGCAAACTTTTTTATTTTAAATCACCAGTATGTTCATATAAATTTTCAATCATTTTTTGTGTTTGACTAACGGCTTAACGACAATATCTTAACAATTCAGGCTAACATAAATGTACGGGCTATAGCTCAGGGATCCACGGAGTACAATATTACAGTTGTAATAAATGGTGAAGATCGGTTAAAGGCTCTAAGGGCTGTTCATTCACGGTTCTATCACTCAAAAACTACATTAGCACTGGGAATAATTGGGCCAGGATTGATTGGTGGCACACTTCTTGATCAACTCAGGGATCAGGTTGATCAACCTTTATCTACTTTTCACATTTTTTATCTGTTGAATAAAACAAAATTTCATTTAATTTGCATATTTACATGTATGGTGAGCTATTAGAGTTACCATAAGTATTTATTGTCTCAAAACTTAGAACTAAGATTGGTAAAAATTCAATTGGTAAAAAATTGTTTAAATTTAATGTCAGTTGCTTCTCTTAGCTTACATATGTTTGATATACAGCACTCTTCGATCTTTACCTATTTGTCACACTTTCTTTGTTAAAAAAATAGTATGTATCATTATTATAATGGCAAAAATTTCCACTATGGTTTGTACATGTTATTGCTTCTGTTTTACGATTTTTCCAATTTTAATTATTTTGTCAGGTAGCTATTCTTAAGGAGGAATCTAATATTGACTTGCGTGTCATCGGAATAATTGGATCAAAGACTATGATCTTGAGCAACTCGTAAGCTATTTTTTTAACAATGAATGTTTTCTACTCAAAATAGCCCAAAACTCCAGATTTTTAATGATTTTATTTATCTTTGCATTTGAAATACCATTTATTGTTATCTTGTGTTTTCAACATGTTTCATGATATTTGGCATGGATGATTGATATTAATATTTTTATTGAATTAATAAAAAAATAAAATTAGGATCAGATTCCAATGATTGTCTAAAATCAGTTATAATTGATTTCCTAAAATTTGGTAATTTTTTTGCAGTGGAATAGACTTGACAAGATGGAGAGAAGTCGTGAAAGAGAAGCCAGAAGCGTCTGATTTGGAGAAATTCACTCAACATCTATATGGAAATGAATCTATCCCAAATATCGCACTTGTTGATTGTACTTCAGATTCAATTGTCGCAAACAATTACTACAACTGGTTATGCAAAGGGATCCATGTAATTACACCTAACAAGAAAGCAAATTCGGGACCACTTGATCGGGTAAAAAATCTTTTTAACTTCGCTCTCATCTCAAGGCTTAAACCATAAGCCCTTGACTCCTGATGATTCTCCATTTATTTTTACATACTCCATCTCCAGTATCTAAAGATTCGAAGACAGCAAAGATCATCTTATACTCACTATTTCTATGAAGCGACAGTTGGAGCTGGCCTCCCAATCGTAAGCACTCTGCGTGGACTGCTTGAAACTGGAGATAAGATTTTACGTATTGAGGGTATTTTTAGGTTAGTTATTTTACATTGTACCTTTTTTTTAAACCCACACCTTAGATATCGGATCAATTTTACCTAACAAGAAAAACCAATAATATTAAATCATTACAAGTAGCCATACATCTTTAGTTAAATAAAATTAAATCATTGACATTTGCAGCGGAACGTTGAGCTACATCTTCAATAATTTCATGGGAACACGATCTTTTAGCGATGTTGTAGGCGAAGCCAAGGAAGCTGGTTACACCGAACCTGATCCAAGAGATGATCTCTCTGGAACAGATGTTGCTCGAAAAGTGTGTAGCCATATTTTTAATTTTTTAATCTGGTATTAAGTATTGCTATATTTTCCCACTTTCCATCTGCAGGTGATTATTCTTGCAAGAGAATCTGGTTTGAAGTTAGAACTTTCTGATATCCCTGTTCATAGCCTTGTCCCAGAACAATTGAAGGTATTTTTTGTACCTATTTGAAGTTTCCTTCATTTAGCTAATTTGATTCACTTATGAAACACAAACATTTTCAGGACACTAGTTCACCTGAAGAATTTATGTTGAAACTCCCTGATTTTGACGAAGCGTTATCCCAGGAGAGGAATGTCGCAGAGGCTTCTGGAGAAGTAAAATCAAAATCACTCTTCACTGAAATGTTTCTCTGTTCATAATTCTTGTCCACTTGTAAAAAAATTTATCTGACTGCTGGTTTTTAAAGGTGTTGCGATATGTTGGAGTTGTGGATATGGTGGAAGGGAAGGGACAGGTCGAATTGAGGAGGTACAACAAAGACCACCCATTTGCGCAACTCTCTGGATCAGACAATATCATTGCCTTCAAAACAGCGCGATACACAAATCAGCCACTCATTGTCCGTGGACCGGGTGCCGGTGCTGAAGTAACGGCAGGTGGAGTTTTCAGTGATATATTAAGACTTGCATCGCATCTCGGAGCTCCATCTTAGTTACACAAAATCTTGGATCTTGTAAGTTGTAACAATTCAAGAAAGGTCTACAAGGATCTGTCTTATTGTAATAAAATGTAAGCCACTCATGTAGTGACGGGTGGATCCGCTAAGAACCCAGCTTGAACCAAAAACCCACCTGGATTTTTGTAGGATGCCTCTCTCTATATACTTATTTTAAAAATTTACTATTTGTAGACGTAAATTTTAAAATAGGGTCAAGACTCAAGAGGACATGCTTCAATATTCTGATATATCTTTTATAGAATAAGTTTACAGGATTATCAATTATCACTGGCGCTAAATAATGTATGTATCACCCAATTCACTGAGCTTCTCTCCACATATCCATGACAATGATCTCCAGCCTAGGCCTCTTTCTGATTTAGGTAGAAGTAGAACCATTTGTTTCCATGACATGCTTTTTTAATCTCCCCATATGAATTGATATATGATATGCCAGCCTTGTTAGCTTTAGATCACCAGCTGGTAGAAAGCTTAAAACCAATAATATAGCTTACCCATAATAACCTAATTAACCAACTCGACTCGACTTCCATAGGAGCAAGCTAAGTAAGAATGCAATTGATCAACAAAAAGGGTGCAATCAGTTATTGCCAAATTATCACCTACAATAGATAGGCACACCATAATATTTAAATGGCTCAGATTAAGAAATTTAATATCCTTAGAAGATCAGATTTCTGTGAAGAGCAGGCAACTGAAAAAATAATTTTACTCTTGGTCTGATTTATTTGCATCCCCTTTAGATCTGAAAACTCAGAGAGGATTTTGCAAATATATATAAGGATATCGTCGGCAAACATTAAATGCATTACCGATTTGGCACCACCCATGCATGATATACGTATCCAACTACTTACTCACTTCTGCTTCATGTAGACGTTATGACATATTTTGCATCACCAAGATGAAGAGGATGGAGGAAAGGGATCGCTCTGTCTCAACTTTCAAACCTCTCCCCGCTTTAAATCGTGATACTTCTTCTTCGATTAGAAGCAAAAAAGGAGTGGTGACACTGTAAAATTAGCTTGATTATGACTCGTGAGAAACCCATAGATCCACCAAGTATGATACCAAGAGCCTTGACTTCTTGCTTGAAGAAGTCAAGGCTGACACAAGCCCGGATCCACGCACAAGATCTTCCTCGAGGACTGCTCTTTAGTTTTCTTGCAAAAGAAAGAAGAATTCTAGTCACCCAATTTTAACCGATCCAAACGAACATTGAATATTATCCTCATCTTACATTGAGATCAATTGTGACAATATAGTTTTCTTTATCATAATGTTGTTACGATAGTGAATGATCATGTGAAAAAACTCTGACCATATTGTATGTGAAAAAAGTAGTATTTTTTAAGGATCGCAAGAACCCAACAACGCGATCTAAGAACCCTCTTCGTTTTTGTCATTTTCATGAAGCAGATTTTCCTCTCTTTCTGTATAAAGCAAGCCAATTCCATGAACTATCAATAAGTTAGAACAACTATCTAATATTCATGCTTTCATTTCATCTGAATAATTAACATTGTAATACCTTTCAACTTGTTCCGTTATTCGTTAGTTAACGGTAAAAACCAATCACTCGTAAATTTGTGTCTAACAATATAAATTAATTTGTTATGAATTGCAACTTACAAGCTTCAATTGCTAGATTTTTCTTTTATATTTTTCTGCGTCAACATACTAAGCTTAGAGGAATAGTAAAAAGAATTTTTCAACCCAATCAACTAAATCAAATGATAAAATAGAGAAAGCTAAAACGTTTAACCTACCACCTAACTGGCCAAAAACGGATTGGCTGTAAATCATGCAATTGAAAAACAAATATTACAAAATTCTATAAAAAATTAAAGATACACAATACAGAAAAAAACTATTTTTTTATAAGAACGATGTCAAATTACAAGAAACACAAACAAATTACCAAGCAAGGTGACCTACCTTTCAAGAATCACATCTTAGTATATTACTAGTATAGTAGTATCTAATGAATAAAAAATAGCACGAATTAAGCAAAAAAAAAATATAGCAGTAAATAGCACATTAACAACACAATATATTAAGTTAAAGGCTCCATAAATTGTTAACAAAAAAAAAGCAAAAAGTAAACTTGCAAACAAGAAACTTTTTACATACAACATAAGATAAAAAACCGATCCTGGATTCAACAAATTAAAGATAGCAAAGACTGAGAAGATTAGACCGAAAAAGATCCAGAATGGCTGGAAACAATGAGTAATCACTGCGCAAGTAAAAAAGAATAAAAACGACCCAAATGTTTTATTAGAAATGCTATAAAATAAAATAAACTATCTTATTGTGACAAATTTATTTTACATTTAAAACGATCCACTTACTAACCTGTTGTTGCTGATAGTTACCATAAGGAGGATAACCTCCATATGCATACATGTTATGATCTTGGGGTGGTGCAGCAGAATAACCATAGTTTTCATAACCTTGTGGATATCCATAGTAGCTATTGTTGCCAGCTTGGTTAGGATCCTGCTGTGGCTGATATTGTCCAGGATATGTTCCCTGTAAAGGAATAAATCAGTTTACAAAATAACAACTCATACTCTATTTTTCAATGCTCTAATTTAACAAACCTGTTTGTTAGAGCTGCGACCCCATGAAAGACGGATGCTCTGTGTCCCTAACAGCGTGCCATTTAAATTATTCAAAGCATCCTCTGCACAAGATCTAATTAAAAAGAAAAAGACCATCAAAAACATGCAGTATTTCATGATATCATTGTCATTAATGAAAGAGAAGAAATTTCACTTAAAGGTGATAAATAGAAAACCTCATAGCAAATTGAACAAATCCACATCGCTTCCCTAAAGGTATCTTCACATGGACCAACTCTCCATATTGACTGAAAACACGCTTAAGTACATCATCTGTAACACTTGAATCCAATCCACCGACAAAAATCTGCACTCATTTTTGTTTGAGAGAAATACAGGGCAGTAAAAATATTTGGTAGGAGAAAATAATACTTACGGTGGTATTATTTGGATCACTCTCAGAAGATGTTTGATTTGACTGGGTATAAGCTGCATAAAATAATAGTGTTCATAAATTAATATGCAAAAAAGGAATATATATTACTCATTTATAATAGACAATAACATATATTGTATTTAAGAAAACAATACTTGCAATGAAGCATATTAATAATTTAACCTACACAATCCAAATAATTCAGTTAAATGCTTACCGGACCGGGAAATAACATCTCACAACCATAGAATAGTCATATCCCCTGATACATTCTTATGAAAGAAAATAAATGGATAAAGTTGCTTGATGTTAGCAAGCACAATGGAACTTCAAACCAAAATACTTCAAGCATTAAAGTATTAATTTGGAAGGAAACATAATTCTAGGGTTAATTAAACTGTATGACAGGAACTGGTAACTTTAGGAAAAAACTTTAGGGTAATAAAACGGGAAGTATTACAAAGGAATGTAGCATGGAATACTTCAAAATTTAAGGACAAAATTTATGGGATAAACAGTAGCACTGACCTAAAGTAGAGGGAGATAAGCAGTTCAGACGAAATCAGTTCCAGGCCCCTAAATGAAGAGAGCCTCTTGGCATCCTGCTTCGAGAGAACATGAGTTTTATAAGTTTTTTAAACTTTAAACTAGATTATAATTTTCCAGTTTCACAAGGAAGAAGCTAGGATGGAAAAGACGGTGTACATCAATTGAAGCGGTAAACGATATATCTTCATTTGTTTAACTGACGTAAAAATGCATTAGGAACAGCATTCAACAAACAATGACTGACCAATCCAAAAGAAAGAAAGACAAGATATCTAAGTACATCAATGGAATATAAGGAAATTAGCATCAGCATCAAGAAAATAATTAATGCAGCAAAATGATAAGGTAAAAATGATTAGATATCACTATATCAGCAAGAGTACAAATATGCTTACGTTTAGCTGGATACTGCTGCAGAGCACCCATACTTTTCTTTGTAGCTGCTGGACCAATTCGCATAGGCCTTGTTGAACAAAACATACCGTTCATTTCTGTCATTGCACGAGATTGCTCAGTTGCATCAGCAAATTTAACAAATCCGTAGCCTTTTGAACGCCCAGTCGTCCTGTCTATTACTACTTTAGCACCCTTAACAGAGGAATAGTGAGTCTTGAAGGTTTCCTCCAAAAGGTAATCTGTAACATCAGCAGCCAAATCCCCAACAAATATTGGAAAATCTGAACTGTCATCACGCTTCTCACCAGCACCAAGAGTAGCCCAATTAAGTCTAAACTTTTGTTCGGTGTTGGGTATAGGTTGCCCATTGTATGAAAGCAAAACTCTCTCTGCAGTAGCACGAGAGGCAAACTCAATAAAACCATAACCCTCAGACTGCATAGTCTGCTTATTACGGATAACTTTGACAGAAATAAGCTGTTACAAAAAAATGGAGAACGAAGAATTAAATACCTTAAAAACATTGTGACAAAGGAATATAAACATAAAAAAATTAACAGAATAGAAAAAAGTCAACAAGAGGAAAATTCTAAAATCAGACTACAATTCACATTGGTTTATTTAACATACGCAATGATACCTAAATATAAACAAAGATGGAAATTTTAAATAAACACAATACACATCGGTACGAAAAAAATGACACGGGCAACTTCAAATATAAAAACCACACTAAAATAGCTGTTTTTTGTTAATCTGGGACAATTGTCATCATTTCATACCTCTCCGGCAGGAGCGAAGCAAGTGTTGAGGTAGTTCTCTTCGACCCAGTTAGGCAAATCCCCGATCCAAAGCGTCCGAATCTCATCTGAAGAAGTCGGTTGTTGCGTGGAACCAGCGACGACAGCGGCTGAATGGTATTGTTGCTGCGGTGGATACTGAGGTTGCTGTTGCATAGGGATGGGAACCTGTGGCGGCGGGACTTGAGAAGGTTGTTGGTTCCACATCGGCATCGGCGGCTGGTGATGGTACTGTGGCGGCATCATTCCCCACTGCTGGGGCTGTTGAGTCTGTTGCTGGGAAGGTTGTTGCGCCATGCCTCCATTAGGTTGCATCATGGTTGGACGAAGAAGGGAAGAAGGGAAAAGGGGAAGAAATAGAAAACCCTAACCCTAACCGTAGACAGAAACAGGAATAAGATAAATTAAACAGGAAGCGGTGAGATCTTGGAAAAATCGTGTAAATCAGTTTTTTTATATTGAGTGTAATACTTAATTGAAATGACAATAATACCCTTTTTACGTCATTTTTTTATTTCTTTACTTAGGTAATTAAATCATTGACAAGTAGAACTGTAGAAATACTAATCCTCATTGTCTAAAGTATAGGTTGGTATTTGGTAAGCTTCTTCAATTAGACAGTCCACGGCACATACCGTCAACCAACTCAATATGGTTATCGCCTCTGGAAACGATGTCTTCTCTGAGTCCGTTGGTTTGAACACCTGAACTTTATCGTCCGATGATTAATGAATATTTCAGTTCACCGACTTGTTATTGTGTCCTTCTGCTTAAGAATTTATGTCTATAAAAGTCGATGCCGATAATTTATGTCTATAGAAGTCGATGCCGATAATTTATGTCGATGTACTTGGATGGCTACCCAATGAACTCATTCATAGATTTGCCCTTGAGACATAAATCATAATAACATGAATTTGGTAAGAATATATCCAAGGCTTGATGATTCTTCATTATTACTCACAAATCACAGTACTTCAGTGATTGATTTTAATATATATTTGAATATGATGTAGTTAATAATAAACAATTCTTGTAAGATATCATTTATCTTACTTATTAATTTTTCAACCAACGATTTAAACATGTTGGTGTGTGAGCTCGCCGTCCAACTTAGTACAAGTATTTCACTCAGAATTGTCAACCCCCTCCCCTAACGGACTAAGGGAGATATTTATAGTGCTCCATGATTGATCCTGGGCCTCATGGGTCAGCCGGCCTGCCTACGCCTTCGGGCCCATTCGTGCGTCTGGGCCTCGACGGCCGTTCGTTCGGTCCATCGGCCGCAGTCCGCGGTACCAACAGTACTCCCCCCTTCCTCGATGGGCCCGGGGGCCGTCCGTCCGTACCTGGCCTTCAACCTCCCCTCTTTACTAGTCTTAAAGACTCCTCGAGGTTCGAGCTGCTCCCCCTTTTCCCCTCCTATAAATAGAGCGCTCGTTACTTTGGCTTCTCATCCCTTCCTTCCTTCGCAATGAGCATCCGGGATATTCTTGAGGAATATGGCCGCGAGGTGCAATTCCAGCACGCCGCGTGGGCTATGTGTCTGTTGTCGCCCGCTGGCATCCCCAATAGCGCAGTCGTGGCTGAGACTCAACGTCTCAACGCTGTGCTGATCGACGTCCACCGTCGTCTCTCTCAGGTCCGCCGCTCCGATCTCCTTGCGAGTCAGTCTGCTGTCGTCCCCTGACACCGCTCCTGCTGCTGCCTCGGGCTTCGTTGGAACCTCGCACGCCTTTCACGCTCACGGCACGATTGCGGTTCCTGCTGTTGTTCTTGCCGAGGCTACCGGCCGCCGTCGTCGGTCGCGCGGCCACCGTCGCTCCCGTGGGTCTTCGTCCCTTCCGGCTACTGACCTGCGCCATTTCTTGTCGGGGTCCCCGAAGCCGGGCCATTAGGTCCGCCCTGGAGCTATCCGCGTCCGCTCCCATGTCCTTTCAGGTGGTGGGCTTGCTTTCTTGGGGCGACGCCCGGGATGCCCTGACATCCTCTTTTTTTCTTTACTTGTTGTACCCGTACTTTGTTGTCGTTGTTGTTTTTTCTCTCTCTTTTTTCTCGCCGTGTCACCGGCTATTGTAATCCTTGCTTTGCTTTAGTAAATGCTTTCCCTTCGCTTTTTTCACGTTTCGCGTTTTGATTTCGCCTTCGCGCGTTGGTACAGTTTTACGCTATTCGACGTCCTCTGCTGACGTTGCCCGGGCCCTTTTCGAGCTTCGCCCCCGCTACCAGGTGCAAACCCCTCCTTCACCGACGCTTCTCCTTCGTTCCTCCTTCCCCCTCATAGCGGGGGGTCCCGCCCGTTACGTTGTTTCATTCGGCCCGCCGGGCGGGCCCGTAGGGGGCCCTGCTTGGACGTGCTCGCCCCGTCCTGCTTGCTCTGTTTGGTCGTTGGGCGCGCCAGGCTCTTCTCCGGACGCCTCTCTGATGCGTCGTCGGGCGCTGACCTTCACTCTGCTTCTCGACGGTCTGGGCCATGGGCTCCCTCGGAGGCTTCCCGGCCCGCCCCATCAACTCCAGGTAAATGCGACGCCTCGTCTTTCGCGCCTTCCAATCCTTATATAAATCCCCTTACTTCCCCTTACACCCGCGTTTGAATTTCATTTCCTCTTCCGCTCTCGCGCTCGTCTCTCTCACTTGCGATTTCCTTCTTTCCTCCAGATTACTCATGGATGCTCCTCCTCTCTCTGCCGCTGCGGAAAGCCTCTTTGCCACTCCGGATGGCAAAATCCCGCTGTCTGTCGTCAGCGCCGACGGGATCCGGGAAGCTCTGGCGAGGATGGGTCAACCTGATCTGGCCTTCACTGAGGCCGGGAATCGCCTTGCTTCTCAGTTGTCGGAAGGCATGGTCGCCCTCTACACCAATTACGCCGAGGCCGGTCTGACTCTCCCGCTCCCTCCTCTGGTGGCCGAAGTCGTGCGGTTCTGCGACATCTCACTCTCCCAGTTCCCCCCGGCCGCCATCGATCGCCTGATGACGTTCTCGTTACTCTGCCGCCGGGCCGGCGTCGAGGCTTCTGTGCCGGTCTTCCTCATCTGGTTCTCCATGACGTCCGACCCTCGCCACCTGCTGGTCGCACAGAGGTCGAGCAACGCCCTTTTTGATCAACTGGTCGACCGATCTCATCACTGGCGCGACCGGTTTTTCTTTGTCTCCTTGGAAGCCCTCGGTCCGTTCGACCTGGACATGCCGCCGCCCTCTCGTTGAGCGCTTTTGACGTAACTGAAGAACCGAACCACAGCTCCAAGTCGCTCGCTGCTGCCGCCCCAGGCGCTGAACGCGCAGGACCTCCTGGTCAGCATCTATCGCCGCAGGGCCGTCAATGCTAGGACGTTGGCTCAGTCTTGGAGCTACGAGGAGCACATGAGTCTGCCCATCAAGACGGACTACACTCGGGATGGACCGCCCAAATGCTCGCACGAGAAGAACAAGCGGTCGCACGACGCTATCCGGTTCGAGCTGCCCTCGCCCCCGCCCCTACGCCCCGAGGGCGAGCACCAAGTTGAGGTCGACTCTGCTCTTGACGACACCTGGGCCAAGAAGAGGCGAAGGAGAAAGCTTCGGGCTGAGAAACGAAAAGCTGCGGCTGCTGCCGTGGAGGAGGTTGAGGTCGAAGATTTGTCTTCCTCGCTCCCGGTTTCTCCCGACCGCCTGTCCGCCGATCTCGTGGCTTCTCTTCGGAAAGATGGGCTGGATCCCGAATATTTCCGCTTGTTTGTGAAGAGTTGCGATCATTCGGCCGAGTTTGCCGCCGTCGTCGATCCTGAATCCTCCCTGCCCCGCCTTGGCGGGATTTTTAAGAAAAAACTCTCCTCTATCGACTCCTGGTTGGAGACGAAAGACGAGTACGCCCGGCTGCTTGAGCGCCTCCCGTCGAACATCGACCGCGATCTAAACCATCAGATGCTTCAGCTCTCGGTTCTCACCAAAGTTCGCTTAGAGCAGGGTCTCTGTCAAGATGAAGAGGTCCAACGTATGCGCGTCGAGCTTGCCAAAGCGAGTGGACGTCGTCGTGCAGGAGCGGGATGTTGTCGTGCGCGAGTGGGACGAACTGGTTGCAGAGGTCTCCAAAGCAGCTGAGGAGGAAAAGAACCGTGCGGTCGCTGCCTGAGCTGCTCTTGACGCTGCCGTGGCCGCTGCCCAGGATGAGTTTGTGGGGGCCTTCGTTCGTACCTTCGAGGACTGTCTGGGGGAGTTGAAGCTAGACCACACCAACATGCTGAAGGACTCGAAACGCGCCGGCTTGTGGAAAGGTTATCTGCACGGGCGTAAGATGTGCGAGCTCGTTCACCCCCCCCTCTCCGACCTTGGCATGCCCCGGAGCGTTCGTGATTGGGAGACTTGGGAGGAAACGGGCGTCCCCTCCTACCAGCCCCCTCTGGACGTGAGCGACAGGGAGGAGAAGGATCTCGAGGCCGACCTCCCTGACTATACGGAGCCTTCTTGTGATTAGTGTTTCGTTCGGTCCTGTCTTGTTTTTTTCTTTTTGTTGTTTTGAATATACTTTGACACAGTATTTTTTGCTAACTTTGGATGTTCTTTTACTCTTCCTTTCTTCCTTCGCCATCTTCACCTTTCGCCGTCCTCACTTATTGCGTGCGTCCTTTCGAGGGGGCGGCCTGGGCCGTCCGGGTGCCCCCGCGTGGTCTCCCGACCAGGGGGAACCTTGGCTGACCTTTTCGGCGGGCCTCCTTTGTTTTTGTTCCCTGGTTCCCAACTCGTCCGTGTCGCGGGGGATCGGGCGTTACCCCTCCCCTTTCCGACACTTAGAGTTTTTTCTTTTCTTTTCCCAATGTATCGCTTTCGCGTTCTTACTTATTGCGCGCTTTCCCTTCGAGGGAGTGGCCTGGGCCGTTCGAACGTTCTCGCGTGGTCTTTCGACCTTAGGAACCTTCTGCTAGCCTTTTCAGCGGGCTCCCTCCTTTTTTTTCTTAATCTGAGGGCGGTTGTCTTCCGATTAATGGGGGCACTCCGGGTGCATTTCATTAGGCATCGCGTGCCGTGGTCGGGTGGCCCGACATTACATATGAAGGAAAGGAAAAAACACCGACACCGAAAAAGCACTTTCACCGCCTATACTTTTCTAGGTTATCGGCATGCCAAGTCCTTTCTATTTCTTGCCCGTTCTCGTACCCTAGGCGGAAGATACCTGGGTGAATTTCGTCCATGATGATGTACGGATCTTCCCATCTTGCCGACAACTTCCCCTTCGTCTGGTCCACCCCCGTTACTTGGCGTTTCTGAGTACGAGGTCACCCGGTGCTAAGTTCTTCTCGGCCACTCTTTCGTTGTGGTACATCGCCACCCTTCGCTTGTAAGTGAGGTCCCTGATGGACGCCTCCTCTCTCCGATGTTTCAGGTGCTCCTTTTCTAGGAACAGTGCTTGGTCGTTCGCTCCTGGCTGGAACTGTTCGATTCGACCGGTCGGTCATACAAGTTCGGCCGATGCTACCGCCTCGATTCCGAATGCGAGGGCGAAAGGTGTCTGGCCCGTGGGGGTTCGGATTGTCGTGCGGTACGCCCACATAGTCTCGGGGATCATGTCAGCCTAGTTTCCCGGGTGTTCGTCTACTTTCCTTTTCAAGATCGACACTATCGTCCGGTTTGTAACCTCCACTTGCCCGTTCACCTGCGAGTGGTACACTAGTGCGAAGCTCGACCTAATCCCACTGTCTTCGCAGAATTCTCTTAACTTCTTCCCCGTAAACTACGTCCCGTTGTCCGTTATTATTTGGATCGGGACCCAGAACCGGCAGATGATGCTTCTCAAGACGAAGTTTACTACATTCTGCTCGGTGATCATGTTTGTGGCTTCCGCCTCGGCCCACTTTGTGAAATAGTCGACTGCTACGAACAGAAACTTCCTTCCCCTCGACGTCGACGGGAAAGACCCGACTATGTCAATCCCCCACCTTGCGAACGGGACGGGCGTCGTTACCGCCTTCATCATGGTGGGCAACCGCCTCTGGACGTTCGAGTGTCGCTGGCATTCGTCGCACCGGTCGACGATTTCTTCTGAGTCTTTTATTGACTCAGGCCAGTAGTCGTCTTGCCTGGCTACTTACTTCTCCAACGCCCTTCCGCCTTGGTGAGCCCCGCTTGCCCCCTCGTGGATGCTTCGTGCGATGGCTTTGCCGTCCTCCCGCGACACGCATAGCCGTAGGGGGGCCTCTTCCACGGCGGATCGCCGGTACAGCCTGTTTTGGGCCACCGCAAACCAGGCGGCTCTGTTCCTTAGTTTCCTGGCCTCGATCGGATCTGCTGACTTTTCGCCTGCCTCGATAAATCTGCTAATCGGTGTTCTTCAGTCCCCCGACATTATTACTCCGCACAACGCTGCCTTGGAGCCGTGAGTTTTCGTCGGGTGTTCTTGGTTCTCGATTCGAATCCATCTTCCTTCCGCCTTCCCTGGGGACGCTCCCAGCTTGGCTAGCATGTCGGCCTCCCCGTTATCCTCTCTCCCTATCTGGGAGATCTTCCATTCCTCGAGTTTGCCCAAGGCCGTTCTCGCTTCGGCCACGTAGATTGACATTGAGTCCCCCTTGGACACGAAGTCGCCCCTGACTTGGTTGGCTACTAACCGGGAGTCCGTGTGGAAATGCACCTTGGACGCGCCCAACGCTCGCGTTAGCCTGATTCCTGACAGGAGGGCTTCGTATTCCGCTGCGTTGTTGGTCGCCCGAAATTCGAAATGGATCGAGTACTCGATCTTTTTCCTCGTCGGGGTTTTTAACACGACTCCCGCGCCGCAACCTGTGAAACTGGACGACCCGTCCACGTAGGTCGTCCACCATTGCTCGTCCGCCCTCTCGCCGTCCTTCGGGGCTGACACAATAACCAGGTGGAATTCGCTAAGTTCCATGGCCCATTTGGTCAGTCTCCCCGAGACGTCTGGTTTTTGCAGCAGCGGGTAGGTCGTTGGGATCGTGATGGTGTGGGCGTGGAAGTATGGTTTCAACCTTCGGACCGCCGAGATCACCGCTAGGGCCAATTTATCGATATCCGGGTACCTTTCCTCCGCCCCCAGCAGCGACCGGGAGTGGTAATACACTGGCCTCTGCACGCCCTCCGCTTCCGAGATGAGTACCGCGCTGACGGCCGAATCTGAGCACGCGACGTACATGGTGAGTGGCTCCCCTCTCGCGGGGGGGTGGCGGAGCATTGGTAGGCGAGATACCTGGCTTTTGAGCTCCTTGAACGCTACCTCGCACTCATCCGACTACACTACTCTGGGGCCTGGGTTCTTCAGAAGCTGGAAAAACGGGCGCAGGCGGTCCGCCGTTCTTGACAGGAACCTGCTCAGCGCCGCCACCTTTCCGTTCAGCTTTTGGACTTCCTTTATCGTTCGCGGTGGGTTCATGGCCATGGCGGCCTCAACCTTTTCCTCTCTTGGCTTGATCCCCTCAGGCGTGATCCGGAAACCTAGAAAATGCCCATCCTTGACCCCGAACGCGCATTTCTTTGCATTTAACTTTAGCTCTGCTTTTCTAACGTTGGCGAGAGTCTCCTCCAGGTCGGCTAGGTGCGTCTTGGTTTCCTTCGATCGGACGAGTATGTCGTCCACGTACACCTCCGCGTTCCTTCCTATCTGCGCCCCGAACACCTTGTCTATTAGCCTCTGGAAGGTAGTCCCGACGTTTCGCAGGCCGAACAGTATTACTTTGAAGCAGAACGTGTCCATCTTTGTGATGAACGACATCTTCTCCTCGTCTTCCCTTGCCATGGGCACTTGGTTGTACCCTGAGTGTGCGTCCATAAAACTCAGTAGTTCGCAACCGGAACTCTGGTCCACCAGCCGGTCTACCGACGGTAGCGGGTACCTATCCTTGGGGCATGTTTTGTTGAGGTTTGTGAAGTCGACGCACATCCTCCACCCCGCGTCTGCCTTTCTCACCATGACCACATTGGACAGTCACGCGGGGTGACGCACTAGGCGGATGAAGCCCGCTCGAAAGAGTTTCTTGACTTCTGTTTCTGCCGCGTCCCTTTTTTCTGCCCTTAGCGAACGCAGCCTCTGCCTAACGGGGCGGGCGCCCGAGGCCACCGCGAGCTTGTGCTCTGCCAGCGCCCTAGGTACCCACTCAGCTCCCCCAGCTCGTTTGCGAACAAGTCCTCGTTTTCTCTGAGGAGCTGCTCAGCTCGCCCCTCAAGTCCCGCGGGAGGTCCTTTCCTATGCGCACTTCGTTCCGGTCGAGGCTGATTAGGGTCGTACGGGACGCCGGCTCCGGCTTTGGGACCCACTCCTTTGCGGAGTACGGTAGGCCCTCGTCCGATGTCATCACCTCGCCAACCGAGTTGAAGTAACACTCGCGTGCCTTTCTCTGGGACCCTCTGACCGTACATACTCCCTCTTCGGTCGGGAATTTGAGGCATTGGTGGAGCGAAGACATCACCGCCTGGAACGCGTGTATCACCGCTCTCCCTAGGATGGCGTTGTACCCGGACGTGAAGTTTACCACGGTGAACGTGACTTCGACCGTCTTCGCTTAGGCATGTCGGCCCAAGGTGACCGGGATGGATATCGTCCCTGCTACCGGGACTTCCGCTTGTCCGAAGCCTCTGATAGAGGCCCGGCTTGGGAGCAGGTCCGCGTGAGCCAAGCCGAGGTCAACGAAAGCGTTCCAGTACAGTATGTCTATGGACGCTCCTGTGTCTACCAGAATCCTGTGGAGGCGTACGTTGGATTTATTCCCCCTTTGGAAGATGAAGGTTATGGCTGACGGATCGTCGTGGGGCGTAGTGACGTCCTTCATGTCGTCCTCTGTGAACGAGATTTCCATCTTCGTTCGTGGGCGCTTCGTCCCCGTTGTCCGGTCCACATCTGACGTGTACCGACGCCCTTCCCACGGGTCGTCCCCTCCTGCGATGGTGAGGATATCCCCTACTGCTTCGTCCACTGGCTCTTGCTTCGGCGCTTGGTGCACCGTGGGTATGACCGTCAGTCGTCTCACTGGCGGGGCGGGGGGACTCCGGTCGCGAGCTTTATTTTGTCCAGTACCTTCGTCAGGTTCAGGCACTCGGCTGTCGTGTGACCGTTGTCCTCATGATATTCGCAAAACCGGCGAGTGTCCCTGAACGCTACCGTGTCCTTCCTCATCGGTCTTGGCGGGGGTAGGGTTCCCGTTCCGCTCAACGTGAGGAAAACTTGCCTTTGATTTGTCGTCGGGGTTGGGCCTGCTTCCCTTCGCCCCCCTCCTGCGGGGACGCCTGTCCTATACGCCGTCGCCTGCGAGGCGATCGGGGGCTTGGTCTGCGGCTGCTGATGTTGGTGTTGCTGCCCCCTACGCCTGCAGGAGTGCCTTTCCCCCTCTGCTGACGCCTGTACTCCTGAATCTTTGCCCCCAGGTAGTCTTCCACGTTGCATTCTCCGTGGGACCTTTCCATAGCTTCGGCGAAAGTGCTTGGCGGCTTTTGTACCAGGTCCCCTGCGAAGAAAGTGGGTCGGAGGCTGTCTGTGAGGGCGTACAGGACTACCTCTTCCGAAATCCCCTCGATCTTCTGCACCTCGCCCGCGAACTTGTCCATATACGCGCGTGTGCTCTCAAACTCTCCCTGTGCATGTAATGGCGCTGAAGGTGGCTTTGATTTTGGGCCTCCTACGTCGGTGTGAGAAAGCTGCCCGGAACACCGTTACCAGACCTTCGTAGGTATGCACGGATCCTACGGGCAGCTTCCTGTACCATGTTATCGCATCGCCCGTGAGGGTTCTGCGGAGCATCCGGCATCAGATATCTTTTCTGCTCGTCCTGTCCTCCATGTTGGTCTTGAACGAGTGAAGGTGATCTTCCGGGTCGGTGTCCCCCTTGTAATACGGGATCTTCAGGGCCCTCCAGCCCGAGGGGTACTCCTCGTCCAGCAGGTGCTGTGCCAAGGCCTCTTCCCCTACTCCGCCTACCGCCAGGGTCGTACTGACTTCGGGACCTCCCGTGGGAGGAGCGTCGCTCCCGGGCCCCCGATCGGGGGTGCTGGTCCGTACATAGGGTCACCGCCTCCGCCCCCGTCTGACTCCAGGGTGTGGGGGGCCACCGTGAGCTGGTGTACCTGCTCCTGCAGCTGGTGCTGGCTCTCCTGTAGAGTGGATATCAGTTCCACGAGTTGCATCCTCTCTCGTTTGCTCTCCCTTTCCGCGCGCTCCTTCTCCTCTGCGCGCTCCCTCTGACGGAGCCTCTCGTGCTCCTTCTCCTTCGCCCTGCTCTCCCTTCTCTCCCGGGACCGTGACCAGCTCGACCTCCTCTCCCTGGACGGGGGTGAGGGCCCGCTTCGTCTGCTCCTCCTGGGCGACTCCCACCCGTACCTTACTTCCTCCAGCTCCATGCGTAACCTTTCGTCCTGAGCGTCCCACTCCTCGTTGGCTCTTATCTCCTCCGAGTACCGGTCCCGCGGGTGGTGTGGTGCCGACCGGTACTCCAACGTCTTCCGCTTGCGTCGCCTTGAGCTTTCTCCTACGTGGTATTCGCTTCTCCCCGTCATCCTCCTCCTTCTCTCCGACAGTCGTGTTCGTTTCACGTTAGGTTCACCACTGTTGGTGTGTTAGCTCGCCTGAGTCAGCTCGCTGTCCAACCTAGTACAAGTATTTCACTCAGAATTGTCAACCCCCTCCCCTAACGGACTAGGGGAGGTATTTATAGTGCTCCATGATTGATCCTGGGCCACATGGGCCAGCCGACCCGCCTACGCCTTCGGGCCCATTCATGCGTCTGGGCCTCGATGACCGTTCGTTCGGTCCATGGGCCACAGTCCACGGTCCATGGTACCAACAAAACCATTATCAGTTTTTTTATATTTTACAGATCAAATCTCAATATCATATCATTATCATATCTATTCTGTAGTTAATAAAAGATTGATATTTGATTGGAATTATTATTATTAACAGTTAGGGACACAAACAGGAGAAGTAAAGATAACCTAAAAAAAATACATCAGCGATGGTTGCAATGTGCTTTACAGTTGTACTCACAATCATAGAAGCATGGACCATGGCAATGCAATGGGCAGATCAACTTCATACCTCTGCATTTTCCATGTTTCATGCACCTTACATACTCTCCAAGAAGATACAATCCTTCATTCTTCCTATTTAAATTCTTCTCCAATCCATCTCTTCCCTTGACAACACCAGTCACATTACCACCAGTACTCCCACTTCCATAAGAGTTGAAGCTACCAGCTGCACCTCCACCTCCACCTCCACCACCACCACCACCACCTCCATTGTGGCCGTTACTCCATCCCCATCCCGCACCCCACCCCCAACTACTCCACCATCCGTGACAATCTCCCCCAACCGAGCCACCACCACCTGCACCTCCACCACCACCTACTCCTCCAATATCAGAGGTTGTGTCACAGTTGCAGCTGCTTATATTGGCCAGATTAGAAAGATAGTTTGAAGAATTTTCAGCACCTTGAACATTACGAGGCATCATCATAATGAGTATACCTCCTAGCAGCAACACCCCTCTCGCCAAGCTCACCATCATAACTATAAGATTGTATATGACAGTCAGTGAGGGAGAGAGCAGGGAAATGACAAGACAAAGGATGTTTATTTTATAATCGATCAGTTGATTAAATAAGATAGATTTACGAGACTGGACTGTTTGTAAAATGGTCGTCCAGCTCAGGTTCTCTGCATTTTGGGTATATGGGAAGGAACACAATCGTCAAATTAAAGCAAAACATATAGTTATATGTGTGCAAACAAACAACTTGCCTTACACTGCACTCACTACATAAACGTATATCAAAACATTGCTTCCGATCTAGCTAGGCAGCTAACTAGTAACAGGGGCTTACCACTCAAAACATTCCCGCCAAGAAATTAAACACCTACCTTTATTTTCAAAACATGGACATGGAGATGATTTGCCATGTATTTATGTGTTTTCCATCTTACCAATTACCTAATTGTAGATAAAATATACATGAATAAGACGTAATTAAATGCCGCATGGGATTCGGAGATTAAATTAAAAGATTAAAAAAAAAAAATTCCACACTGATTTACACTTCTATATATACATTAATACATAAGATGGAACATCAATTTGTCTTATCCTCATCTTGGAATCAATCTCATATCTAATGCAATTACCGTGCTAGCTGACTAAGAAAGAATGGCAATCATGATTGGTAGCAAGAACACAAGTCGAAGAAGCATCTTCTTGCAGCAGCTATATAGACCTTAACCAAAAAACATGGTTATAATATCAGTATTGGTTGTAAAATTGAAAATAATAATGCTTCAAAACTACATATATTCAATACTAATTACTTAATTAGAGGTTCTGCAATTCTGCTAACTGAACTATTGGCTATTGCTAACCAACCATACCCGCTCGAATGGCAACTCTTAAGGCTAAGACATTTTTGTTACTTATATAGTTTGTATTGATATTAGTGATAATCCATCCAACATCGCATATCTAGAGCATTTTTGTTTACTTAAAATCTAGATTTTTTTTTTAATTTGAAACCTGTTGACAATTTATTAATTTCAAAGCGGCCGGAGGAGGTTCAATTCCCATGATCCATAGATATCAAATATATTTTCAAACAAATCACGATAATAACATTTTTAAATTGTACCAATCTCTGCAGATGTGGCCGCGGGGAGAGCTGGCATGTTAACTCTTGCTGTGACGCAATTAAGTAATTAGTCATGTGCAGTAAATCAGCTTTGTTCATTTTCATAAAAATAAATAAATACGTACTCTTATTACATGATGAGGGTGTTTCAGATGAAGAAGGCCAAGGAGCTGCGATATTATCATTTAAGTCACAGGTGAAGCTAATTCCGGTTGTCTGATCAAATGTCACATCTGAGGGCAAACTTGGTAGCAAACATCCAGACTCTGGAACATAAACAAAACTTGGTAGCAACATATATCTCATTTTATGAGGAACTTGTAATTTGTTGTGGTTTTCTTACCTTGGGTTCCAACTGCTCGGTGGGAGAATTCAATCCAATGCGAACAAAAAAAAAGTTAATTCATGGTATGATTTTATTATTATATTTTAAAATTATAACAAAACTAACGAACCTTGGACAGAAAAGTGTTTCAGGGTAATTTGACAAAGACTGTAAACATTTTTGGTGATATTTATTTTCTGCAACTTGAGTCCAAGCAATGCAGCGCAGTTTAGGGCTTGAAAATTGGTTATGAAACTCTGTTTCTGTAAGTGTGAAACATATTTTTTCATTGAATGACAGCAAACTGTTCGGTTCTTGATTTCATTCCCACAGTATTTTGTCAATTTTCCAGGATTGGAAAAAACTAGAGGGCAGACTGCATCCCAAATTTCAAAAGTAAGATGCGTACATTTTGAGATGTAGCAATCAAATAATCGATCCTAAAAAATTGAGGAAAAAATAAACTACCTTTATTAATATTGCAGTTAGAAATCTGTCGAAACATTTGCTTTGCAGACAATGGATCAAGTCTACTAGCCAACCATCGAAGAATAACATTTCTGCAATCTTCCACCCTTGACGATGATGAAAGCTGATCGTGACTGAGAACGTCATTCTTCATGTTGGGAAGAACACCATCACTCCAAGCAAGCTTTTGAGAAGCTTCCAGAATAGCACTCTGACATAGCTGACTGCAGCATTCATTCACCGAATCCACTTTCTTACATGCCGCTAGAATCTCTGAAGAACCGACAATACTTTCAAATGCATCCACATTCCTAACCGGACATGATGATGAAGTCAGATTCGACGGTTGGATGGAACAGACAGTTTGTAGATTGGTATTAGCACCTTGGCTTCCAAGTATCTTCTGAATATCAGAAACGCAGTGGTTGGCGTGGATTGTATCCAATGCAAGAAAACCGGTGTTCTTACTGAATTCACCCAGAAGAATGAGAAGAGTAGCTTGAAGCTGAGGACAGCAAATTACGTTGGCTAAGAAGGGAGCAAATGCCGCAGAACAGTCAAGGGCAGTTGTGGTCATGACGTTGGATACAGATGAGAAATTCAAGGCACAAGAGCCTGATAGTTTCGGGTAGTTGACATCTGCGAATGGCGGCAGCGGTGAAGGAGCCAGAAACGGTATGAACGGCTGAGGCGAAGGATCAGGCTCGGATGTTGAAAAGTTGTCCATTTCTAGAGGTCGAAGAAGAAGACCTTGATTCAGACCTGAAAATTTTGAGGCATAATCCAGTTAAGATCAATAATGAGAAATCGTGAAAAGTTTGTTTTGGCCAACAAAAACCCTAATTTAAAATCCTAGATGAAAGAAGAAGGAGAAAGAAAGAAATAGACCGAGACGGGTAGTATACTCACGGAAAAGAAGGAATGGCAGCATGAGAAGAAATAAACGAACAGAAGCGGGAGCGCATCGGATCTGGATTGAAGAAAATGATTCCACCATTCTAACAGAAAATCTGAGGTTCTGAGGAAACAGAAGTTCGGAGATTGGAGTGTGGAGTGTGGAGTGTGGTCGAGAAGAAACAGAATAAGGAGCAAATAGTAAACATGTGCGAGTACTGAGTAGTAGTGGTTGGAGAGAGGAATTGCGAGGCCTGAGGAGCCCCCAAGCGCCATGAATGCGGTTCTGTCATTCACTGTCTCACTGCATTCAATAACTCAAAACGTTGTCAGTTATTTCATGGTAGATCAAGTAGGTGTGATCGTGTTAAAATGGATTCAACAATCAACATCCTCCATTTATGATTAATGACCGGAAACGGAAAAGATCGGGACGCATATTTCAGCTGAACGGAAACAGAAAAGATACCAAATCACACTGTCACTGATGGAGTGATGGTTTCATAAAAAATGTCTCTCTTTAAATAAAAATATGGAATGTCAGATATGATGCATCTTGGTTTCTCAACATCAAAAAGAGAATGAAGGTGACCTAAGCTAATCTAGATCAGAAATTTGAATTAAAAAAAATTACCCATTCCGATCAGAAATAGATGTATCTTGGTTTCTTTATGTTGTATTATTATTATAAATGATGGTGGATTAATATGGAAATCGCCCAAGAATAAATGATGCAAGTCAATTCATGAACAATGCTGCAAATGAAAGATTTAAGTAACCAGTGTATAATACTGTCAGTTTACATAATGAATTTATTTACGAAAGATTCTATTATTTCTATATTATGGTGACTAACTGACTATGGTCTAAGTAGTAAGTACTTTAATTTAAATTTTAAGGTTAACATTTTGAAAATAAATTATTTAAACCTTTTTGATAAAATATTGAAATAAAAGTAGTATACAACTAATACAAATATAAAACTACATGTCTAAATGACTGAATTTATAAGAAATAAACAAGCAATGGAGCTGACTGCTGAGTAATTAATTAACTATAAAATTTAATAATAAATTACTTTAGGGGAAAGATAGAATTCACAATTTTACATGACAAATATTAAAGAATCTAGAGCATGATTCTCCAACTCTACAACATGATAGGAAGCAGAAATGCATCAAAACTAGAAGAAAAAAGTCTCCCCAAAACAATCTCCCTCCTTTGAATCATACAAACAAAAATGTATCTATTATATAGTCCATCTTATATGAATTTCTTACTATTTTTTTTGTTTGCCCAACGCCTCAACTTTTTTATTAATGTTGTATTTCTTAAACTAAAGTATGGTGTTTGGAAGATGGCAGGAGTACCTCAATTTGGGATGCGAACGCTGTGCATGCTGTAAAGCAACATCCACGCTAGTTCCTTCCCTGAATAACATGTCATACAAATGACACACAAAAAGTGAAAGCTCCTCCTCGTCGTCATCTTTCCAACTGATAAAAGAGTCACCAACTCTATCTAGGTCACTATCTTCCCAATCGCTGACTGAACTTGGCGGTCCAGTCTCAGCCTCGTCAGTCTCAGCTTCTTCATCCTCGACTTCATCATCACCTATCACAAATTTTCCATTTTCAACTGCCTCTCCAGCCACAGTTCCATTTGGATCCAAAGATTGTGTTTCTGGAGGTTCGATTGATGAAGAGATAACAGCCTTGGCACCTGAATCTAGAAATGCTTTTAACAGACTAGGAGTAGGTCCATACTTTCCTGTGGAAATTATGATTCTATCCTTCCATGCGCCAACCTGCAAACAAGAAAATAATACAATAGGAAAATATGAAAGAAATTTCCACAGCACACAGAAATAAACTAAAGCAAAGTGAACTAAAGATACAATTGAATTGATATAACAAAGAATGTTTCAGAAAAGTCGACCATTAAATGTATATCTTCAGGTATTAGGTGAATGGATGGCACGGTTCTTCGAAACATGAATGCTCCAATTTCCTGATCATCTTCCATAACCTGTGTGTATATGTAATGGGATTTATAAAAAAATGTGTAAAAGTATAATTTACTTGAGTTTGGAGAGAAATGAAAACAAAGAAAAATACTTGAGTTTGCCGTCCTATGTAACGGTGAAGAATGCCACCAACATGGAAGTATGGCCAGGAAGCAACCAAATCAGCCACTGATGAAATCTTATCCAAGATATACATATATTTTCTATGGCGACCTCGCATTAATGATGACAAACTCAACTTTACACTAAGAAGAAATCTGTCAGCAAGTTCACCTGGTTCAGCAACAACAAATACATCGTTCTGCCAACTGATGTATGTACCGGACGTGTTAACAATTTTAAAGAAGACAAATCATAAGTAAAAATAAGATATCACTGGAACAAGAAGAATTACAAACCTTAATATTGAGCCTTTAGAATCATTCTGTAAAGCTAAATGTATCACACCAATTTGAGTTAAATTTTGTAATTTATCATGTAAAGTTTTTACAGGCAACGGAGGCTCCCTGCAAGCTGGGGATATTGGTGGACACTCTGTCACTTTTCCTGTATGAATACCATCCAAGCTAAGTGGAGGAACAAAATCTATCCGGTTTATCATACGAGGACCAAGTTCAGGAGGACTGTACACAAGTGGACTAGATGGAAAACTTCCTGTGAACAGTGGAGAGGTAAATGGTGTTCGGAATGCAGCTGCTGACTTGGGAGTTTCTGAGTTCCGATTCATAAGAGATACTCGAATTCCATTGCGAGAACAAAATGTCTCAAGAGATCGGGCATGATTAACCATTTTCCCTAAATCATGACTATAAGCTGATTCTACAAGAAGCACCATCCGCCTCCGGCCCAAGGATATGTTGTCCTTGAGCACTACAAGCAATAAATGTCACAATATTCAGAAAGTGATAGCGTTTTAAAATAATAATAAAAAGTAACACAAACCTCCATTTGAAGTTTTAGCTTTATGAAAATTGTGTGATTTTGACTTCTCCATCCAATTTTCTTCATATTGATGTCCAGGAAATAAACATCCACATACATTTTTAAAGGCCAAAGAATTGTGCTGAATGTACTCATCTGTTGCAGCTTCAAGTTTTATCCATTCGGCAGGATCAGTTTCATCTAATTCCATGATGCATCGCTCATCAACTATCAAGATTATACAGTAAATCATGCTAAGAAGATGATGTGAAGAGAAAAATAAAAGTAAGAGAATATAAAGACAGGGCAAACCATACTACCTGGATTAAATCGAAAATAATGTATTTCGGGAAGCATGGGGATTAATGTGTCTAGAGCTTCTTCGACTCGATCTACAGCACATGCACTCTCAATCAATACTTGTCCTGTATCAAAATAGCGCCAACCACCCTTTCGAGTCTAAGAAAACATGCCAATAAATACAAATCGTCAAGTACCTCTCAAACTCTTACCCTTGAAGGATTGAGCTAAGTAACAAATTAATTAATTTTATAAATATCATAAACATATTACATTATTCAACACTCTAGAACTGTGTGTGTTTTTAACCTATTCTGTATGCTCTACCTTAGCTTTCAATATTCATACAAGTATAAAATGTGTTATTTTGGTTGAAAAAGGTAAATCCCATATAAGTAAATAACTATAATAACATACTTTTTTGATGAAGTTAAATATTTGATATTTCATTACTGAAAATAAAGAGGGAACGTAGAGAAATGGAAAAAAAATCTCATTGTCACTCTCTTATACAGCTAGGTTCTAACTCTTAAGCATTAAATAACTATGGAGTGATGTCTCGAAAGAGGTTGAACTCCTACAGAAAAATAGACTGTATTTCAATCTGTGAATTGCTTTTCTTATCGGGTGTGTGTGACACCATATGTAATGATCACATCCCTCAGAATGGACTTGATGACAATTTCTGGGGGTCTTAGTCTCTTAGAACATAACATGCATTATTTGCCATCGTTATAGTGAATATACAATATAAAGGAACATCCATTCATAAAAATATACCATATTAGATTTATCAATAAAAATACATTGTGAAGTACAACTACATGCAGTTTGAACTTTGAACTTCAAAGAAACATGTATCAGTAGTGATGATACTATAAAAAGGTACATATTAAATCTTGATGAATAATAGCAATGACATTTTCCAACTCAATAATGATACATCGGTATATTCTAACATAAGATTTTTCATTTTGTAATGTACATTTAAAATGCTGGAATTTTTTAATTGACATCTCTTGAGATTGCTGTGAGATATTTAGGTTAACTCGATTGATCTAATTATCTGACTCTGATGTTTATACAGATTTTTTCTAATTTAATTAATCAATTCATTTCAATACTTGAGTATTAAACTTCTTTAATAAAATTACTGCATACCTTTGTTGGAATAGAACCACATCCCACAGAAACTAAGCAATCAATTGGGGTGTCAGGCCATAAAAGTTGTGCTTCTCTTATAGCAAAAATAGTAGGATTATTGCCAACAATTGCTCCATCTTGCCATCGGTTTACATCTAAAAAATATACAAAATGAATTAAAAATTAAAATCATAAAATACTTTATAATTTTCAAAAAAAATAAAATAATTAAAAAAATTCCATATACTTTCAAATTTCAACTTTTTCCATATACTATGTATTTTGGCTTTGGTTTATTATATTAACCTGGTTTTAAAAATAATTCGTTGCTCAAAAAATCATCAGATCCAAGAAACAAAAAAATACCAAGTGAGAAATCATCAAGATAGTAAGGAGCAGCAGATGATGCTCTTATGGCTTCCCATATACGATGCTTGCAACTTCCAATGAAAGCATTACGTCGGATACCAATTTGATCACCTGTGATTGTCATCCGGGATCCATTCATAGCTAGACTATCTATTGCTCCCATTTGCACTTCCAATGTGCCAGCAGGATACTATAGGAAGTGGAAATTCAGTTACTTAACAAAAATCAATAATAAAGAACTTTTGTTTAAAAATTATATAAATTCAATAAAGAGTCGTGTCATGAACCATATGATAAATTTATATAATATTTATAAACTACACACTTTACATTGAGATCAACTTGTTTAAGAGTCCCGTCCATTATTACCAGTAGACCACGTCCAATTTTTCAAATTAACTTCATAATACTATTAACGTCAATGTAAAATCTGAACGTGTGAAAACTGAAATCCGATTTTATTACAAAAAAAAACACTTATTAACAAATTCAATAATCAAAATTTAAATCCATCATGGAAATACAATATTTTTTATGTCCGTGTATTATTTTTCCAAGCTGAAAATAACTCTATCAGAAAGATAATCTACAACTAACCATCTGTGAACCACTCAAAATTGTTCGACGAAACATACAAACTATATTTATATAAAGCACGCCATTTTTATTCCCAAACAAAAACAAAGCATTCTGCTATGTAACTTATGTTAGGAAACCAAAGAAATTACACTGACCTGATAGTTACGAAACAAAAACGGCTGAGCAGGCATTACACTGACCAAAGTCGATACAACAAAAACCTTTGGGCAATTTTTCACAGCTGATTCGATTAGAAGATCACCGTCATCATCAGCACACATCTCTTGCAATAATCTTTCAAATTCATCTGCATTATGCTACAAGAAAATTACACTAAGAATCTTCTGCAGAAGACCAAAAAAATTACAGATGACAAATAAGACTAATAATTTTATACTTTGGACCCATGGACAACTACTCTATAACTTTGCGAAGAACTTTTATAAAGTTGATCCAGTTTCTCTCGCCAAGTTGCGGCTTCATTATCCTTTGGAATAGGTTCAGTAAAAACAAGTTTTCCTGGAAAAGAAGATAGTACGATTAAAACAAGTAGTCGTTTAGCTTTTAATATTTTATTAATACATACCAAGCTTCTTGTAAATCTCTTCACACTGATCCAAAGTCATCATTTTGATTCCAAGAGCAACGGCAAGCATCCCACCAGTGGATGTGCCACATATAAGATCAAACAGTTCATGAATTTTTTTACCTGTTCCCTGTTCAATTTGTTTAAGCATTTGCACAGTTGCTAGACCTTTCATACCACCACCATCCATTGAAAGAATACGCAGACCTTGCTTCCTGATGTTTGTTCCTTTTAGTGCTCGTCGAAGTTTCTCATTTTCCCCTAAAAATTTGAAGGCAAAGACAAAGTATGATGCAATAGCATACCAAGAATTGAAGCATACCAACAGCAATTTGAAGAAACTCTAACTTCATAAGAATAATAAAAAGCACACCAAGAATTGCCAAAGCACGTGCTGCAGCTTTGATAACACATGGTGTTGATGCAACAGTGAGAAGCAGAAGGAGCTCACGCAAGCTATCAGATGTGGCTAGTACTTGCCGAATTTCATAGCAGAAAGCTAGATTTCCAATAGACAAAAGAGCAAGTCTTTGAACCTAGAAACAAGAGTAGATGCAATTAATTTTTATTGAAATGTGTAATAAAGTTACAAACATATTAAAAAATCCTTGCCTCTATGTTCTTCCGAGTGCATAAAGCTTTCAATGATTTTATGAGATCTTTGGTCATCATCTTTTGAGCTACTATATCTGAGACAAATGCCAACTTAACCACAACTTGCAATACAGAAATCAACTCCTCTTCAGAAATTGATTTTAAAACTAATTCTATGGGCTGCATTATATCAGATTTAATCAATTGCATTGCCAATGAAACATCTGAAGCAAGAGACGAAAGTGTAAAACAAGCCTGCTCAACCTGCAACAAAATATCTGATTAAATATATAATGGGAAAAATTACAGGGAAAAATTATAGTGAAAAATTAAGGTTATCCAACGAGCATACCACATGGCGATCATCATTATTTATCATACTTATAAGTTGACGCAATGCATTTTCTTGATTGGTAATAGCCACATGATTAGCCTGGTCTTGCATGACTTTGGCCAGTGTTGATGCCAACAAAGGATGATGGCATGAAGAAAAACGAAAAATAAGAGAACAAAAGGCATCAAGTTTGTGTCTTGATGCTATAAAGTATGAGCTCTCCATCTGCATAGAGCCACACAGAGCATATTTTAATTCAAAGAACATTGATAGATTTCAAACAAATATATGTATCATCATCCAAGTACCTCTATATCCACATTGACAGACTTCAAATTCTCAGTAGCCTTGATTCTGATATTAGCCAGCGATAAGTGGCGGAGACTATGCAATGGCAAAATTTCTGGAAGAAATTCAAGAGGATTGCCAAATAACCTTAAAATACGAAGTTTGGCCATAGCTCTGACATTAAACTGAAGGAGATGTTAGACTAGGTGTCTTACATATACATTAAATTACATGATAAGTCAAAGTAGAATTTAAAAGACAGATTAAGATCAAAATTACTGGAGATTAAATGACCTGAAGTCTAGAAGAAGACGGATAAGTTTATTATGTTCTAAAGATAATTCTTCTAGTTCAACACACTGTCGCAGTTCAACTGCTCAAAAAACAATTAAGAGCAAAAGGAAACAAATGAGATGCAAAAAAAAAATTACGAAACAATCACACAGAAAATAAATGAGAAATATGAATATTAAGATGTAAATTAAAACAAATTTATACCGGGAACTGACACTAGCATATTGTGGTCAACTCTGAGATCTTTCAAATATTTCAATTCTCCAAACTCTGGAGGCAAAACGGTCAGCTTGTTGTTATTGAGATAAAGCCTCTCAAGGAGAGGCAATCGAGTTAGGTCTTCTGGAAAAGCCTGTCCGAACAAAAAGCAATTCCTATGCTCAGAGAGAAAAATAAGTTGAAAAATCTTTAATAAAAGCAGACTAAAAAAGGACACACAATTAAGATTCAAATGCTCCAATTGATTAAACGGAGGGAAGGGGGTATCTTACTGACAATCCACATCCACATAAACTAAGCACAGTGACATTCTTCCAGTGGTCTCCTCCTCCGATCGCAGCAGAAGTAAAGGAGGAGGAAGTCTCATCCACATCCACCACCTCCAGACTGGACCTGACCAACCTCGTCAAAACACCAATTCCGTCGCTCTGCTGGCCCGATCCGGCCGGTTTCGACATCGTGATGGATCTCAAAAGCTCCCGCCTCTTCACAACCTTCATATCTACCGTCAATACCTTCTCCTCATCCTCCTCGAAACGTACGATGACTCTGTCCTGTAGAGGTGGAAGAGCCACCATGATCTGTGACTGGAGACGGAGTACTGCCTGCTCCTCATCATCCCCAGATATCCAATCGAGGTCGATCCGAAAGCCTAGAGGATTATCTGGTACCGAGGTCTTGGGATTGGATGGATCTTCTTCCGCGATGGGATCCGATGTGTCTCCGTAAATAAGAGCCAAGTGAAAAATGTCAGATGAACGCTTCCATCCCAACCCCCATGACATGTTAGAGAAGGTTTGGAAGTTGAGTTTGTTGAAATTGGGATTCTACGAGAAGAAGAGAGGAATCGAAAAAACAGTTTGACAGCTGCTACCCAGATAGTCTATTTATTCTCGGGATATTTGCATTATATGGCTTCGATTTCCCAAAGATTAATTTTTCACTCTTTTGATTTTTTTGGTTTTGAGTTTTGTACTTTTGTCCATATAAAAAATAACCTTATAAAATATTTTTATTCCATCTCATTCCTCAATTAAAATAAAATATTACCATAAGAAGATGACTCGATGAGACTTGAGAGGAGTGAGAGGAAATCCAAAAAAAATCCAAAATACATACATACGTTCCACTCTTCCAGGATTCCACTCTAAGTACTCCCAAGACCAAACAGACCGAACCCATGAAAAGTTGGTTGGACGGCAAGCATCCCGGAGGCTAGACTCCGAGCGGAGCGGGAATTTTCAACTAACCGGCCCGATACTAGAGAAGCAGGTCCCCGCAGTACAAGAAATAAGACTTAGAATGACGGTCTTTACATGACGGATTTCCGCCGTCATAAGTGATCAATGACGGAAATCCGTCATCTAAAGACCGTCATGATAATGACCACCATTATAACCTCATATTTGTCATCTAAAGACCGTCATCTATTATTCATTTTCATTTTCCGCCATCTAATCTGAAAATTTTCGCGAAAAATGAAAATTATAAAATGACGGACATCCGTCATGTATAATATGACGTGAAAAAAGTTGACGTCAATTTATCGATGATGGTTAATTATATTGATGGTCGATGTCCATCGACTATCTTTGTAACATAAGATGGTGGAAATTCGTCATCATAAGTATATCATGACGGACATTCATCGTCTATAACTGGGAGAGGGCGGTTGGCACCGTACATAGATGGCGGACATCCGACATCTAAACGTTGGTGAAATAGTATCAATGTCGAATTTCCGTCATACAATGTGTGTACAATTTTTTTTAACAGACTATTAAATCCGACGTTTGAATCGTTATTATTTTGAATTAAAATATGATTTTGAAATTGAAATCGATATTTTTCATAAAATAGAAACTGAAATACAGAATTGTTAAAACATTCGAAATTTAAAAACTAAAAATACAAGTTAACAGTAATCAACACTCCTCAGAAATAGAGTCATCTGAATTTGATTGATCTGATTATATAGCAGACGGTATCATGCTGGACTTCGAAGTAGACGGAATGTTCGTCAAATCGAGTCCAGAAGCCTTCAATGCTTTAGTCATCTCTTTGAAATACAATTTTATTGAATTGAACTTTTTCTTGTATTTGGAGATATATTTTTGCCTCCCGTTATACTTGTTCTGAAAATTAAAAAATAAATGAATTCGATAATCAATTAAATGAATGAAATATATTCAAAATACCTCCAAGTGCTTGACTTTGTCTGACAACATATTCCGTTCGTCATTAGCAGACGTGTTTTCGAAGATAGGCGTTTTTCCTTTCCAATTTGGAGAAGCCTATCTTTTGTTGGTTGTACTAACCATACTGACCGCCTCTCCAAATCCCCAATATCCTATTTTTTTATTTTTCTCAAAAGTTTTGTCGACCGTCACTTCGATAAATTGCTTTATTTTAAAAATAAATAAATAATAAATGTAAAATATGTATAATAAAAAATAATGAAACTTACAGTTGAAGTCATAGATTCTGCTTCAACTTAAGATTTTCCTTCTTAACTTTTGATAAATTCGGTGGCTTCATGTTGAAAAAATATAAAATAAAACTATTAGAATAGAAATGATAAAATAAAAAAATAAAAATAATTTTAAAAAAAGACTTACAACTTTTTCGCTTCTCTTATATGTCATTTTTAATGTCTCGGACCAAGCTTCGACTTCACTCCTTTCTTATTATTTCTATATTAACATAATCAATTAATATATAAATAAATTAAATATAAATTATTAATAATTACCAATTCATGACGTCGTTGCATTAATCCTTTGAACCAGCGTGATTTATCATTTAATTCGATCGGTTCGCGGTATTTATCTCGAAAATTTTCTGAAATTATAAAAAATAAAAATAATAACTTATAAATTTATTAATATCAAATAAATATATACATATACGTACCTTTCCTCTTGCCGATCGTGTTTGTCACAATTTATTCAGAAATTGAGGTTTGCTGACATAAGGCGGAAGAGTTGCTAAAATATCTTCTTCACTCATATTTGGATCTCCGTCATATTATTTTACCAATGAATTATGATTGTTCCTCCAGAGTTTGTTTAACCTACCATTGATATAAGTTTGTGCCTTATCGGTTGAACTTAAATCATATTCAACCTACATATTCAAAACTTATAAATTTTGAAAAATTAATAAATATTTAAAAATATATAATACTTACAGATAATATTTTCAACGCGTCATGAAAATTATGTTTAGGTTGATAACGCCACTTAATGTCGTACGGAAAGAGTGTATGGTCTTTTGTTAAATGAGTCATTCGTGCGGTTAATTTTTTTGTCATTTCATCGGTCGATTGGTTTGTGTCGTCAAACATAACCTTCCATTTTGTACCTTTTTCTGGATGGTTATGGGGGTGGTCTTTCGTGTGACCACGACCCTTCTTTGGAGGCTCATTAGATTTGGATGGTCGCGCATCTAATTTACATATTTAAGATTTAATATTTAAAAAAATCATGATAATATTTAAATTATTAAAAATAAACTAACCACCACTGCTGGACTCTTCGAAAGAACGACAGGATGTAACCATCGCTAGTGCCATAAACGGTGTGATAATACCGACCAGAATGAAAAACGTAAACATAATATGAAATATTACAATTTTAAAATAAAATTAGTTAATTTAAATTAATACATACCCAGACACCCGTATACGGGATCTTAATCTGACACAACAACCAAACATTTTTCCTATTGTAATTTACATTCTTTATTATCATACACAACAAATCTTCGAAGTCGTCGTGAGAATAGTTGTATTCGATTTTGAATAAATGTGTACATCCACAATCATTCAACACTCTAGCTTCGTATCCTAACACTAAAACTTGACAGGTTTCCATTGTTTGAGGATTTTTCGACCATATTTTTGGACAGCCGTGAAAATGATGATTGTTGACTCCGCAACGGAAACAAGCAAAAATACGACAATAATAATCTATATTTTTATAAAAACTAAGTTGAATCCGGTTTAGTCGTTCATATCGTTCAACGATTGCAAGTAGTTGACTTATTTTTTACTAAAAAAAATATTTATAATCAACATGATATTATATTAAAATATAAGATTATATTGTAATATAATATTTAAAAATTTAATTACAACAATCATCATTATCGATATCGAAAATATTTCTATTTAATATTTTAAGGACGGAACTCCAATCAGATTCTATTGGATCTTGAATGTAAAAACATTGTTGAGTTTGATTTGCCAAAATAAATGGTTCATTTTCAAAATTTTCTCGTGTCGTGTTTACTGAAACGACACCAAAATCATCGACTTTTGTACCTGCTTTTCCAGGATCGTACCACTTACATTTAAACAGACAATATTTTTTAGTGTAACCGTAGCAAACTTCGAAAATATTTTTCAATAATCCATGATATTCGATTTCTGCTATCAACGGAGCATTATTCGAAGATTTAGCGTACGTTGATGTTGTAGCAGAAAGAAAAATACCATTATTTTGCGTCGATTTACGATTTATCAATTCTGATGTTTGAAATTTTAACTCATTTATAATGTAACCACTATAAATTGAAGCAAAACAACTTGGTCCGCGCAAAATAGAATTCAATTCTGCGTCGGATTGTTGGACTTCAAACATGTGTTTCTTAAACCATTCTGCAAATTGTTTGAAATGTAAATTTTCCAAACACATGCAATGTACGTTGCGTGTGTTTTGGAAACATAACTTTTAATCATTTTAAATATTTATTCCGATATGGTTCGACACTTTCGAGGTCAAACAATATACATTGATGCACCTGTTTCTGTTGTAAATTATTCAACGTTATATCAGTCGGTGTATTTAAAAATCCATCGATATACTTATCTGACCGATTTGATTTTGTCTCGACATTTTGTAAAAGCCGAGAACAAAACGTCATTGATTCTTCAGCAATATAACTTTCTGTAATAGAACCTTTCGGGTGATTACAAACTGTGACAAGATTTTTTAAAGTCAGAAGATACCTAAAATCAGAATATATATTGTATCAGATATATAAATTATAAATTTATTTATAATTTATTATAATTGTATTAATATACCTTTCTATCAGATACATCCATCGATATTGTTGTACCGATCCAGCTATTTTCACTTCGGAAATCCGTCAAATTTCTTCCATTGTAAAGAATCAGCTGGATGACGAAAAATCCGTCGTTTTTACGTTTCGAATGGTGTCGTATCATTTATTCAGAAATTTTGGAACACAAATACAATCTCTTTAAACATGGAATCAACGGAAAATGACGAAAACATTTCGAAAGAACATGTTTATTTTTCTGAACGCCTTCGATGACCCACCTACACGTTCGACAATTTGGACAAGATTCTGCGTCTGCATACTCATTTCGATATAAAATACAATCGTTGCGACATGCATCGATTTTCTTATAATTGAACCTCAGGTCACGAACCACCGACTTCGCATGGTGTATGTGATACGTGCTCGGTTGAAGTACATGAATAACTGGAGGACGAGCTGAGGGATAGTGATGATGAAGTGCAGAGCGACGACACAACGGGAGGGACAACTAGCTTCGACCGGCCCGTTGGCAAACGGCTGAAAACCAGACCGTTAACAATGGAAGATTTTGAGGTGGATTGGGCCGGATGTTAATGGGCCAACTATTGAAATTAGTTAAGTAGAATTAATTAAATAATAGGACACTGTTGCCCAGATTTGTAATGACTATAAGTAAGCTTTTCTATTGGAAAAAACTCATCAATTTGAATTCAATCAAAGAGTTGCTGCTCACCCTAAGGTCGATTCTCGACCCCATTTCCGATCTGTGATTTGTTGATTCTTCAATCTTGTACCATGGTTGGCCATCCGATATCATTTGGTGCTTTCATCGATCCTTGAATTCGCTCTAGCTTGAATCATCCTGCCGTATCAAGCACCCATCTGATTAGCTTAACAACAATAATCTTATAGGGCTAAGACTTGATTTCAGGGATTTATTCCCGTTGCTCGAGCCTTGGATATCCCTGATCTTCGATCTTGGATCTAAGGCAGTTATTACCATCAGGTCAATCTAATTTCAGACTGTAATTCCTGATTAATTGTTTAAATTGTTCAGATATTTTCTCAATAGATATTCATTATAGGAATGTCAAAGATGGCTGAAGGCATGGAAACTCGTCTAAATGCTATGGAGTTATCGATCAACAAATTATCTGATATGATGGCAAAAGTATTGGATGAAAAGAATAACTCAAGTGCTGGAACCTCAACTAAAATCACTACCCCTTACCCAGGGAAAGTAAATCGGCCCAAATTTAATGGGGAGAATGTGACCAGCTAGATATATTTGGCAAAGAAGTATTTTAAATACTTAAATACACCCGATGCTGAAAGATTAGCAATGACAACTTTCATATTCGAAGGAGTGGCATTAGAATGGTTACAATGGATTGATGATAACATATAGTTTGCTTCTTGGTCTGACCTCTGTGATAAAATGCTAAAGAGATTTGGAACTTCTAATTTGCCATTCCCACCGGGAGATTGAGTAAATTGGTCCAAACAGGTTCGGTTAGAGAATATCAGAACAAATTTGAGTCCATGGCTACCAAGGTCACTAATGTATCTCAGAAAACTATGAGAGAGATGTTTATTTCAGGTCTTAAATCTGAAATTCAGAAACTAGTAATCCAAGCTAAGCCTACAACAGTAGGGGAAGCCATGGTACTAGCTAACCTGCACGAAAATAATGAAGTAGGTGTGGATATTCCTAGATATGCAGCTACACCAACACAAAGGTACAACAACCAATATGTACCTCCACATAGAAGAATAGCTGATGGAACGGTCACCACAGCAAATAAGAATTTGAACCCCAAGGTCAGAGTGAGACTAACTGAGGCTGAAAAAGAAATCAAAAGAAGCAAACAGGAATGCTTCAATTGTGATGAAAAGTGGGTGAAGGGTCACACATGCAAAGGCAAACTATTTCTTCTTTCTGCAGATGGAGACTCATTTACTGAATTTAATGAACCAAATGGGGAAGAGGTTTTCCAAGATGCTGAACAGGACATGCAACATGAAGGTATTCAGATTACATACTATGCATTTGATGGAAAGATTATACCAAAAACTGTTAAAGTATTAGCTCAAATAGGGAACAAAAGAATCATGATGCTTATAGACTCGTTCGACACACAACTTCATATAACTTGAAGTAGCAAAGTATTTACAGTTAGAGTTTAAAATGATAGATGCCTTTTCTGTATCAACAGGAAATGGAGAATTAAGATGTGATAAGGTTTGCAAAGACGTAGAAATTATGGTGGGAGAATTCAGAAAGAAGGTGGATTTTTTTGTACTACCTATGGATGGAGCAAACATAGTTTTAGGCATCCAGTGGCTGGAAGAGTTGGGTGATGTTGTGTTCAATTTCAAAAAATCCAATTTTAAATTCACTTGGCTTGAAAAAAAATTTGAATGGCAGGGAGAACCGTTTATCAATGAAACCAGTTTAACAAGACATGAAATGAAGAAATTGGCAGCTATTACTACTGAAGCTTTCCTTTGCAGGTTTGAAATGATTTATGAGTTTAATACTGTGATTATAAACTCTATGGATGGTGAAATGGAGGAAGAAAAAAAAAAATATAGCAGAATTTCCTAGAGTCTTTGATGAATCGACTGAATTACCACCTAAAAGGGCTCAAGACCACCATATTCACTTACAGCCTGGAGCACCTCCAGTTAGTGTAAGACCATACAAGCAACCTCACCCTGATTTTAATAAAGAATTCCAACTGGAGACTGATGCAAGTCAATGGGGGTATTGGGGCTGTTTTAATGCAAGAAGGGCACCCAATAGCTTATTTCAGTTCTAGATTATGTGAGACGAAGATGCAGTTAGCATCTACATATGCCATCCGGTATCAATATGGTTTTCGGAATGGTCGACTCACCATTTGGAATAGCACGACGCATAATGGATAATATAATTTCTGAAAATTTTTATCACTCCAATAATTGTCGCACTTCCATTGATACAATTCCAAGATAAAAGAAAATTTCGAAAACTCTGTGCAACCTGAATATATATAACTGTTTTTCACCTTCTTTTAGACATCGTAAAAATGAATTATCATATCTGTTCTCTAGATCTTCATCGAATGGATCTACATCGAGTGGATCTTCATCGACAGGCTCGTATTCGAGAGATTCTTTTTCGAGAAATTATTCGTCGATTGTATTCTCGACTACATGTTCTCCATAAGCCGCACGAACCGATCCAATCATGTCGTTACCAGTTTCCGGCATTGTCTCTTGTCGTTTAACTTTTTTCTCAGCATATCTACTCGGTAACTCTCCGTGAAGCGTCCAAATGTCGTAATGTTTCAACCAACCGTTTATGTTAAATCAATTTAATCGAGTAATCGGGTTAAATATTGAGGGGGATTCGAAATTTTGGACAGGATATTTTAAATGGAGGAAATCCGTCATCTAAACACCGTCGTCGAGCCCATGCCTTTCCTCGGCGACTCAAACAATTGATGGCGGATCCCGCTATCAAAAGAACTGAATTATTGATGACGGAAATCCGCCATCAAAAGGCCGCCATCCTAGGTCTTTTTTTGTAGTGTCGGGGCGAAGACGCCAATTAAGACGGGATGACACGGGTTCCAGAACTCATCGAGAGTGAATTAGCGTCAGCCTGTCGATGGGAAGCTAGTCGACGATGCACGGAAAAGGAGCAAGGAGTTAAGATGGTGACTCTCAGTAGCAATGAGGGCTCTATGTTCAACTTTGAGCAGAATAAGACACTCCGACCAAACAACTTGCCGATGCACCAATTCACGACCGAACTCTTCGAAAACTGCAAAGGAAGATGATTAGCCGAGTTATGGAAGTGTCTTCAAAGTATTTATAAAGAAAACAGTGAATGGGGGAGTACTGATGATACTCTCGGCCCACTAAAAGTAGCATAAGGATAACAACAGTACACGGCGGCCCACGACCCGAGAGTCTAACCCAACTTCGGCCCAAGCTCGAACCCAGGTGAGAATTCAGTTGGTCAGACCCCGACCCAATAGCAGGAAAGGCGTTATTAATTCTATCTATCTCGAGGTAAACAGTAGGTTATTAATGAGTCTACAGCAAACATTAAAAAGAGAAGAGAACATTCGGATCGAGGACATCTTATTGTTAATGTGTCATCAGTACATATATAGGAATCGGTTTTCATATAGATCGACCATTTTAATTAAATCCTAATTTTTTATACTAGAAAATACATACAAGATCGATGAATGAATGGATAAGAGGAGAAAAATATATCCAAAATTTCAGTCTAATATTATTTGTCTGCTGGATTAATTGACATAGAATTAATGATAGAAAAAACATGAAAGAAGACATCTTGAATCTCCATAGATTAAATAGATAGACAGACAGATAATTCATAATAAGGGAAGTCAATACCCGAACCAAATCAAATTAATATCCTTGCATGGTGGTGTTAAGTTACTTCTTTATCTCTAAACTTCTTCCTCTTGTAATGGCGTCGTTGCATAAACAACACAGTGCAAGGACAAAACTCAGGTGCGTTCTTGACTTCTCAACTAACACCAATAACCTCCGTTTTCTCCGACGCCTGCAATTTAAGAGAGTAAGGATACGCTATTGATGACTGCAGTGTATTTCATAATTTAAGATACCTTCAGTTGACTGTCCTTCAACGGCTAGTGTCACCGCCGGAGAGAGCGCCTTTGATCCTCTCCACAGTGCAAGATATGAGGCTGTTTACAGTTGCAACAGATCCGAGAGAAAGCTTGGCGGTGGGCGCGGAGTCTACAAGTATCTGGAATGCGACGGTTAGTAGAGACCCACCGTTGTTACTACCTACATTACCCATGACATCACCGTTGTTAACAACTCCTCCTCCTCCATTTTGAAGAGGGCCGTCTGGGAGTACGGCGAAACCAGATGGGAGGAGTGCGACATAATCGGGATCGCCGCCATTTAGAACGACGTTCATGGCTACGATATCGACTGGCGCGTAGATTACGAATGAGCCCGTTGAATCTGTGCAGCTTTCTTGAAGGATTAGCATGTTGCTTTGGTTAGAACTTGCACTCTACAGCAATTCAATTAAGACAAAATTCCGGTTAGTATCACTGTATCAGTATGGTGAAGTGATTGCAAACCTCCACCATGTCTGAACGGTACGTGCTTACATTTACACGCAGTAGAGAGACGCAGTTTCCTTGCTCTCTGCCGTTGGCGATGTGTGCCATTTCTTGAACTACGCCGCCGTTAGAGAGAATATCCCACTGCCATTATCATCATACAATTTGTGATCGTGATCTGTATATGCTCCGGACGATGACTAACTGATATGACGAATATATTGGGAGACGTACCTCGTTACGAGAGTTCTCATCTCGGAGAAAATCAAAGACACGGGCTGGTGGAATCGGAAGCCAAAACGAAGTTGCGGCACTTAAAACGATGCCCGGCGGTCTTCCTGGATCGTCGATGCTTTTCCGAGTCATGACTCTTACATCCTCAGCTCCACTACCGGATAGCGTCGTCCACTGGTGAGTTGTTGATGCACTCACACCGTTGCAAAAACTCATCACCATTCTCTCGGCAAGCTTCAGCATACTCTTTCTTCCTTCCTGACTTGTAATCACTGATCAAACAAACATACGTACCTAATTAAGGTCTGTGTTCTTAATTAGATTCTAATTAGGGTTACGTACCTCCGATATCCCCTGCGGGGACATTGGTAGCCATTGAACTTGCAAGACGCTCACACTGACGGTCCAAAGTAGCGAGCCAGCGTTTGGCCCCAAAGGCAAGTCCGGAGTTAACCAGAGGCTTGTAGATTTCGTTCACAGATCTATCGTCAACTTCAACATGTTCTACCCATGTAACCTTGGAGTACCCGTTTGGCATTTCTTGAATCAAGCAACCTGACGGCCTTTTCCGATTTTTCAATACCGGATTTGGCCGCAAACTTTCCAGTGAGACGTCCACCACCGCCCATGTTCCCGGTCCATGTTGTTTGCAGTACCTCACGAAATAGCTGTCTCTCGTCGGAACCAATGGAGATGGTACCTGAACTTCCGATGACATCTGCAATAATATGGTTCATAGTATAAATTATAAATGGGCAAAACACTTCTCTCTCTATATATATACATATACTACACACACCACTTGCAGAGCTCCATTGTAGTTTCCGGCAATCCCGGTGGAGAGAACCTCGATGGTAATTGCCTTGGACACGATGCTACAGAACAAAGCCGACCATTGGTTCTGCAAAAACAACGTATAGAAGCGACGTAATGATCGATCTTGCATGTTTTAGAGTTTTATTAGTTTGGTATATAAAAGAGAGAGTTACCACATCCATGAGTATCTCAACGAGATTGTTATGGTTCATGATAACCACCGATGTCTGACGAGAAGCTTCAGATTTAAGACCATACGGTCGGGGTCCTATTCCTCGAGGGAAAGTTCGAAAGTACTCTTCCTCGTTGAGTAGTTCAGTTGAAGAATGATCAGTTCCTGATTGGAGCCACAGTGGTTCTCCGATCTGCGCCATCCGTACAAGTTCCTCCATTGCTGCTACTGCAAGCTCTATCACCACTGGCTTGTCTACCACTTCGTTATGTTGTACGTGCACTCCACCTCCTCCGAATAACTCCCCAACCATTCCTGAACCCCCAACGTCAATGGACGTACGCGATGGTAGCTGTTGCGGCATGAACGGATAAGATTGCATCGTCTTGCCGACGAACTTTGCCGACATTCCGGAGATTCGATCAATCTGCAGATTTCAAAAATTAATTCTAGAAATTAAAGAGACAGAAAATCGATTAATCTGAAGTTTCCGATCGAGTTCCCGACCTCTTCTCTTAAACGTGCGTTTTCAATACGAAGGTGTTGTTCGTCAAAGGACATCTCTCCGAGAGCCGCCGGACCACCGCAATTCGGGCATGAGGAGTTGCTCAACGCTTCTTTGTATCTCATGTTCTCCGCTCTGAGCTTATCGTTCTCGGTTCTGAGCTGTGTGTTCTCGTGCCTTTCATGCTGCGTCTGCAATACCCGCCCCTTGCATGTTAACAGCATGAGCATGAATGAATCCCGAATGATATGGTATGGTTAATTTCATACCTTCATCTGTGTCCGTTTGTTTTGGAACCAAAACTTGACTTGAAGAGGTTCCAGATTCAATTCACGGCTGAGTTCCTTACGCTGTTTATCATCTGGATGAGGACACTCTTTGAAGAATCTGCGCGCGCCAAATTAAATATAATTACGTAATTAAGAAAACAAGTTATATAAATTTGGTTGAACTTCTTACGCCTCCATTTCTTGGATCTGGTGTTGGGTATGGCGGTGGTACCGTTTCTTCTTAGTGGGACGCTGGTTTGGATCTAGTGCTTCATCACCAGAACCGCCTTCCAAGTTATCACTACCGGATTTACTGTCAAACTCATCGTCTCCGACAATCCTTCTCATCTCCGTCAATCCTTCCGTGTTCGTTTGGTTTAGCGACTGGCTTACTGATTGGTGGTTTAGCGAATGGTTTAACTCGGCTTCGTGGTTGAGCTCCTGCTGCTGCTGTCCATTCATTAGATTCTGCAAATTAATTTCATATTTAAAGTCAAACCCGTGTGTAAATTAAAATTAAAATTAAAAGCTATCTAGGGTTTGTTTCGTAGTAATTTAATTACATAAATATATATATACACGTACCTCTCCATCTTTCCCAGACATGTCTCTTCCTGTTAGACTGAAGAGGAGGTCGGTCTGCCATGGCAGAACAAAGAAGAATCAAAGATCGGAAATGATGAATCAGCTGTATATATATGTTTAGAGGAATAAAAGCGAATTAAAACATCAATACGTTGTCGGAAAAAACAGTTGACCTACCTGACCAAGCATGAGTCCCGAGGAGGTCGTCCCAAATCCAGTCCCGGAAGTCCTCCTTCCCATCATCGACGGTAGATGCCTTCCGGGAATCATTATTCACCTTTTACCGTCTTGGCGTGTATATAATATATCAATTTTGCATACCTTTACTGTTAACTGTCTCACAGATCTATCTCCGATAATTATTTTATTTTATTTTATTTTTGCTACAGTACTATTGCTACTACTGCTAATCTCTCTCACAACAGACTGTTATTACAGCTAAAAACCCAAATCTTTTTTTTTTGCAATTTCTTCCTCTCGGATCTCGACCTTCTTCTGTAGGAGATCGAAAAGAAGAAGATGAAGCACCAAATGTCTTGGTACCATGCAAAAATATGAAAAGCTTTCGTTGATCTCAGAAAAATGAAAAACCGATAGTGTACATATATACATACACATGCATCTTGCAAGCCTTACCGGAGAAAATGAAGATGGCGGCCTGAGAAGCAGATTAAATGTTCAGACTTCAGATCTGGTGCTTAGAAACTACAGTACTCTTGAGCAGCTGTTTGAGGTTCTGTTCTGAGTGAGCTCATCCTTTGGAATACACAAATCTGGGTATGGTTAAGGGAAAAGACCAAGAAGAAGAAGGAAGAGGGAGAAGAAGAAGAAGAAGAAGAAGAAGATGAAGAAGAAGATGTGGTAGGAGGAGGAGTAATGAATTGAAACAACCTATGGAGATGGTGCAATAGCATTTATGAGAGGTGTAATTGCATAAGACAGACAGATAGACAGAGAGAGAGAGGGAGAGAAAGAGAAAGAGAAAGGTATGAAAATTGAAATGGAAGGTGATGGAAAAGCATATCATTAATGCTATTATTATTTATTGTCTTATTATTTTCAATATATCTTCTTTCTCCATACTTGTGAAAACTAAGTTAACAACCTGGACTCCATAGGAAGAAGCAGAAGTAGGGTTTAAGGTATAGGGTTTTAGTTTTACCATCGATATTATTTTAGAGGGGTTTTACATTTAGGGTTCCTAATTAATTATTGCGAAAATGAATGAATGAATGTACGTAACACAAACATATATAAGATCAGTCATTACTGCTGTGTTCAAACAGGTGATCGATGAATTGAATTATTTAAACCTGGGTAGCTAGTAATGCTAATATTGAAAATATATTCCTCCTGAAACAGTATCTATTAATTTGCTATTCTTTCATGAAATCTAGATTCTATACTGCTATTAAAATCGATATTAATTGCGATTATGTAATTAAGAAAGAGTCATTAAATAAGTGAGACGATAAGGCGGTGACTGGTGAGGTAGGTGGAGAGAAGTCGTTTGTGGCTTGAATTCTGAATGGGTTCCATTGGCAGGCCAGTTTTAATTTATTTATTGAATCCTATTCTCTCTTTTTTTTATGAAGTTTAATATATCGATGATTGAATAAAAAAATTCAAAACAAAACTACAGAAAATAAGAAAAATTGAAAAGTATGTTAATCCTCATTATAAAATCCTGCTAGTGTCGCGATCATATATAGGAATCCCTGATCTTATAATTTGGTCTGTCAATCTGATTTTCGAGTTTAGCTGCACTCATAGAAGAGGTGAGCCGTTGATTCCTTTTCTTTTTCGTTAAATAAAATGCATTTCGATGGAGCTGACTTACCCCATTACCTTATTCCTATATATAGGTGTCTGCATGGTTTCGTCACTGAGCAGTCGACATTATTACCTTGTTGCCTCGTTTGCTGGCCAAGTAGAACAAAACTTTGGCACTTTAATGTCTCATTACTCCCATTCTGCCCCTCCTCAACCGTCTCCTGGCCTCCTTGCCTAGCCTTCTCGATCGCATTTATAATAGATTCCTTTCTATCGGTCATTCGCTACAACTAATATTCAACTCAAGAACCTCCAAAACCCCTTCCCACTGTATGTTTCATTCTAGGGTTTAATTGCGTGCTTCTCCACAAATCACAATTCAGATTTACGCATTTATTACACACAGTCAGACAGGTGATTTTTTTAATAAAAAAGAATACGATTTCATAGCAGGACCAAGCTTCTTTTTAAGGGATTTATTATTATTATTGTTGTTGTTTTTCTTCTTGATTTCGACGGCTATTATTATACTGTAATTTTGTTTAATCATGGGAATCATGAACTAGATTAATAAAGAACATTGATTTAATTTAATTTATCATTGATTCATCTTTATAAGTTATATCGAATATTATGATTTTAATCTTCTGATTTTTAATTTTTGACTCTTTTATAAATATTGACGTGATATCATCAATTGCATTTATTAGTTTCTCTTTCTGTCGGTCTTTCTTTCTTATTTCTATCTTTGTTCTTGGGTCTTATGGGGGATAATCAACGTAGCAACGATGGCTTGGCGAAAACATGCTCGGAGCAAAGTAGCTGGACACCATACATATTGGGTTTCATTGAACAACAACAGATCTCCTTCGTCCATGCTGTTGCAGACAGTTTCTCATCTGATGATCACGAGCCCGTTGATCTCTCGAAAATGAGAAGATTTAAGAAGGATAACATCACTAATTTAAGGTGTAATCCAAGAATTGGATCGAGGAAGACACTGCTAGATGTTGAAGATGAATTGGAAGACACAGCTAGCTCCCCCGCTAATAATGGCTTAAAGGTTCTATAATATTCTTGAAACACGCATACATATTTTAATTGCAATATCTCCTCGTTTCTCAATCAAAGACTCACTGATCATTCGATTCAATATTTCAATTAACTGTATATATATTTATACATACCTGAATATATGTATGGATCGATCCCTCCCCTCCGTATATCAAACACATCGATCATTCAAAGCTACGTAATTTTAAGAATTTCGAAGAGAATTCGCCGGAAAAATATAACACGCGTCCCCGGAAATAATTGCAACAAGGTACGTACGTGCATGCCTGCGTAATTAAGTCGATCATGCTTGATTCGATCTTCGTGTGGGTCTGTCTGGCTAAGTATTTCTGTTGTGTATATATATAGGCCAGGGAAGGATCGATCCAGTACGGTGAGAACTGAGAACCCGGCCGCTTGCACATCCGAGGAGATTTTAACATGTGTGAACATCAATTATCATGATTCTCACTTGATCGATCTTTATCTAATTATAGTTTGTGTAAATAATTTATGTAATCATACTGTGTAAATTAAGTAAATATCCATCCAAATTCTAAGTTCCAACTATTGCCACCGGAAAAGAAAAGCTCTAATTATAGATAACTGATTAACTGCAAATAAACCGTCAAAGCTAATGAAAAGAAATTGAGATAGAATCCGTATGGTGGTGTTCTGGGGCCCTGGCTTGAATTGGTTTCGATTCTTCTCAGGCGAGAATGAATAATTACTATATTAGCTAGCTAATTAACTGGCTGAAATAACGGCCACCGGCCGGTGATTCGTCTGTACATTGATTACATGCTGCAACCATGACAAGAGCGAAAGGAATATTGAAGGGAATAAAATGCATAACCAATCTATTTGGTAGTTAATATAGTTTTAATTCTTCTTTAAATTTATACCTAATATATATATATCGATCGATCTATATGTATGTTTTTATTGTTGATATGTATCAGCACGCAAAGAACCAGAGATGGAGATCGGACAGCCCACAGACGTCCGACATGTCGCGCACATTGGATGGGATGGCGGATCTTCGAATCCGCCAAGTTGGGTATGCACAAACATGAAACATGTCTATTTATCTAACTCATGCATAATCGACGATCAAATTTAGATAAATGTGTTGTGCGTACGTAGATGGAAGATTTGAAGCCCCAAAAGGGCGCAGTGAAATCATGTTCCGTTCGTAACTATGGGAAATCAAGAAACGTATCGTGGGTATCAGCAAAAGATCCTTCCACTGATACCATAGAATTAGCTTCTTCCGTGGTGGAAGGTTCTTCTAAGAAAGAAAATATAGTACCATCGAAGACAAAGAAGGCAAGAACCAAGAAGCAGAAAATTAATTCTTCTTCAGAACACTCGAGGCGGCCAAAATTAACAGATTGAAATCATTACTCATTAATTATCACTTTAATCGTATTAAATGTTAATCATGTAAATATTAAGCACATTGTTATCACTAACTAATTCACCAATCTATTAAATATCTTATTTTATTTCTAAATAAATTTATTGTCGCCTCGGTCTGTTAAAGCTATATGGCCAATATGGGTCATAGGCCCATGGTCATGAATATTTGTAAAAGTCATTTTTTAGGAACTGGTCGATCAGAAAGATAAGGACTTCAAATTTAGACGGTAACTGTCAAAATGTCGACCATTTTATTTAGGGTTTTTAGGAACAACTCATATCCAGTGATTCGCAGTTGTTCTGCTCAATCGCTCACCTCCAACATCTGCAGACAACGCTACAGCTCTTTTCCGCTTACATCAGCCCCTTATCGTGGGTTTGCAAACTTCTTGACTTAATTATATATTTTTTTTTTTTCTCATCCGATCTTATCGATTTCGTCATTCCTAGGTTTAATTTTAAATTCATCTCACAAAATGGCTTAGGTTTCGGAAATTGGGAAAATGGGGGTGGAGTATTTCACATATCAGCAGATATTGATCCTTCGGCGATTATAGAAACTGGAGCGATAGTACATTCATCGGCTATCATTGCTTCTGACGTCTGCATTGGTTCTGGTTCCATTATCGGACCTTCTGTGTACATCGGGTGTTCTACTAGTATAGGGTAGGAATTCAAGTACAAATAAATCACGTATAGTTATATCCAACTTAAAACTTAGATTCTTCTCTAGCTATAACGTCAAATTATCCAATTGTTCTGTCGGGAGCTCATGTGTTATTCATCATGGAGCTTCAATCGGTCAGGATGGTACGTCCGATTATGACTAAAGTCATAGCACCTGTCAAATTTAGTTTGATTTTGTTTCAAGGATTGATTTCATATTTGAAACCATCGTCGTACAGGATTTGGTTTCTTTGTCAGCGAGGGAATTGTTACAAAGAAACCCCAAGTTGGTCTTTCTTACTTTTTTTCTTTTCATGTCTATTGATCGGTATTTTAAATTTCCTGATTATTTAAACTTTTAATGCAGTTGCTTCATGTGAAAATAGGAAGTAATGTGGAGATTGGGGCAAATACCTGTATTGACAGGGGAAGGTGATAACCACTTGAATTCCTTGTCTCGAATAAAATTGATCTTGGGTTTGATGTTTATATTTTTTTATTCTTAAACTGTAATATTTTTTTTTTCTTCTTTCATATCTTTGGTATCTAAATTCTAAAATATAGATCTTCCGTCTATTTAATTATTATAGTCATGTTATTATGTAGTTGGAGAGACACGACCATAGGAGATGATTCCAAAATAGACAATTTAGTGCAAATTGGCCACAATGTAGCCATTGGATGCAGCTGTATTATTTGCGGGCAAGTTGGGATTGCAGGTTCAGCAACGTGTGTATTTGCCTAACCCTCTCTCGTTGCACATTTTATTTTACTTTGACTTACTGGTGCTTTGCAGGCTGGGAGATTATGTTACTCTGGGTGGTAGAGCAATGGTTCGAGATCATGTTTCCATTGCATCAAAGGTTATTTACTGCTCCTTCGATCCTTCCTTCTTGAGTTAATGTATGGTGGTGAATGTGACATTGATATGAAAACTACAGGTGCGTATTGCTGCAAATAGCGGTGTTACTAGGAGTATAGTTGAACCTGGTGGTGACTATGGTGGTTTTCCAGCGGTACTCATAGTAGAAAAAAAATCATATTAACTATTCAAAGTTTCTATTTATGCATTGAATGCTGATGATGTTATCAAACTTCAATTAGGTTCCAATCCGGGAGTGGCGAAGGTGGATCGCTTATACTCACAAGATAAACATGGAAATTTCTGAAAAGTAAGCGTGATGTTATTATATATACTAAATTGGTATCAATTAAAGATTTAGCATGAAGCGACTATTGATCCTCCTAATCTCTTTTAATAGCCTGACTAGATGTGACGATTTAAGATTGAAATTGCATATTTTTCTTGGATAAATAATTTATTTTGTCATTGTTATAGTTTAGTTAATAAAAATTGGTCTCAATCATGAAGTTGGTTCGTCCAATAATCTTTTTTTTGCTGTCAGTCTTGTTTGTATATGTTGACTTGATTAATCTGTTGCAACTCTTTTACTAACTAAAATACATCAATGATTCAATGGCTTATCTATTTTAGTTAGTTACCCTTTTATTTTCAATACCGCAATTTCAATTTGATGTACTCTTGTTTTATTGTATGGTTTTTTAATTGGATTTAATCAAATGTTAATCTCAGTGTACAATTGATTAGAGATGCTGTTGCCTAGGTATGAAGACCTTCGTAATTTGAAATGGACCCTTGAGAGTTGGATCAAATGAGATTAGAATCAAACCATATCGTAATTAAAAAGGACGTTTTACATTGATTTTTGTCATTTGTTGAAAACAAATGAATATTGCCCCTGTGAGACTAAATCCAAGTTTGGAATTAGTGATTGCTTTCATGAAAAAGTAGGTTCATGACATGAACTCTTTGAGCCTCGAGCAGTCGAGGGTATAATTTTGATTGACAAAATAAATAAATAAATTGATCATTTTAAAATAAAATAAAATGTTAAATTAGGTAGATGACTAGAAAGTTAGTTGCACACTTGCAGCTTCTGTTTCTTATGTAAGCAAACTCTATTTGTGTTTTATAGCAATTTTTTGTTTTCGCCCATTGGTGATAATAGCATATCGTCAACTTGGACGATTAGATGTGGTGTGATGTGTGGATAAATGTCAAATGATGTATCGTGTATGATATTTAAAATAACAATATACGGAAGTTTTTTTTTATATATTTATTGGTAAAATGCTTATCTATCTATCGGAAACCCTTTCCTCTACGGCTCCGTCGAAACCGACAAATTATAGATATTAAAGCATAAATTTGACCTGGTAAATTAAAATTCCTGACCTTATTATGAGAGACCTGGCTGGCTGTCTGACTGGTTGGCTGGAGCTTAATAAATAAAATTAGTCGCTAATTATTATTTATAAAAATTAATTGATGGTTGCGTATTTGGTCATGCATCTTTGGTCATCGTCGATCATCTTTTCTTTTTGAATTAAAAAATTTATTACTAAATAGTTAGAACTTAGAAGTACAGAAGACTTTGTGTTTTGTAGATATAGGTTAAATAATAAATAGTTAGATAAATTTTAATATTATATAGTACTGCGATTTTATGGTAATTAGGCCTTCAGTTGAAGAGTCTCTCTCAATTGCGATTTTGAATATTTCAATTCCTGCGGGTAAAGTCAAACACGCAGAGCCGCACACCGAGTAACAAGGTGTTTATTTTATAAATATAAATACAAAGCCCTTCTTCTTTTTACGTTTATTCATTCTTACTCTTCGTCGGAACCAAACTCCGATTCTTCTTCAACACAACTCAACTCAACACAAACCAATATACATATATGAATATATGATATATCGAGCGGTTCACCGGATCGGAGTGTATTGGGTTGAGTAGTAGAAACCACGGTAGGTGCGTGAAAGCAAACCCATCACCAGATCGATAGAAAGGTAATTAGTAGGTACGCTAATATACAGTCAAAGACATAGATAGTTATATCCATCGGTGCGTGGAAGATAATTGAAGGATCGAGGACGGGCGGTGTTAATGCGGCTGAAACTATTGCCGGGTATGCGGCATGTCTCTCCGTTGCTGCCTTCGAAGGGAGTAAAGGAGTTCTTCAAAACGAGATGTCGCTCAAGGAATCATTCGTACATGATGGTCATCTACCTTTGTTTGTTCATGGCTTTTCTGATCAGATTCTTTTTCGTCATGTCCGCCGTCGCAACCATAGACGATCCTTCCATCACCTCCGACTGCTCATCTTTAGGTTCGTTGTCTACCTCTTTTAATTATTATTATTATTATACTGATCGAGTACTGGGCTGGGATGTAGCTAAAATATCTTTTCACTTATTTAATTTTAGTGTTTAAATTTCAATAACTTGATTAATTGAGCATTTAAGGTAGGAGATGGGGGGGTGGGGCTTAATTAATTTAAGCTAGGACTAAATTAAGTTGATTTGAGATACCAACAAACAACGATATTGCACCTGAAATCAAGTTGGTTCGTCTCTCACTGTTTGGCCAATATTCCAAATCAGTGTGTTAATTTTTAAGTCATGTAAATATGTTTTGACATCTCACATTTATTTTTTATATCGAAATACTGCAGGATGTAAGTGGGGAAGAAAGCAAATCGATTCGGTAAGTGATTAATTCATTTTCAAGGTAGTAACACAGCAGAGTCACTAGATTGATTGATTGATTAATTAATCGATCACATTTGAAAATTTACTTAATTACAGTTTGAACTGGAGGAGATCTTCCGAGTTTTGTCGGAATATCCAAATCAAGAAGCTGTAGATTTGTCCGACGCTCCAAAATCCATGGACGATTTCATCGCAGATATAAGAAATAATCATTATAGCTCCAAGAAAATCGCGCTCAAATTGAGGAACATGGTAAGAATCTGATTTTACCCAATTTAATCAAACGGTCACGTGTTTTAGTTATTTTCCAATGGTACGTACGTTCAGGTCACGCTTTTAGAACAGAAGACAAGATTGGCAAAGATCCAGGAATACTTGTACCGTCACGTAGCATCGAGCAGCATACCCAAGCCGGTGCACTGTCTTTCTCTAACACTCGCCGACGAGTATACGACTAACTTCGCAGCTCGTCTCCAACTCCCTATTCCGGAACATGTCCCGGCTCTCGTCGATGCTTCCTACCACCACTTAGTCCTCGCATCAGACAACGTCCTCGCCGCATCCGTCGTTGCGGCATCTCTTGTTCGCAACTCCCTCCACACGCGACGTCTCGTTCTTCATATCATAACAGATCGGAAAACGTTCGCCGCAATGCACGCCTGGTTCTCGTTGCACCCACTGGATCCTGCCGTCGTGGAGGTCAAGGCTCTCCATCACTTCGAGTGGTTCTCCAAGGGAAAGATCAGCGTCATCGAAGCCATGGAGAAGGATAGAGCAGTGAGATCACAGTTTCGTGGCGGCTCTTCTTCCATAGTGTCAAGCGCAACGGAGAGGCCACGTGTCGTAGCCTCCAAATTACAAGCTCTCAGTCCAAAGTACAATTCAATCATGAACCACATACGCATCAACCTACCTGAAGTACGTTCTTACATTATTAACTACACTCATGTAGATCGATATATTTACTGTGTTTGATTCGATTCGATTAAATGATCGATTATGTATATATGCAGCTATTTCCAAGCTTGAAGAAAGTAGTGTTTTTGGACGACGACGTGGTGATTCAGTCTGATCTTTCAGGACTGTGGGACATCGATCTTGCCGGAAAAGTGAACGGAGCGGTGGAAACATGTCGGGGAAACGACAGATTCGTGATGTCGAAGCGTTTCAAGAGTTACCTCAACTTCTCCCACCAAGACATATCCTCAAATTTCGATCCCGAGGAGTGTGCGTGGGCATATGGGATGAACATTTTCGATCTGGATTCATGGCGGAAAACAAACATAAGTGAAACGTATCACCATTGGATCGCCAAGAACTTGAAGTCGGATTTGAGCTTGTGGCAGTTGGGGACTCTACCGCCGGGATTGATCGCCTTCCATGGACATGTGAAGTTAATCGATCCAACTTGGCACATGTTGGGATTTGGGTATCAGCAGAACACAAGCATGGAGGAAGTGGAGAAAGCAGCCGTCATCCACTTCAACGGAAGAGCCAAGCCATGGCTTGACATAGCATTCCCGGAGCTCAAAAATTTATGGTCCAAGTACGTCGATTTCGAAGACAAATTTATTAAAACTTGCAACATCCGCCCATGAATCATCACATATCATACTTATATCCTTCCTTAATTCCTTCCACCTTAGAACGAACCAACCAACCAACCAGATTGCTGAATTAATTTTTGCTTCATGTATAAAACATATATTTCAAATATGTATATATAAGGACAACTCAGATATTTTCCCTGAGTGAAAATTAAAGTAATTAAGTATTTAAATGTTGTTTACATTTTATTCAAATTTGTTAATATCTAAAGGGTGATTGTGCAAATATACTTCTGATTCACGCCATTTTGGCTCTCACCTCATGAAGAATCTGGGTCGTGTTGTTATAACGAGTCTCGATCATTCCGTCGTCTTGTTTTTTGATTGCTTCTTCCAACTGTAATTAATATTCACAATTAATCATGATTAAGAGAAATTAACAAATAACAATGCATGATAATAATTTAGAAATTAACGAGTTTACATCTTCAACGCTGTCGAAAAACCTGACGGCAAGATCAAGTAGAGATTGTTTGTTTTCTACTGAAGCCGCGGAGATGACCTTGTCGAAGTCCAAGTACATAAATGTAGATTTCAGACATAGGTATTTCCTCATATAATTCCATGAATCTTTCCCCATCAAATCACCCAACGCCAGTAGATCAAAAGCGTACTCCCTCAGCCGGAAAGCACTCCCATCTACCCCCACATTCGCCATGTAGATCCCGTTTCGGAGGAAGCTTCTCGTTCCCGTCTCGCCATTCGCAAGCTCTTCTGTAAAATTCAGACGCATAAATTCAGATGCAGAAAACAAACCCAAATCGACCCATGTTGGTAACTTTTATTGGTTTATATATGGGCTCACTATTGGTAACAGTTGGAACCGGTAGAGGTCCGGTTAACCACCACCCATTGTTGTTGCTATCGGTCTCTTTCTCCTTTTCGACGATGGCGAGTGAGACGGGTGGAGTGATGGTTTGAGTGATGAGTAGCGTGATGGCGGCGGCGGCGGAAGTTGAAACTCCACCAAGTACTGCCGATCTTCTTGAGGTCTTTTGTTGCGAGTGAAGAAGCACGGCACCAGGATAGCATGATGTTTCCTCAAGTAGTTGAGAATTAGTTTCCAGCTGGTTTATCAAATTGCAGGCTAAGAAGGCTGGGGGAGGAAGTCTTGGTGGGTTTATTGAGTGATTTTGAGAAGCTCCATTGACGATTTGTGAAAACGGAGTTGCTGCCATTGTGCTGAAGATGAAGAATCTTGAAGATGACAGTATATTGGTATTTATTTGTGAAGATAAATATGGTCTACAATTGAGGTCACACAAACATTATCCATTATTTCATACTATTGAATAAACCAAAGATAGTTTCAAAAGTGATAATGTAGTATAAAAAACAAATATCAGAATAGTCCTTCTTAAAAACGCTCAATGATGCACGGTTCATCTCAGACCAATGTAATTTTTTGGACCGTTTGTGAGTATAATCATCGTACTATTTTAGAGATGAAAATATCATTTCTTTGACAACTGCCACCCATCTGGAACACCAAGATCAAACTGCTGGGAATCAGAAAGCAGAAAAATTCACAAATGCAAAAGGAAAATCTTTTCCAGTAACTTCTTTCACTGCCTCTCCTTTTTATATCTTCCGCCTTTCAACTGCCTCCTCTTTTAATTTAATTGGATCTTTACTTGGGTTGTTGGGTTTGACCCGTTTCCTGATTTTTTTAATTTAAATGTTTTGAATTTTGGCAGGCTAACTCTTCTTTCTATTTCACACACATATGGAAGCAGCGCAATCAAAGAAGGATGCAGGCCAAGTCGGATACGATGCAGCAGGTACTCAAATGCAACATAGAAATGGCAGCAATCGGATTCGATGAGACCAAATTCAAGAGGAGGTGCAAGAACGCGAAAGAGCAGAGAGCGTTGCTCCAATAGGACGCTCTGCTCATGCTCATTCACGATTGCTCCAATAGGACGCTCTGCTCATGCTCATTCACGAGTAAGGTATTATAGCTAGTTAATAGAGTAATTAGTAAAACTAAATTTATGTCAAAAATCTTTTACATTTATAAAAAATAATCTTCACCAAAATAAAAATATTATGCAGTTGTTTCTTCTTTTCTTCTTTGTTTTGGAATTTGTTTCATTTATTTTGGGGAAAAGGTATTTTTGGGGGATTTGTTTCTTTTTTTGTTGACACATGGAGGTGAGTTTTTGTTTCTTTTCTCTCCCTTGATGACACGCCTTGAAATCATTTTAATATTCTGCCAACAACCGCATAGAAAAGAAGAAGAAAAAGTTTAAGCTCCGGATTAGATTTTGGGTGAAGATTTGTTTTTTATTTATTTTTGTTTTTTCTTGTTCATCTGGTCGGTCGATCTGTCGATCTTCTTTTTCTTTTTAGAAAATCAATTCCGAGAATCTAATTGTTGTTCTGTTTGTGTATTTTGTTTTCATCTAGGTCTCTTCTCTCGATTTTCGATTTTTAGTGAGGAAGGAAGAAAGAGAAGGATGGAATTTTGGATCCGGTTCTTCTTTCTGTCTGCGACGTTTGAACTGCATCCGGTTGATGAGATTGTGACATTTCACGATTTCTAGAATTTTGGATCGTTTAGAAGAAAAGATCTTGAATTTTAGATCTCTTTTGGTTTTCTTTATAGATTTTTGTCGTCTTTAAAACAGAAGGAAGAATCTCTTCTGCCTGTATTGCCGCTCTCATTACCACCGAAGAGGAATCGGCGCTTGCTCTCTTTCGTGGGTTGAAATCTCCACAAATCTCCAACGAGTCCATTTTGGTTTATGTGTTGGTATCTGAATCGTTTAAAATACTAATGGTATTTACAGAGAAATACCCTGACAAGCCTCGTACTGTCCGATTTGTGTCTTGCATGTTCATCCAAACAGTGGGTTTTCAAAAATCACTTTAAAAAATCTATAGACAAAAAATGCTATTTGATGAAATATTTTTCATATTTGTTATAAAGTATATGCTTGGATATTCTTCAAAAACTATTTCAGAAAACATTGATCTCAACCATTTCAGGAACATTGGTCTCAACCATTTCAGGAACATTGGTTGAGACCATTTCAAGAACATTGGTTGAAATCATTTGAGAAACAACGATTTCAAATAATTTATGAACAATGGTTTCAGCTAATTCAAGAATACGTTGGTTGAAACATTTTCAGAACAACGATATCAACTAATTCAAGAACAACAGTTTCAATATTTTAGAAACATTGGTTGAGATCATTTAAAAACAACAATTTCAAACAATTCATGAACGTTGGTTGAAATCATTTTAAAATAATTGTACCAACCAATTCATGAACAATGGTTTCAACCATTTTAGGAACATTGGTTAAAGTCATTTTAGAAATAAGGGTATCAACCAATTCAGGAACAATGAGTTCAATCATTTTAGAAACATTGGTTGAAATCATTTTAAGAACAAGGGTATCCGCCAATTCAGGAACAACGAATTCAACCATTTCAGAAACAACGACTTCAGGAACATGTATTTTACCTTAGAAACATGTATTTCACCAAGTACGTAAACTACTTCATCAAAAAAAAATTAAAACAACGATCAGATTGAACAACAAGTTCTTAGATTGAAGAGACGGCAAAATATGTTAGGAGACGGTTATAGATCGACAAATGAAAATATAGATAGTCGTAGATGACAAAAAAAGAAAATGAAATGAAAACGAAAGAAAGTCACAAACCGACGGGGAGGTGAAAGTTGAAAAAAAAATGAGACCAGATAAATAAGTAGATAATAATATGAGATGAAGATATGAGAATAAAAGAAAATAACATAAAAAAGTAAAAGAAGTCGATAAAAACATAACATACCTAAAAGATGAAAAATTGATAAATAAAAGGTGAATGACAACAACAACAAATCTAGCAATAAGTTCAATGAACTTCCGATGGTAGGAGACTTCTGATGAACTTCAAAAAAATGAAAAAAGAAAAAGATTGCGTGTGAAGATAAAAAACTAGGGAGGTATGAGGTAGGTAAAAGTAAAGATGTACATGTTATTAATAGGAAGGTATAAATTGTAAGAGGCTTCATGAAGATCTGTACACAAATTGAATAAAAAAATAATAAAAGAATGGACGGTTTAGAAATTGAATCGAAAGATTGGACGGCTCACCCTATCAGATAGAGATATAAAAAAGTTTGGCATTCGACTCGAATTCGGTTGGATTCAGATTCGGATTGTTTAGTTAACCGAATCGAACCTACGTTTTGAAATAGATGAACCGTATTTAAACCTTAATTGAGATTCGACAAACGGTTTATTTAATATTTATATTATAGATAAATTTATATTTTATATGTCATAAGTTACTTTTTTTTAAGACGATTTTTATAAAATAAAATTAAAAGAGTACAAATGATAAAAAGAAAACATAATGATAAACGAAAAAAACTGAAAACATAGCGTGAATCTCCATCGTGTCGATCTATGACCAATTTCAGATCCTATTTTCAGGTTGAAATAAACTCCTCAAGCTTGAAACTTTTAGAATTTCAATACTTGTCTTCATTTTTTCCTTCAACTACAATTTTAACATTGTCTGTTAAGATATAACAAACCTGCAAGATTAAATCAGTAAAGAAGGAGACTTGAATCTCTTCGGAACTCACTCATCATCCCCATCTAGTAACCCATCACATTTCCTCTATCATTTCCTACATTACATTTTGTCATCCGTCGATATAATCTGCTAAGTTTTCCTTCTAGATTAAATCCCAAGTTTTCCATCCTCAAACGGAAAGAAAATAGGTTAAATCTGAAAACAACTCATAACGGATTCGAGAAAGCTTCTTGATCTGCGGGCGAGGCCATACGACGACAAGGAGAAGTGACGAGAAGCTCTCTTACTGATAGAGTTTTGATATAGATTATATGATCAAACAATCATATAAATATATAATACTTAAGCAATTCAAATGATGAATGAAATATATAATGCTTGAAGTATATGAATATGTAAATTGTTGATACTGTTGGATGATCGATTGGTTGGGATGTAGCTCGATTATCCAATGAATGATTTGCAGATTTGATGATATGATTGCGCGGAAGTATTGAGCAGCAGCAATGTTGTTTGAAGATCAAAGAGTGTGTGTGTATGTTGTGAAGTGTAGATAGTGAACAAGTTAATTTGCGATGAAGGCTTAGGTAGATTTAAATACTAAACACCCAACGGCTATGTGTTGGTGTTTGGTATTAATCATAATAAGGGAATTAATGATGGATATGGAATTAATGATGTATGAGAATTCCTAGAAAAGGAATGTGAAAAGTCATGGGAATTTGAAATATATACAGCAAGGATATATTTGCAATACATGTATAACTTAGGGGTTTGAGATATATATACAGTATAATATATGTATAACTAAGGGGTTTGAAAATAGTATTTACATTAAGGGTGTATTTATAATTATAATTCTTTATGGGGTTATATTTCTAATACTTACCCTCCTCTGAACTCGAAAAAGAACAACGGAATCACGACCATAAAAGAAATGAAAAAGAATTGAATAAGCTTCGATCTGGAGACGAAGAGAAGTGGAGAGATAGGGAGCTGTGGGTGAGGATCTAAGACGACGGCCTACAACGAGGGAAGAAAGGAAGACATGGAAGAGTGAAGAGAGAAAGAGCTTGTCTCTCCCCTCTCTTTTGAAAAAAAGGAAGATCAGAAGTGGAAGAAAGGGTTTGCTAAGGAGTTGATGTTATGGTTTTTTCAAGTCTCATCTTTTTTTAATCTCCAAACTGCATTTTATAAGTTAATATAAGTCTTGATTTGCAATGAAAATTGATTGTGAGGATAATGATTGATTAACATGATTGATTCCATTTTTCACCTTTGTAATTTTTTTTTTTTGTCTAAAGTTTTAAACTTTATGTATTTTTTTAAGATGAAAGCATGTTTGAAAATAAACTTTAATGTTTATGAAATAACTGAAAAGTTAAAATATATATTTGAATAATTAAATATTAAACGAACTGAAATTAAGTTATTGGTTTCATTTTAACAAACGAATCAAACACTATAAAATTTAAATGAATCTGAATAGTTCGATTAATTAAACGAATCAAACACAGACCCAAAAGTAAGTTCGTTTATTTAAAAGAATTGAATTCGGTAGACTCAGTTAACATCTCTATCTTTAAGTTTCACCTTTATGGATATTTATACAGTCAATTTTGGGTCCGAAACCTTCTTGGATCGGACTGGATTATTTGGTCGGGTCGATTCTGATGGACTCTGTTTGGACCGGAGGGGTATCATAAAAAAAGAAACGCATTCACACATTGAAGAGTTGAGATCTAGTTGAGATCTAGTTGAGATGGCGTCAACCGTCCAACTACCCAAAGCTTTAATCGTTTACATGATCGATAACTCGATAAGTATGAGGAAAATATTAATAAAAGGCTTGACCTTTTCAAATATTGATTTTTCAATTTCATGTAGAGAGAAAGCATCTTCGTAGTTCAGACCAACAAACCCACCGCTATAAATTAAATAACATCGTCCAATTTACAATCAATCATTTGGCGTGTCATCCATAAATTAGGTATTGCTTTAAGAAGGAAACTGATTGAGCGGGATCGAGGAGTCAAGAGGAGGGATGGGAAATTGCATTAACAAACGAGCGGTGGTGTCCTGGGCAGACGATGAATACTGTTGGGAGGACGAGGATCGGCGCGAAACATCTGTTGATATGGAAAAGAAAGATTATAAGGTGATTAAGATCAAGATCAGTAAGAAAGAGCTTCAGGGATATTTGGATCGACTGTCAAGCTCCCAGATTAATGAAGCTGGTTTCGCGCCTCTTGTTCCGAACAAGGATCATTTGTCCGATCATCATTGGCAGCCTGCTTTGCACAGCATACCGGAAACTGACTTCTGAATCACCCCCAAATTGTAACACTAGTACAACTACATTATTTTTATTTTTTTTGTAAATAATAAAATAGAGATGTGAACTCACATCACCCACATGCCATCTGGCATAGTCACAGAGCCACATAAACATTGGATAATCTTACAATTGAAAAATGGTACTTTTTCTTCTTCTTCCTTATCTCAATCGAAAATAGGATGTCTTTTTTCTGCATCCTTATCTCAATTAATTATGTTTTTTTTTGAGATAAGGATACTGATTATACCCTCGGGCCTCCGCCCATTAAAAGTATTCCAAAGATGATTCGATCCACAACCGAAGCCCGACTAGGATCCTGTTCAGATCAAGGCACGATTCCGGCCCAAGCCCAGTCCCAGACAAGGATCCGACTGATCCAGGCCCGAGTTTTGTTAAACCCGTTTTAAATCCGCCCCGATTGCACCTTCGGTTAATTTATCCTCTTATTTAATTTTACAGAACATAATATTAATTATTAAATGGTAGATTAAATTTTGGGTAATTGCAAACTTAATGAAAATATTAAAACGACGGTTTTTTGGTATTTTGTTTTTAATTTAAACTTGATAATGGAATAATACATCACACCAATCGCAGCACTCCACGTGTTGTCTCGTATCTTTCTTCCGTGAAGGAGATTTTTCGTGAAACACGTGGCTAAGGTCTATTGGTTCCTACTCTATCCAAATTCAAAATCACGAAATAAGCAGATAACCACTCCCTCCAGTACGGAATGGGAGGGGAGGAGAAGAAGCATAATTATTAGGGGCACAACACTGAGAGTCTGAAATACCTCAGGCTTCGTCCATTACCAAAACTTTATAGCACCAAACATGGCCTCGGTTCTAGGTTCCACTCAGGCGGTTCTGGAAGGCAGTCTCCACCTTACTAACTCTTCTCGTTTCGCCGGAACCGGTAGATGTTCCAAGAAGCAATACACAACTGGGAGACAATTGGCTATTAATGTACGTGCTCAAGCTCAAGCAGATAGCTCTAACACCAGCCGTAGATCCGTTCTTGGGCTCGTTGCGACCACTTTGGCATCTGGATCTTTCGTTCAGGCTGTTCTAGCCGATCCTAAATCGATCAAGCTCGGTGCCCCTCCCCCTCCTTCCGGCGGTCTTCGTGAGTCAAGCATACTATGATTAGTAGTTAGTTAGTACCTACATACTAATGATTTGAAAATATATATCAATAAATCACATGTGTTCTTCATCCAGCCGGAACATTGAACTCCGACGAGGCACGTGACCTAGATCTTCCACTGTCTGATCGTTTCTTCATCCAGCCACTTCCCCCGGTGGAGGCTTTGGTGAGGGCTAAGGAATCGAAAGCCGATATCTTAAAGGTGAAGAGTTTTATCGAAAAGAAGGCATGGCCTTACGTTCAAAACGATCTTCGATTGAAAGCCGGGTACCTCCGGTTCGATCTAAGGACTGTCATAGCTGCCAAGACTAAGGACGAGAAGAAGATGCTTAAAGAACTAGAGAGCACGGTTTACACCAAACTCGACGAGGTACTGTGTTTACTTATTTCAGAATCGATTGATCTACATTCTCGATTATTTCAGAATCGATTTTTAATTATTGCTTGTTTAATTTCAGTTGGATTATGCTGCAAGGATGAAGAGCAGTACAGACGCTGTTGCATCATATGCTGCATCCAAGAGCGCTCTTGATGATTTGTTTGCCAAACTTGGATAGATCATCATCGAATTTTAATTATATAATACAATTCCTTTTAAACTCAATTATATATATGTGGGCTGTAAAACACTAAAACCTCATGGTTTATTTTTAATCGTTATCGATTTATTATCATTAAACGTTAAACAATAATAAATACGGCCAAATTATATTTACAGATTCAACTACGGTCAAATTATATATTTCTCTTTGGGAAATTACATATTAAGTCCATGTGGTGTGCATAACAGATTAACAGTATAACCCACCTTCTTACGGTCTTAGTTATCGGGTTTGAGACCTGACCGAATAACTGCCGACCGACCCTAATTTGTAAAAATATATATTGCAAAGAAAAATTCTTATCCATAAAAAATCTGGTCAAGTACCATCGACCCCTCCTCTCTCCAGAATCTAAACCCTAGAAATTAATTAATGGGTCTACGATCGTGGTGGAAGGGGAGCGCATCTCCAGCCGTAAAATCCATTGCTCCGTCTATCCAGATAACCGAATCTTCTAGTTCAAGCAGCGCGGGGGAAATACCTGGTATGAACGGAGCGGAGGAGGTGCGTCGCCGACCTACGGAGGTTACGGTGTTCGAATTTGGATCCGCAGCAGCGTCGGGTGATAAGGTAACGATCGCTGGATACTGTCCTGTTTCAGATGACATCGAGCCATGTCGCTGGGAGATTATTCCAGCCACGGAATCCGACGCCCCGCAGTTCCGAGTCGTCTTTTAAAGGAATTTTTGTTCCGTATTTCTTTGCAAGTTAAAACTAAAATCTCGACATGTCCAACTTAATCCTTTACTTCTCGAAACTAATTTATGATTAGTTTTGAGTCGATCGTTCAACATCTGTTTATTGGTTCTTTTTGTTGTTTCCGAAATTCCCATTGGTTTCTTTCTTCTTCTTAATAAAATCACAATTTCTATTTATATGCTTACTTAGAGTCATTTCTTAGTGAAGTTTACGAAGATAAACATTTTGCTTTTTAAAAAAGATAATGTGATAGACCCGCGAAGGATTATAAACTAACTAGCCATCTTGTATAATTAAATAGTTTTTTGTTATCTTTAAATTCTACGTGGTCAGTCAGTCATTCCCTTACAGCTACAGCCTACAGGAAGACAAGGCTACATAATTAACATGACTACGACGGATTATAATTGATAATTGTTTCTATATTTACCATTCCACGAATACAAACTAATCCACCGTTCATTCCGTAACAAAATCAACCGTTCAGATCGCAATCCGTGTGCTCAAAGACTTCACCAGTTCATCGTTGCCACCTCAATCCCATCATCCTTTATATAAACAAACACAAACATCATTTCGAAAATCGAATTCTTAATTATCATATATCCACAAGCATGGCAGGGAGAGGCAAGACTTTAGGATCTGGAGCGGCTAAGAAGGCAACTTCTAGGAGCAGCAAGGCTGGTCTTCAGTTTCCTGTTGGGAGGATTGCGAGGTTTTTGAAAGCTGGAAAATACGCTGAACGTGTTGGTGCCGGTGCGCCAGTTTACCTTGCAGCTGTCTTGGAGTATCTCGCTGCCGAGGTAGTTTTTCTCTCTTACTTTTCTACAATTAATTTTCAGTTGATTTTGGGTATTAATTTTCGATGGTTTTTAGGTGTTGGAACTTGCAGGCAACGCAGCAAGGGACAATAAGAAGACTCGAATCGTGCCTCGTCATATCCAGTTAGCGGTGAGGAATGATGAGGAGTTATCGAAGCTTCTTGGTGCTGTTACAATTGCTAATGGTGGGGTGATGCCCAATATTCATAATCTTCTACTTCCTAAAAAGGCTGGATCGTCAAAATCTGCTGTCGTAGCCGATGATGATAGTTAGGGATTTGAAGAAAACAAAATATTAATGATATTATTAATTTAATTTTTTTGTTTGTCTCCCCACTCTTCTTTTAATGTCAACTATGAAATGAAATCTTAGTATTTGTTGCGATTCCATCGATTGGTAAACTTCCATTTGTGTTGAATTTTTCTCTGCGTTCATCTAGTGACAAAGAAGTATCAATATCTGCCAACGAAATCGACAAGAAATCTCGATGTTGTCTTTCCTTATGTCGTGGACCTTTAAGTGTGCCGGAAAGTGTTTGAACGGCTTCTCGCATCGATGGTCTTTTTCTGGAAATTCTGCTTACACATTTGTATGCAAGTTTTGCCATGATATTGATTTCATTTAAGTCATAATCTCCTTTTAATTGTGGATCGACTATGTCTTCCCATCCTACTCTTCCATCACAATTCAACGTTGCCTGAGAAATGATAATAGGAATCTTAATTTCAGTGAATTGTTCGAAATATATATATATATGATTATCGTTCTCACCATTTGAACATACTCCATAAGTCCTTGTTGGGGGTTTCTCGCGGTAATAAGTTCGAACAGCAAGATTCCGAAGCTATAGACGTCACTTTTCTTTGTGAAGGTTTTTGTGGATATGTACTCAGGATCAACATATCCCAATGTTCCTTTAATCCGGCGAGTTGGGTGTGAGTTATTATTCGGTTTCTCTTCCATCGACAAACCGAAATCCGCAACTCTAGCTCTCATAGATCCGTCCAGCAAAACATTTGACGATTTTATATCAAGATGTATGACGGCGGGAACAGCCTGAGGATTAAGTAGCAGATCAGATGATTTGATTACATATGTACAAATACAATCTTATTCTTACTTATTACTTACTCCGTCGTGAAGGTATTCAATGGCTCTTGCAACGTCAAGAGCGATGTAAATCCGTAGATCCCAACATAAAGCTTCTTCACTGTGTTGTTGCCCTAAGTTGATAGAAATAACAACTTGATCAGTAATCAATCGGGAATCATCAATGGTAGTGATTTTAGAGATTACTGTAGAGATGAGACGCAAGGCTTCCGTTAGACATGTAGTCATATATCAACATGTTGTTCTTCTTTTCATCACAGTATCCGACCAAATTGACCAAGTTTCTGTGATGCAGTCTTCCCAGAAGTAACACCTCAGTTTTGAACTCCTTTTCACCTTGCTTTGAATTTCTCCCGAGAACCTTCACGGCCACGGTTTCACCCCTTTCCGACATATAGGCTTTGTAAACTGCTCCAAATGCACCCTCGCCGATAACCGTCGTGAAATTACGTGTCGCCTTCTGCAACTCTCTATTGATAGATAAAATCAGATCAAAATAGCCAGGTAGGTTATACTCCTTTGATGGATGAAATTAGTACTTGAACTTAAACTTTACTTGTAAGAATATTTAGATATTCCAGAGAGCACGTTCTTCGCCACAGTGGATTCGATTTGAAGCTCAGATTTGGAAGAATCTGAGGGTGCTTCAGCGTTAGATCCATTGACGATTTGAATAGGAAGAGACCGGAGAGCAGAGCTTCGTCTCCAGGAAGTGTTGCTCTCATTCTCAATCCCGATTTCTTGGATGGCGAATTCGCGTTTCTTTCTGTTGTAGATAACGCAGACAAGTGCGGTGATTGCTAAGATTAAACCCAAGAGGACGCCGATCGAAATTCCTATGATCAACCCCCATGAAACCGCCGCCTTCATGAAATCGAATTCTTCAAACTACATAGAAATCATGAGGAAATATTGAGGGGATGGATCGAGGTTGAAGGGTGACATCGCATTAGTTCGATCAATGAAGGGTTTGTGAGAATAGGTGAGATGTTAATTTATTGATTGTTTGATGTTTGTTTGTTGCAACAAAACCCGAAGAAGAAGGCACCAAAACTACTACCATCGCACACAAAGCGGTGGGAGGGTAGTATCGACATTTCAATGTCGGTGTTTTTATTTCTATGTTAATTTATTCCAACAATCAAAATAAAATCTTATCTAGTTCAAACCTCAAACTCAAAGTGCCTTAAGTCTTAACTTTTTACCCATGTATGTTTTATCCTTGTATCGTTGTTCGAGGGAGAGGGCTTGTGACCTGTTCCGTTCGAACGGACCTCTGTACCAACATGCAGCAATCTCATTAAAAATGGTAAAAAAAACATGTTCTTATTTGGGGTCTTAGACTCTTAGTTGAGCGCATAAAGGACCGATAACATCTTGGGCCTTAAAAAAATGGATGATCCAAGTCTCCAACAAACCAGCAAAAATACTTGATCGGTCTAAATTCCTCGATCTGACTAACCTTCCTTTCATTTGGTATCAAGGTGAGAAAGGTTGCATTGATATGTTTTATGTTTCTTCTACCATGGAAAAAATCAATGACCATTCCCCGTGATGAAGGTGAAACCCGATCAGTGTTCGATGACGTTTCGAACAAACGTCAGGTGGGAAACTCCGTGGGGAAATCAGCCCGAACTCCTCAGTTGCTCAGAGGTTTGCGCTGAGATTTTTTCACTCTGAATGACTTGCCCGAATGAATGAGTGAATAGTGCCCTCTATTTATAAGACTTTTTATGGATGTAATCTGTTCATTTGAGCCGTAATCATATAACTGCTCAGATCTGGTTTCAAGTCGACTTTCTGGGATGACTTTCTTATGGTTCGACTTCTGAGAAAGTCGAACTCTAGGAAAGTCGGACTTTTCAAGAGTTGACTTAGAACCTCCTCCAAACCTATATAAGTACCTTAATTCATCTTGGGCTATTTGAATCTCTAATTGATAGTGTGTTGTGACTAAGTTCGGGATATTGTATCACCACCCAATACCTCCGAACGAACCATGCACCGGAACTTTGAAAGAAACCGTTGTAAACCTGTCCGGACCTAGAGATTTACTCGCATTCATCTCTATCATCGTCTTGTGTACCATAGTCTCCAATGGAACTCGCGCAAGTCACAAATTCATATTTAAGAAGACCATCTTAGCTCGCACCGGTGATGTAATAATGGGTTAGTGTGTGTGACCTGATTAAGGGTAGAAAGGTAAAATATAAATAAAATAAAGAATAGAGAAGGAATGAAATAAAAAAGAACGACCGAAGGAGGAGAGGGAGAAAGGAAAACGGCTAGGGCATGGCTTGGATATGTAAGGTAGCACCGGTATCGTGGTGTGGGAGGTGTGAAGCTCGACGGACAACGGAGGAGGTATGTAGAGTGTTAGATTCGAGAGTAAGATAAGGGATATGGTTGATGGAAAAGGAAGGGTAGATGATCAATGAAAGAAGTATCGGAGTAGATCCGATCTTGATGAATATGTTCCTAAATGATAATGTAGGGAAATGGTAAGGTACCCAAACACCTTGGGTCATCCGATCCATGGATTTCACTATCGTTGGTTTACTGTTGAGGATTGGGTTAAGTGAGGTTAATATTATATTTTCTTTATTTTGTTGCTTCTGATTCACTGTTGATTATTGGGTTATTTGAGTTTAATATTATATTTACCTTATTTTGTTGCCTCCGATTCACTGTTGATGATTGAGTTTAGTATCATATTTTTCTCTATTTTGTTGCTATTTTTGGAATGTTGGGTCTATTATTCTATTGTTGGCTTTAGGTGTCGGAATGCATGATTGATTTGCATATAAACTATCCATGTTTAATATTATATTGTTGTTTTAGTTTGTTGCTGTCGATTTTATTGCGGCTTATTTATCTCTGTTTTCAGATGATGCATATTTGTAGCATGTAGGATACTTATCATGTGCGTGGGTTGTAGTATTTATGTTGCTGTTTTTAATGACGAAAATGCTATCGGATGCATGTTTGAATTGCATATAAGTTAATTATCACGTGGACTGGTTCGATTAATTATTTTTGTTTTAAATAATGAACATGTTATCGGGGTGCATATGTGTTAGCAATTAAGATATTTATCTTGTGGGTTGTTTCGAATACTTGTTGTTGTTTTAAAATGTTAATAGGATTAGGGGGGATATATACATGAATGGACAAGGGAATAAGAATAACACTGTATGTATGAATGAAAGCATACATGAATGAGATATGACCGAGGTGTTTTAGCACCTAACCAATAGTGAATGATGAATGACGACCCAGATGGGTTTGTGATTGATGAATGACTGTTACTATTAGACTGAATGTTTACTTACTCATATGTATTATGTTAATAGATAATGTTAGACAAGTGTTGGTATCTATGTTTTACATACTGAGTGATGTAATCACTCACGGATGCATGCCATGATTGCGGGGAATGAAGGCAACCTTGCCTAACTGGAGTGGCAGGAGACAAAGAACTCGTCGAGGACGAGGCACGAGTGCGTAGAGTGTGAAATGTTGTAGTCATTGTCCTCACCTTTGTTGTAATAAGTACTATTTTAGTTTCTTTCCTGAATACTGAGTGTTTGTGGGATTAATTAAACTTTTATTTGGAATTAATTAAAATATTTCGGATTATTTTATGATATTTAAAACCCCGTTTGGAAGCAGGGTTTTACAGGTGATGACCTCTTTTTTGATAGAGATTGAAGATTTAGCAGACACATTCATTCTCCAAGTCCTCACGCGTGTTTAGTCAGCTACGAATTCCGCAACTGTTTTTCTTTTGTTTTTGCGCTAAAGAAAGTAGTATGAGAATCTCCAACTTTCAACCTTGGGAAAGTTGCCTTGCCTCCTCTTCCTCCTTGGTTATAAGTAATGAGAGCTTAGACTTCTTCTTCGTCCGAACATGGCCGCCCCCCTGAATATAATTGGAACAGACATTTTCCACCAGTACGATGTAGCCTTCATCCGTCTCCCATATATGTGTTAATGTATCGTGTTAAAATACAATCATGTATGATTATAATATGAAAATGATTCAACCAAGCAAGACATAAATCATGCAAGGATTAAAACTAAAAATGACAATGAAAACTCCATGAGAGTTATTTCAAATATTTATGATTGTGATTATAGGTGTGTATGCATTTGTTATTGTTTTATTTACAGGTATGAAGAAATTAGACCAACTGTCTATACACAAACAAGTCATAGCAAAATTTAGTTGGCCCATTAAGCATTCTTTTAGTCCGTCCATTAGGACAACTTCTTAACTCATGTATATATAGACTTTTTTGATGAAATAATAAAGTTACTTCAACATAAACTTAAACTCCCTTTACTTCAACTACTCTTCTTACTCTCTACGTAAAATCTGCTTACACACCAACTGAAGCTCGAATTTCTCATATCGGAAAGGCGTCCTCCTAGCTTGGTCTGTCCATGGAGTGGAGTCGGAACTCAAGTCATGGTGATCACTCGAGCCTCCATTATACACCACCTCACAGTACATCATGGGCCATGTTTATTTTCACATTTGGCTGACGAGAACTTAATTAAGTGTGGATTCACACTTCCGTTCTCCAACCTATCCATTGCAACACGTAATGTCAGTTCCTTTAGTTTACAATTCATCTGTTTGAAAGTTGTCGGCCCCTCATCAGAATAGCACCTTGTCACCTTCTATCTGAGGCAAACATGACATCATTAAAGTCATCGAGAACGAACTAGTTCCCTCTACTTACTGTTGGCGAGATAGCAACCAAGTCCTCCCATATAGGCTACTTCTCCCGTACAGAAAAGTGACCATGATCACAAGATCGATTGGGTTCACTGAGTGGGGAACTTCAATAATGTGGCAGTCCAAGTGACGTGGTTCCAAATCACTCTGATGGAGTCAAGCCGATTGGGTTCCTATGCATCTGCATTTGTGACAATAAACAATTTTGGGTGAATGAAGCTGCAACTTTAGTATAATTTTCCCAACTCTAGATTCAAAATCTCCAATTATTTCAAACCTTTTCTTCATATTTCATATTTGATAACCTTTTTTCAGTTTTCTATTAATTTCTCCATATCTTGATATGACTAGATCAACTAGTGCAGTCTGACTTATATTTCACACAAATGAAAAGATCTATTTCAGTGTTATGAGGGGATCCGCACGTAATTTACCCCATCAGAACTTTTTTTGGGGGAATCCCTCTTTCCATCTTCCTGTTAGATTTCATCCGAGTCTTCCGACATCTTCTTCCTCGTAGGCTATAGTTTTCTCCTGTTTCTATAAGAATAGCCGACGATGGAGAAGATCAGATTATCTGAAAAGCCCTCTTTGAGAGGTGCGGTGTGGGTACCTGATGCGTCTCACTGCCAAGGCTGTTCCAACCAGTTCACTTTCATCAATCGAAGGGTCGGTTTTCCTTACTTTTTTTTATTCTATTTTATTTCATTATACGATCCAAGCAGTGATAATGTGGAATCTTTCTGTTTTGTTCTATTTTGAAAGTATTCTGTTCCATGGCTGGTTGTTTCGTATGTTTGAGTAGTTAATACAAACTGCAAAATTATAACATCTATTTTTTGGGGGTTTGACAAAAATAATTTCAACTTTTCTTGTATTGAGTTAAATATTGTTACTTCAAGTTCACACTTTTATCATTTTTATGCTGTGCAGTAGTCGCTAATTTTGGCAGAGTAACAGAGCCTTTATCATTTTTATGTTCGAAAGTGCAGACCTTTAAAAACTTACATTGCATCACATGACACAATCATTGAACCAATTGCTTGTTTTTTGGCTTTAGCATCACTGCAGGAGATGTGGTGGTCTGTTCTGCAATACTTGCACTCAACAAAGGATGATCCTACGTGGACAAGGTGATCGCCCTGTTCGGATATGTGAACCCTGCAAGAACCTTGAGGATGCTTCTCGGTTTGAGAAACGTTATGGGCGCAAAAGTCATGCTGAAAAAGGTCAGCCAGCTTCACGATGATTTCATACAAGTTGTAGTTAGAGTATTTTATCAAAACATCTTCTTATAGTTGTTAGTAGTAAACTCTTTTTCCTCTTCATGTGCAAATATTACCAATTTTTTTAGAACCATGATTACATTTGATCATGTCTTCTTCTTCTTCAGCTAGATCAAAGCTCTTACCAATGCAAGAAGATGAAAATATAACACGGTTTTTAGAAGAAGGTGGAAATTATCCATCATCTTCCTCCAATTCTCAAGCTGATATGTTCTCTGATCTAGATACAGTTACAACAAGCACATCAAGATCAGATTTACAGGAAGAACCTACTACACCAAAAAATGGATCAGAGACCGATAGAAGCATACCTTGTGTTGTCAATGCAGTCAGGCCAGGCAGTCTTGAAGAGATACGGGAGAAGGCAGTAGAAGAAAAGAAATTGTACAAAGTTCTAAATGCACAAGGAAAGCGCAAGGAAGCCCTTGCTGCTTTTAAACGGGGAAAAGAGTTAGAGAGGAAGGCAGAGTCTTTAGAAAATGCAATGAGAAAGAACCGCAAGTTGGCTTCCATCCAGAAAGTAAGTCATGATGCAACTGCTGTTAATGACAAGAAAAAGATTCCTTCTCGATCCAGAAAATCACCAGATGATGACTTCACTTCCGAATTGAAAGAATTGGGCTGGTCTGAAGCCGACTCGCATAATATTGACAAAAAGGGAGAAAAATTGAGTGTAGAGAGTGAACTGTCTAGTCTACTGAGGGAAAATTCTCAAATATCCTCCCTTGGTGATAGAGCATCAAGTGGCATTGACAGATCCCAAGTTATTGCTTATAAGAGAAAAGCTCTTGCACTAAAGAAAGAAGGAAAACTTACTGAAGCTAAGGAGGAACTGAAGAGAGCCAAAAATTTAGAAAGGGAACTTGAGGAGCAGGAGCTTTTAGCTGAAGGCAATGAATCTGATGATGAACTTTCTATTCTTATCCGAAGTATAAATTATGATAAGCCGGGCACTAATGTTTTGGAATTGGATAGCAATTTAAATGATCCCATGATCAAATTTGATCAAATCAATGGTTTAAGCGCTGACATTTCTTTTGACCAGAGCTTTGATGTAACAGATGATGATATCGATGATCCCGAAATGGTTTCTGCTTTGAAATCATTTGGTTGGACGGACGAAGATGATACAATTTCCCAGTTTGTTCCAGTAGATCTTGAAAAACTTAAGGAAGCCGTGCTTTCTTTGAAAAGAGAAGCAGTTAATCAGAAAAAAGCAGGCAACAGAGATGAAGCTATGAAACTATTTAAACAAGCCAAACTGCAGGAGAAGGAGCTTGAAAATTTGCAGATCAAGGGACAAGATTTAGCGTCAGTTTCTTCACAAATATCTGAGGGAAAAAACATTGATGCTACATTAAATCTTGATATCAAACAACCACCAAAATCCAAAGTAGTTATTCAGAGAGAACTATTGAATTTGAAGAAAAAAGCTCTGACGTTGAGGAGAGAAGGACGAATTGAAGAAGCAGAAGAGGAGCTGAGGAAAGGCACAGTTCTGGAGCTCCAACTTGAAAAAATGGATAAGCCAAATCCAATAGTTACCAAATTTGACAAAAAAAATGCACGCCAAAATCCATCTTTTACACTAGACTTTTTAGACGAAGACGATGGGGATGAATTGACTGACCAAGACATGAAAGACCCAGAATTACTATCAGTTTTAGGAAGCATGGGATGGACAGAAGAAGCTTCTGACCATAAAAATAACTTTTCTTTACCTATCTCTGCCAATAAGCAAGTAAGAAGTAAAGCTGAAATTCAGAAGGAGCTTCTAGGCATTAAAAGAAAAGCGCTTACTTTGAGACGTCAGGGTAAGGTTGAGGAAGCTGACGAAGAGTTGAGAAAAACCAAGGATCTGGAAAATCAATTAGTTAAGACTGAAAAGGAAACTGTTAATCATGTTCCCGTAATAAAAAGTAATTCTTCAATACCAAGTAAGTCATATCAGGATGTTCTGTTATCATCTGATCCATTTGAAGACACTGACAACAGTAGTAATGAGCTAGAAGTATCAGATAAAGATATGAAAGATCCATTATTACTGTCAGTTTTGGAAAATATGGGGTGGAAAGAAGATGATGAAACTGAATCTACAAATATTAAAAAAAATTCCAAACCTATCCATGATCCTTTTGTAGTTTCTACAAAGGAAACAAGGAGCAAAGCAGAAATCCAGAAAGAGCTTCTTGGCATAAAAAGGAAAGCTCTTGCTCTGAGGCGACAGGGAAAGTTGGATGAAGCGGACAAGGAGTTGAAAAAGACTGGGGACCTTGAGGATCTAATGGCGGAAACAGATATTACACAACATCAATCAAAACATACAGATTTAATTTCTACCAGTGTTCTTGATCCTGCAAAGATATCTGAAAAAAAGCTACATGCAATGGAAGCCGTTCCGTCATCGAAAACTGCGAAGAAATCTGATAGTTTATTTTCTCTATATAGTGAATTTGAAGCTGCAGAAGTCAATACAAAACCTTCCCAAAACATCAGAGATTCTATAGCAGGTGGTGTTATATGTAAAGATGAATTTGACGCAGCAAAGGAAGTTGTAGGTGAAGCAAACTCTTCTGTTTCTTCACCAGACATATTGGTAGCTGTAGGCGAAGCAAACTCGGCACAAGAGTATGATTCACTTAAGGAAAAAGTATTGGCTCAAAAAAGGAAAGCTGTTTCTTTGAAGAGAGAAGGAAAACTAGTGGAAGCTCGGGAAGAACTACGTCAGATAAAACAAATGGAAAAAAATTTACAGGAGGCTGACGAGGTTAGGAAAAAAGCTACTTCTGATGATCGATCTATGAAAAAAGAAAGTATAGAAGAAACTAGTCCTCAAACTCAAAAACCATTATCGGGGCGAGATCGTTTCAAAATACAACAGGAATCTCTTGGCCACAAGCGAAAAGCTATGAAGCTGAGAAGAGAAGGAAAGATGGAAGAATCAGAGGTTGAATATGAATTAGCCAAGAAATTGGAAGCTCAGATTGAAGAAAGTAGTAGTAAATCCACGGCGAAAACAGAAGACACCTCACTTGTGGAGGATTTCCTTGATCCTCAACTTATGACTGCTCTGAAATCTATCGGAATTGATGGGATTACATCTTCAAAATCAGATGCTGCCACACTTGAATCCAATCAAGCCATAGTTCGTAGAGTTCCGCCTACGGACGACAGCATTTCAATGAAAACATCAAATCTGGAAACAAAAAGAAATCATATTAAAGAACAAATAAAGGCAGAGAAGATTCGAGCCTTGAACCTGAAACGTGCAGGAAATCAAGCTGATGCACTAGAGGCCCTCCGTTCTGCTAAACTATTTGAGAAAAAACTTGCATCTTTAGCTTCTTAAATATGATGAACTTATAAAGTTGGCTATGATTGCTTGTAGTGGTTTGGAATTTGTGATGTAATTATTGATGATTGCTAGTTAATTAGTTAATGTATCTAAATGTAGTAGTTTTATGTATTAGTACAGTTAGTGACTTGGGGATTGTATGAACTTATCCCAATTCTAAATATTCCTTTACAGATTTACACACTATGAATGAAAAATTCTTTCATGTTCTATTATTTACCTAAACATTTGATCTTCTGTAACCCTGAAGGTCTAAATGGCTAAATATTTGATATCTTATTATCTTATATTCCCAAATTAGCTAAAAACATATCTACGAAATCTATCATATCACTACGATCTGATTCAGAACACTTGATAGTTGATTGGGATGACACACTTGACACGAGATCCAAGGTATAGACAGATAAGATGGTCGGTAGATCACATGACATCCGATAGATTTTATGGGCTTGATTGGCTTCGCAGTTTGTTCTTTATATGAACATTATTTATTTTTAATTTTTATATTGACGTACACGGTTGCAGCTCAACCTGTCTTTGGTTTCACAAAACAGAACCAGTTTTGACCATAATGACATAAAAGCGCGTTAATTATTTCAAGCACTTGCTCAGTGAGCTGTACTCTGCTGTCTAATTGACTCAAGTGGATAACAGTGTAAGACTAGACACCGAAATCTAACATCCATCTATAAAAACCCATAGCACGAATGGAATTTGAGATCTCAGACAAACTCTAGTAGTATCTGAGATTTGAATACCCATCCGCTCAAAATGGCCAGATGGATGTTAATCTTTGTTGTGTGTTCTTTTCTTATCTATTCGGTAGCAATAGCCAGACCAATCCAAGACACAGCTGCCGGAGACACAAGCAACGAGGGTGAAGAGAATGCCAACCCACCTTTAGCCCAAGGAAAAGATGTCAGGACAACAGCAGTTTCTAGCAAAGACGACGAGAAACATACAAGTTTTAACAAATCAAAAGCGGGAGCAGAAATCATGCTTGGAGGACTCGCCACTGCGGTGTTTGGCGTCATTCTCTGTTACATCAAGGTCACAAGGAGAAGAAGTAAGATGGACGAGGAGGAAGAAACCACACCTAAACCTTGATTGCTATTTACTTTTTTTTTTTTTTTTTTTTTTTTTTTTTTTGAGGTTTGGAGGTTGAAAATAGTAAATATTTACTTGATTAAACGTAATATTCGTTTTCTTAGGGATTGTTTTGAAATTAACTCAACTTTAGTTTTAATAATTTATAATTATACTCTTAACTCGAGAGCAGGGCTGACCAATGACCATAGGTAGGGTATGATCCACGGACCATGTTCAAACCCTACCAAAATGGCTCAAGTCGATTATCATACCGTTATCCGAGAAGACCTTATCCATGCTCATGCGTCATGCGGTCATGTCCAATGTATAATAGAGAAAAAAATAAGATAATGTAACACGTTAAATATTAATTCATGCGTGCATACTTTAATCTATAATTTCCACACAATAAAGTTATAAAGATAATCAGTCATCAATTAAAAAATATCTTCGTCAATCGGGTGAAAAAGGGTTCAGTTTTGAGTCGGATAAAAATGATCGATCGGGTAAAAAATCATTGTTCATAGAACATACCATATCCAATGTGATTGGGTTCGAATCAGAGGTGTCACCCTATCCATAGTCAGCACCAAGCCCTCTACTTGAAAGTTGAAAAATATCTTAAGAGTTCCAAGATCTAATTGGTTCTCCCTAAAGTAAAAACTTTAAATTAACAATAATTCAAAATATCGACCGGTTAAAGTTATCACAAAAGATTTTATACGAAATTTGACTACCATCTATGACCATCGTTTATATAAAAAATCGCATAAGTTAAATTTAAAAGATACGACAATCAAAAAATGAAAGAAAAACTCATTATTGGTTATTGAATTACAAATCGAGGATTAATAAATTTTACTTATTTTACTCATCTTACCGTATTTTAAGTTGTTTATTTAATTATTTTTTTATATTAATTATTATTACTCTTTATTTTATTTTAATCTAAACCATTTTTAAAAAAAAATCAGAATATTTTTTCACATGTTGAATTGTTGAATGTAATAACATAAGATATTTGTATTGAAGTATATCCTCCATGTCATCGATAGCGGTAAGATCCTTAAGAGTGGGGTCCATCGGGTGATGGCCACCACGTGGGAAATAAACCACGTCATCAATAAGTGGGTCCCTCCTGATTGTTTGATATCGTGGTTACGGACGTGCCACGATTTTCATTTTATATACCCGAGTCCTACGATCCACCGGCTATCATCGAATAGTCTTTTAGACAGTTAGACTGCAATCCAATTGGAGAAAATAGTGCCGAGGAGGCGAGGACGGAGAAGCTAGGGAAGAAGATGACAAGAGAGGAAAGAGTGTCGACAGAGAGATGCACGTTATGCAAGCTTCCGGCCAAGGTTTACTGCGAGTCAGATAAAGCAAGTCTGTGTTGGGATTGCGATGCTATCGTCCATGGGGCTAACTTTCTGGTGGAGAGACACGCGAGGAGTCTTCTATGTGGATCTTGTTCGCGTCCGACGCCATGGATGGCGACTGGTTCTCACCTTGGACAGGCAGTTTCTCCTTGCGATCAGTGCTTAGGCAGGAAACTCGGTGGGATTAACAGTGAAGAGGTTTCAGACGTTTCGAAGAAGAGTGATGGGGAAAATCAGGTGGTGCCGTGGGGATTGATTATGACGCCTCCCCCGCCTCTAACGGAGAGTTTCTCTTCGTCGTGCTGTAATGAGTTGGATGATTCTTCTCCGATGCGTCAGCAGAGTAGGAGAGAAATCTTCGATCTCAATCTATTACCCGAGATTGATTTTTCTGTGGAGATGGAATAATTATTTTTTAGGTTTGACACACTGTAACAACTGCAAATTCTTGATTCCATGAATCGATCAGCCTGATGATCCTCAGACCTCACTGACAGCAATGTTCTTCAATGATCTTGCCTTTTCCGGCAATGTTCCAGATCTGATCCCATCACCAACCTTGCAATTAACCTCCCCCCCAAATAATCATACCGAGATATTTAGTAAATTCTGTAATGTACCTATTGACTTCATTGTACCATTGGTCTAGTCCAGCCTATTCCAGTCCAGTCTATGTTGGGATATTTCTGATGACCGGGAGTAGTGTGTGGACAGTATTTAGTGGGTTGTCTTTATTTAAAATTTAAATACTATAATTTAGATTATGTTATTCTTTTGATGACCGTAAAATTTGACTAGGATTGTGTGGTTCTGTTGCTTCAAAGTATGAGATGTGAAATCAATACTTTTCAGTAGGTGTGGGCTTGGATCCGAGGCTGACTCGGTATTTCCCTGACCCGTCCCATTTGAATTTTGAAGGGGTCTTCAATCTTGATCCGAAGAAAAGTAAATTTTCTATTTTTCAGTATTTTGTTTTTGTTGTTGTACCGATTTGCAAGTCCAAATACCCGCCGTCGTAAATGAGACGTTCTGTGATATGATGTACCGCTTCACTCAATTAGTTACAGGTACAAGTATGTTAATCTACGACACTTGAAAACATAATCAAACGTGTTAATTGCAAATTTGCAATACAAACCAGGTGATAAAATATTGGAAGGGAATGGGTAAGGAACCAACCTACGGACGAGCTCGCACGAAAGGGATCTGGGCATCGAGTTTTCATAAAATCTTGCTTTATCTGTGGCGTGTAAGGAGAGAGAATCTCCCGACGAGGGACAAGCTAATTCGGTGAGGAATGATCACTCCAGATGAGTCCACTATGCGGCCATGAACCAGAAACTATGCGACCACGTATTTTTCACTTGCAGGTTCTCCAGATGGTTACTAAAGAAAGGGCTAATTAAGGTGTACAAGTTGATTGACCCAGAAGTGCAGGGCATGAACAACTTCGATCTAGCTAGTTGCACAGTGATGATACCCCTGGTCCATCAGATCAGGCCCATTCCCGACCAGGCCCAGCAAGTCCACATGACCAATGAAAGAAGGCCCGGTCCAGTAGAAAAGTGTATAAATATCCCTAGGGGTTAAATGTAGGACGGGGGGAGAAAACATTTGTAATATACTTGTAGTAGATTGTCTGATTTATACTTCATACCGCACCATCAGTGGTGAACCTGAAGTGAATCGAACACGCATTCTTCTGATAACATTTTTGTACCCCGATCATCTCCTTTCTCTGAAAAACCCTAGAATCGAGTACTGATGGCCCATTTGCAGAGATGGATGGGGATCGAGAGCAACACGTTGTTCGGTGATTTCTGCGTCAGTCAACTCAAAGGAGTCCGAGTGAAGGAAAAAACGCACATTGGGAACATGTTGTTGGAATCAGGTTGTCTGATGGTGGAGCATGATTGCGAATCGACGCCACCCTTGGCAGTCTCCTTCTGCAAGACTGTTTTGAAATCACACTTTCTTGCGGAATCTGAAAGAGGAACACGAGTAAATCTCCCCCAGTGGCTTCTTCTAGAACCATGCGATCCGCTGTGCCGGTCTTCTCCTCTGAAATTCGCCGTTCGATGTCACCAAATGGACGGCTGTCTGATTATGCTAACCATCGGAGATTTTCGTCGTCGGCGGCTTTCTTTTCATCCTAGTTTGCGGCCCGTCATCATCGTCTTCTTTGTTCCAGAACAGATCCAATTCCCTGGGTCATGTCAATCTTCAATCAGAGACTACTTCTCCATCTGTCCAGATCTCGTCGATTTTATTTTAGTCGAATTTTCGATGTTGGACCAGTTGCTAAATCGTATATCTCATCGTTACTTGATTAAAATTGATTCCGGCAGCGATTTCCCACCCAATAGAGGCAGCGATTTCCCACCCAATCTAGAGGCAGCGATTTCCTTCTCCCGTCGATTTCTTCAGGCAGCGGTGACGTTAAATCCCTAATCCCGACTGCGATTTGCTAAATCCCTGTACTTCACAAATCGATCTCCACTCCGGCACTCCCATCCTACACGGCTACAAACTGCTGGACAGATCAAATTGACAACTGCAACAGATCGGGTTTCGCCGCTGCCGTCTTTCATCGTAACGGCCAATCAAATAAGAAATTCCAACCCTCACTGCCGCGTATACACACAGTTTTTTTCTGTTCGTCAATCTGCTTATCCGTGACTTGCCGTTAATCAGTTATTCGTTAAGGGTTTCGTTGCTGTTTTATCGACGAAAACGTAAAAAGAATTAAACAAAGAGATTAGGGGTTTTTCAAAATGTGCATACTTTGTGTTCTCCAAGAAGTATCGGTGAAGGCGAGAACAGTGCTACCTTGGTTAGTTATATTCCTTTCTGTTTTCTGGGCAATTTCCCAACTTCTCCCACGACCATTTCGTATTGATATGACCATGGCTCGAGTGATTTGACCTTTTTTTTTCATTTATTATCTCTTCATCTGTTTCAATTTTTTCATCTTTGTTTCATTTCTTATCATTTGAAATTCACCCAATTTCACCGAATTCTCTGTTTTTATTTTTATCATTTGAAATTAAATTAAATGGTGGTGATTTAATTATCTTACTTGAAATTGGACTTAGAATCACATATTTTCATTGATTCTCATCTAATGAGTTTTGAGTGATATTTACTCATATCAAGTATGAAACTAATAAGATCATATAAGAACTGCATTATATTTATTTTATTATAAGAGAATTAATGAGAATATGTAATCTTAACCATTCATATGTCATGTGCATCATCACATATCTTGAAAAATCAGATAGTAAGATTTTAACAAATGTGGAGGAATTTTGGTCATTAAATTCACATCCAAAGGCAGCAAAAACCTGTAAATACTGTATCTGGATGCAATCTGATTAAAATGCAAAGGGGAAGCTACTTTGGATGGGAAAACTTAAGCATGATTTCATAAAACTCACATAAAACAGACGGTCGTTCGGCTCGACGGCAAACAGACGCGGAATCACACGGACGTGAATCGATCGTACTTAACTGCATCAATTTCGGTTTGCAAATTTTAAATTTTTACAAATTTGGGTTAAATTTTTCATCAATTTCTTCATCGTCGTGCTCATTTTATTAGAATATTATACAACTACAACATTATATTTCAGAGGCTTTAAATAGGTTTGTATTGATATATGAGATTACATGAAACATAATAGGTATCATGTTATCAGCACCATTTCAAAGAAGGTCATCCAGTATAATGAACCCAGTTACCACACCAGTACCGTTTGCCCGATGGGGATTGGACATCGTAGGGCCTTTTCCAGTAGCATCAAGGGGTCAGAAATTCTTATTTGTTGCGGTCGACTACTTCACCAAATGGACCGAATCAGAACCAACAAGTACAATATCAGAACAGAATGTCATTCAGTTCATCTTTAGAAACATCATCTGCAGGTTTGGTGTCCCGTTACAAATAATAACAGATAATGGAACGCAGTTCACAGGGAAAAAAGTAAGGAAATTCTGTAAGGAAAAAAGCTTTAGGACAGTAAGGTCAGAAGACTAAATAAGGCCTCCCGCCAAAATGAAAAAGCCTTAGGGCAAAAGTAACAGATAATGGAACGCAGTTAGGAAATTCTGTGAAGACAGGGAAAAAAGTAAGGAAATTCTGTAAGGAAAAAAAAGCCTTAGGGCAGTAAGGTCAGAAGACCAAATAAAGCCTCCCGCCAAAATGAAAAAGCCTTAGGGCAAAAGTAACAGATAATGAAACGCAGTTCACAGGGAAAAAAGTAAGAAAATTCTGTAAGGAAAAAAGCCTTAGGACAGTAAGGTCAGAAGACCAAATAAGGCCTCCCGGCAAAATGAAAAAGCCTTAGGGCAAAAGTAACAGATAATAGAACGCAGTTAGAAAATTCTGTGAAGACAGGGAAAAAAGTAAGGAAATTCTGTAAGGAAAAAAAAGCCTTAGGGCAGTAAGGTCATAAGACCAAATAAGGTCTCCCGCCAAAATGAAAAAGCCTTAGGGCAAAAGTAACAGATAATGGAACACAGTTCACATGAAAAAAAGTAAGGAAATTCTGTGAAGACAGGGAAAAAAGTAAGGAAATTCTGTAAGGAAAAAACCCTTAGGGCAGTAAGGTCAGAAGACCAAATAAGGCCTCCCGCCAAAACAAAAAAGCCTAAGGGCATCAAGGTCGAAGGACTAAATAAGACCTCCCGCCAAAATAAAAGCCTAAGGGCATCAAGGCCAAAAGACCAAATAAGGCTACCTGCCAAAACAAAGAAATCCCGAAGCGACAGACTACCACCAAAAGGCCGCAAGGAAACGTCAACGAAGAATCAAAGAAACATGTCAAAAAGCACGTGTAAGCCGAGGGGTAAGAAAAACAAGGAAGGGTGAAAGAAAAAACAAGGGGTAAAAATAAAAGTGCGCGACAAAAGTACAGAATCCAGAATGTAAGGTCTTGGAGAGTCTTGGGCCAAGGAGGATGCTCTGTAGAAATCCCGTGCGCTTTCCATTGCTCCCACATTGGCGGATTGATTGGTACAACGACGGATTCATGTTCGGGGCTCCGAAGGTTCACCATGTCCCGCTCATAATACCACCCGAAGGGGGGGCAGAGAACGCATGATCAGCATGCTGTCTGCGTCCTCGGCATCGTCGAACAATAGAAGGAACAACAGAGCGGTCGTCAGAGACAGGATCAACGGCAGGAGTTACATGGATACCACTCGGAGCGACACGGAACTCAACCACAACATCATTTTCAACTTGACAAAGAACAAAAAGGCGACATTGAACAGCTAGAAGCAAAGAGTTAAGGCGGTGTCTCTCGGCAACAGCAAGGGCGCGAGCTTCTTCCCTGCGGAGAATAAGACTTTCGGACCAAGCAGCTTGTTGGTGTACTAGGTTGCGGCCAAGCTCCTCCAATAACATAGGGCGAAGACATGTTGAGTTCAGAAAAGTTCAAGAAAAGTAAAGAAAAGAAGAATTTACAGGCTGCGTAAGGGGGGAGTACTGATGATACCCCTGGTCCATCAGACCAGGCCCATTCCCGACCAGGCCCAGCAAGCCCACATGACCAGTGAAAGAAGGCCCGGTCCAGTAGGAAAGCGTATAAATACCCCTAGGGGTTGAATGTAGGGCGGGAGGAGAAAACATTTGTAATATACTTGTAGTAGATTGTCTGGTATATACTTCATACCGCACCATCACACAGGAAATCAGCAACCTCACTATTGGATCCAGATGTTAGAGTCTCCATTGGATGATGCTCGAAGTCATATTGTTCAATGTATGGAAGGAGATGAATTAGAGGTTAAAGCGAGGGAAATTCGGGACAGAGAAATCAATCATCAAGGAAACTAGATTCAAGAAGCCGCACAGGAACTAATTAATGATATGATATATATGTATATATCATTTTGTTTCAAAAAAAAAAGTTTATCATATCACTAATACAATGCTAAAGTATCTTAATAAAAAAAATGATAGGTTCGAAATATAAGAAGAGAAGAAATGAACAGTTAGCTGGTTTCAGTAATTTGAATTCAAGAAATCAATGACACAGAAACAAAGGAAAAATATATAATTAACTGATCGATTCTGAATTAAACAGCTATCTTTAGCTAATCATTTATTCGTGGTATGATGGATTAATGGTATCCAAAATGTAGTAACAAGAGAGATATATTTATGTTTGATTGTTTAATACTCATACTCGTAAACATAATTATTAATTAAACCTATTGAAGTAACTGATTTTAAAGAGAGTTAGTTACAATAATTAGTAGTTAGAAGGTTATAAATAGGTATACATGTAACTCAAATAAACCAATTTCATTCTCTCAAACGGATTTCCACATCTTCTTTCCCAACTCCGATCATCTTCCCCAACTCCGATCATCTTCCCCAACTCCGTCCATCGTCGTGCTAAATCCAATATGGTATCTTCGACTGGTAATCCCGACGGGATAAACGATCCAGATTCCGCTGCACTCATAACGACGTCAGGCAAGGCAAGAGGGGAAACGTCGTCGGTCCGATCATCGGGAAAGATTGTAATGATCAAACACTTAAAATGTGTAACTCTCGAAGAAGACAACTACTTCACCTGGAGAGCACAGTTCTCGGCGCTTCTCCGAGGATATCGGCTCCTCGACTACGTGGAAGGGAAGGTTCAAATCCTCGAAGGATCTCCCGATGAGCAACAGGATCAAATGATCCTAAGCTGGTTACTGTCGGCCATGTCTCCGACGGTTCTTCCCCAAGTGGCAGCACTCACCACGTCTCATGAGGTTTGGAAATCCCTAAGGCAGATTCATTCGTCGGACTCCGAAACAAGGCTGCTTCACCTCCGAATGAAACTTCAATCTGTCAAGAAGGGAACGATGTCTATGGGGCAATATATCAGACACATTGCCATTATGAAAGATAAGCTTGCATCCGCCGGAGAAAAACTTCGCGACTCCCAATTAATTCTGATCGCGCTTGGAGGGCTGGATGCAGAATACAAGCCGTTCGTCACTGCCATCACCACCCGCTTTGACCACTCCATGTCTTTCACTCAATTCCAACAATTGCTCATGGATCAAGAAATCCAAGATGAACAATTGAATAAATCGTTTGAAGCAAACACACTGGAGAAAGCTAAGAAGAACGAAGGAAGGAATAATATCAAATCAGCCCCTTGCCAAATTTGCTCGCGCAAAGGGCATGCTGCTCTTAATTGTTACAACAGGGTCAATTTTCTAAAATTTCCACCACAACATAATCGGAAGTTGATCCCAATTGGAGTTGGCTCAAGTGCACCATCGGCAAATATTGTATCAATGTGGTACCCCGACTCCGGGGCAACCACACATGTGACTGCAAATGGTAAGATACTTAATTTTTCTCAAAAATATATGGGTTCTGAAAAAGTGGTAGCGGCAAACGGAGAAACAATGACAATATCGGACTCAGGTAAATGCACAATGTTGTGCAAAGGAAAAGAATTCCAATTAAAAGATGTATTAGTAGTACCGGAAACATCTAAGAATCTACTGTCAATCCATCAATTATGCATTGATAATCCTATCTCTGTTGAATTTGACAAACAGAAAGTAAGGATTCGCGATATCACGACTAATGAAGTCATAGCAGAGGGAAGACAAGAAGGGGGACTCTACAAATTGCCAATGAAAACAACGAATCACATACAAGTTCTCTCGAGCGAAAGAATATCAGGAGAAAAATGGCATGCAAGGCTGGGACATCTTAACAAACGATCAATGGAAAAATTAGGCAATAAAAATTGTTCATCGGACTGTAACAAAATAAATAGTTGTGATTCTTGTCTTACAAATAAATCAACTGCTCTACCTCATAAACCAAGTAATAAAATTTACTCGTCTCCTCTTGATCTGATCTACACTGATATATGGGGACCAGCCCCGGTAATTTCATCAGAAGGGTTTCGTTACTATATCAATTTCGTAGACGCCTCAACAAACTACAATTGGGTTTTCCCAATGAAAAGCAAAGCAGAAGTAGGAGAAATATTTGTGAAATTTCAGGTATGGGCAGAAAGGCAGTGTGGTACAACGATAAAACAGGTACAATCAGACAATGGGTTGGAATTCAAGAAACTCGCAAGGAACTTAGAAAAAGTGGGGATAGGCTATCGGTTCTCCGCCCCGTACAACCATCAACAAATGGGGTCTGTTGAGCGACGACACCGGCATTTAGTAGATACGGCACTCACAATACTACATCACGCCAAAATTCCTATTAAATACTGGGATTATGCGGTATTAACAACAGCTCACACTTACAACCGTAATCCATCCAGAGTGTTAAATAATATGTCACCATACGAAGCCTTGTTCCAGCAGCCACCAGATCACGAGAAACTTCGAATTTTCGGGTCACGGTGTTATCCATGCCTTCGCAGCTACAGACCAAATAAACTTGCACCAAAATCAATTCCATGTGTATTTCTCGGATATTCTCAGAATCAAGAATCATATCTATGTTTTGATCCAGTTGACAGGAGGATGTTCAGCTCCAGGGATGTGCGGTTCATCGAAGGGGACTTCACACTAAACAAACTTTTAAAGGAGGAAGAAGGTGCAAGAGTCACCAAATCAGCAAAACAAATACAAGAAATGCATTGCCCGATTGTTCGTGCGAGTTCTCCAGCCATATTGAATAAATCAAACAACGCCATCAACGAATCCTCTCAATTAAATAATGAATCAAATACAAATGATCTAAACAATTTAAATCCAACCAACTCAACCACGGATGAGTCGTCTCCAGCTAAGTCGATCGCGGTTTCTGATGACCTCACGACAGAACAGACGTCATCAACCGCACCCTCATCGGAGATTTGGCAGATGGCAGCCAGCACACGTCGTCCAATAACCAGGGCATCAAAAGGGATAGTAAAACCCAATCCCAAATACGTATTATCTGTCACAGCCAACGGAAAGCTTATTCCAAAATCACCGCGAGTGGCTATGCAAAATGAAAAATGGAGAACGGCAATGGAACTAGAATACAATGCTTTGAAAAAGAATCAAACCTGGGAATTAATTGATCGATCACCAAACGATAACATCATTAATACCAAGTGGATTTTCAAAATCAAACAAAAAGAAGATGGAACGATAGAACGATATAAAGCCCGATGGGTGGCAAACGGAATGAGGCAAATCGAGGGGACCGATTACACTCAGACATTCAGTCCGGTGGTAAAACCTACATCAATCCGACTAGTCCTAACACTCGCCATCAGCAAGAATTGGCCACTCAAACAAATAGACATCTCCAATGCCTTCTTGCATGGAGAAATAGATGAACGAATAGTAGTAACGCAACCAGCCGGATTTGAGGACCCGAACCACCCCCAACGAGTCTGCTTGTTAAAGAAGGCATTGTACGGACTAAAACAGTCTCCTCGGATGTGGTATAAGCGGTTACGAAATTTCTTACTAACTATTGGGTTCAAGGAAAGCTATGCCGACCCTTCTCTATTCCTATGGCACGAAAACGATGAGGTGTTATTCCTATTCGCATACGTAGACGACATCGTAATCACTGGGTCGTCAAAACTGAAAATTGAAGAAACAATCACGAAGTTAGGGAACGAATTCGCACTAAGGGAACTCGGAGAGCTATCATTCTTCTTGGGGATACAGGTTCAGCGAACGGACAAAGCTTTATTCTTGACACAACAACAGTATCTAGTAAATCTACTAGAAAGTTGCGATCTCACGAACCTGAAACCGTCGAGCACGCCAATGATAACGCAACAAGACCTGCACTCAGAAGAACCCACGATTACGGAAGTCACAGAATACCGGAGAATCGTTGGCTCCCTCCAATACCTCACCCTGACAAGACCAGATATACAGTTCCCGGTTAATAAAATGGCACAATTTATGGCGTCACCAAAACCATTACATTGGACGGCTCTAAAGAAGATACTCCGGTACTTGTCCGGAACCCAAACACTTGGGATAACACTATCGGCAGTAACAAACTACAATATAACAGGATATTGCGACGCAGACTGGGGTGGCGACACTATCGACCGGAAAAGCCAGACAGGAATGCTAATCTACCTAGGAGAAACGCTAGTGAGCTGGTCATCAAGAAAACAAACCACGGTCGCCAGATCCAGTACTGAGGCCGAATACAGAGCAATCGCAAACACGGTAGAGGAACTAGAAGCAACGAAGTCTCTTCTGACAGAACTAGGCATCAAGGTGCCAAGTCCAATGGAATTGTTAAGCGACAATCAGGGTGCAACCTTCGTCGCAAATAATCCAATTTGTCACACTAAACTCCGGCACGTTGCAATGGACCTTCATTTCGTCCGAGAAAAGACGGAGATCGGCGAGGTTAAAATCAGTCACATTCCAGGAAAGCATCAACGCGCGGATATACTAACAAAGGCACTAAAACCGGATCTTTTTCAGAAGTTACGTATCAACCTCGTCGGAAACAGTCCCGCCGGTTGAGGGGGGCGTATTGAAGTAACTGATTTTAAAGAGAGTTAGTTACAATAATTAGTAGTTAGAAGGTTATAAATAGGTATACATGTAACTCAAATAAACCAATTTCATTCTCTCAAACGGATTTCCACATCTTCTTTCCCAACTCTAATCATCTTCCCCAACTCCGATCATCTTCCCCAACTCCGTCCATCGTCGTGCTAAATCCAATAAGGTACATTCGATGTTATTTATAAACTTGTGAATGTTTGATTTATACATTGCATGATTGATATATTTTTCCTGAAAATCGAGTTATGGGTTCCTTTTCATTTATTTTAGAACGAAATAGGGTAGTCGGTTTACTATGGTTAAATTTGGAGGAGAGGTTTTATTTCCAGTGTAAAAGGTGCGTTTTTTAGATTTTTTTTTAAGGTGTTGAATGAATGATTTATACATTACAGTTTGAAAGATAATTTTTAGACAATTAAATTTGGTGAGTTTTCAGTAATTTTGTATAAAATATAAACAAAAAAAATGTCTACGACCAATAATTCTGGCGATCTCCGATCATCCCAAATTCTATTAACCCAACCACGAAAAGATAAAATCGTGGATGATGACGTTTTATAACTCTTTTTTTTAAAATTTATGCGAGAAATGAACTGTCCAATGCTATTTCCACATGCATTGATTTGTAAGATATCAATACTCATTATTTGTATTTATAGAAGACGTTGATATCAAATTTACAATATCTAACGTGGATCGTGTTGTTTCTAGTCTCTTATCCAACAAAAATTCAGATTTTCATAATATCATGATTTTAGGTACAAATAGGCCAAACGGCATGTCATGTGTTTATTTTCAAGAGTACCAAGTAGTAATAGCATTAGTAGCGTACTTGGAACCACTAAGAATTTGTTGGGTCTATCATTGCACGATGTCTTAATAGCATAAGAACATGGCTGAGCAGCATCTGTTGTGATCGTAGCGATGAATGAAGAAGATGAACGAATCGACAATTCAAGTGTGGGAATCGCCTACTCAGTGTGGGAGTTGGCGATTCAGTTGGGAATCGTCGATTCAAGTGGGAATCGACGACTCAAGTGGGAATCGACGACTCAGGTGAGGATAGGTGATTTTCTATGAAAAATCCAACCTATATGAAAGTGTAAGTACCAGAGCAAAAGGCATTGACAACACTTGCTCAAAAAGCTAAAGCAATCCGCGACTCCCTAGGTGGAATCGGTGATTAAACTTATGGCCTTTTTGAACCAAACCGTGGACAACACTCTTAGCTAGGAGAATAACCCGCAATCGGCGACTCACTAGGTGGAGTCAGCGATTGCCTGTGTGAATCGACAATTCCTTGACACAAAGTCAGCGATTCACCCTAAGGGAATCGAGCCAAACTTTGCGAAAAAAATTTCACGATTACGACAGGATATCGTAGTTCGATAGTCCCACAGACGGCGTCAGCTGATGAAGCACGAAATCTGCACGACGTGCAATCTGCACCCTAAGGGAATCTGCACGTCGTGAGATTTCGTGCGCTCTACGTCAAATACATGCAGAAGTGGAGGGGAGTCGGCGACTCAGGTGTGGGAGTCGGCGACTCAGGCTCCTTGGTTGCTCTGGTGTGGTGTGTGTCAAGTGAGAATGACTTGGGAGTAGAGGACCCTTTTTATAAGGTCCTGGGGGACGTTTCCCCATTCATTAGAGTGGAGCCTACTCTATTATGGTACCCAATTAAGGGTGTCATAATAACGTGGGCCCTCCCAAGTAATGGCTGGGAATCGGCGACTCAGGTATGGGAGTCGCCGATTCAGAGGTGGAGTTGCCGACTTCCTTGTAATCAGGTCCTCGGTCTACCAGACCCGAGTGCCCTGTCTGGAGTCGGCGATTCCCAGGTGTTGCCTTGAGTACTTGACGTAGACACTTCCTCCGCACTGTGGAACTCTCCGGGGGTCCGGCATAAAGCGACGGAACCCTAGTTCTTGTTGAAGGGGGTTGCTGGGAGTGACTGGCGTAATCAGACATGTCTCACCAGTAACGTAGTTGCACGCATTAAGAATTTGTTGGGTCTGATCATTGAACGATGTCATAATAGCATTACAATAAGGCGAAGCAACATCTGTTGTGTTCATTTTCAAAAGTACCAAGTAGTAATAGCATTAGTAGCGTAGTTGCAAACACTAAGAATTTGTTGGTTCTAATTATTGCACGATGTCATAATAACATTACAATAAGGCTGAGCAACATCTGTTGTGTTCATTTTCAAGAGTATCAAGTAGTAATAGCATTAATAGCGTAGTTGCAAGCACTAAGAATTTGTTTGTGCTGATCATTGCACGATGTCATACTAGCATTACAATAAGGTTGAACAACATCTGATGTGATTATTTTCAAGAGTACCAAGTAGGTTGACAATTCCTTCTTACAAACACAACAATTGTCGCATAACTAAAATCTTTTTAACATCAACCTTACGAGTAATATAGTTTGTAGAACCCAAACGAACAGAAAAATCGTCTTTCGACGCATAACCATAATATTTGTCAAGAGCATCTGAATATGAAAAAGTTGACCAACAAAGGGTGGTGAATTCGCTTGAACATTGTCTGAAGAAGCATTGGTATCGGTTGGTCGTTTGGGAATGAAAAAACTGGGAGAAGCATTGTCGTCATAATTAATAGCATTAGGTAGTCCAGTTACATCATTAATCTCAGAAGAAATAGGAGTCTGACGAATGTCTAATGGAGTATCATGAAATTGATGAGGACCATAGGTAGCATTAGGAAGAAGTGGAAAATCATTGTTTTTTGAACATTCAACACTACTGTAGGTAACATTGGGAATACAATCAGATGATTTTTCGGGTTGGATAGAATAAAAATCTAGACTAACATTACATTGTGGTCTGGAACGTTCTATTGGTGGATTCAATAGTTGGACAAGAAAGGTACGATATGGGGGTGGTGTGATATATATTGAGGAAGAATTAGGAGAGAAATGAATGGTGTTTTGGGCTCAATGTTAGGTTGTGGTAAAGGTGATGATTGATCAATAACATTTAATGAATTTTGAGACATACCTTGATATTTTGGATTGATATAACAAAAGAAGAAGAAAACCAAAAAACGTAGCTTAGATTGAGGGGAGAAAAATGAGATGAGGATCAGGTGCTCTGTGAATAACTTGAGATGGGAAGAAGGTGGAAGATGAGTAAAGAATGAAATAGAAGAAGATGTAAGATAAGAAGATAAAATTCTAACATGATTTGACATATTTTTGAAATTATAGAATAAAAGAAGCATTATATGACTATGGTATAATCATCGTTAGAAGAAACATGAACAAAAGGACGATGGAGACATAAAGGTAAAAAAAGACAGATGATAGATGTCAAAAGTATTTATTGATAACAAGATGGTAACAAAAAAAGCAACAGGAAAGACAAAAAAAAAATTAGAAGAAAGGAAGAGAGAAACTTTAAAAAAAAAAAAAAAATTTAACAAAATAAATTACACAGGTTGGCAACCGTTGAAAAGCGAGTGGACGAGATTGATTGGGGGAGGGGGGGAACGGAAGGCTAGAATGCCTTGGAACTGCCGAAAAACGAGTGGACGGAAAAACGGAAGGCTAGCTGATTTTTTTTTTTGTTTATTTAAACTTGCATGGTGGATTGGTGGGTGAGAGATAACATTGAATCTTCTTTATAAAAGCAAAGCATCGATCTTCACTTTTCAACCACCCTTCAACCACTGATGGAATCATCTTCCGGAGTGAAGGTGCTGGAGAAGACGACGGTCACACCTCCGGCAGGTTCCGTTCCACCAACATCGACTATCTTACTCACCGACTTCGATAGGTTGTGTTATGAACTGAATCCAGTTCAACGTCTTTTCCTCTATTCACTCCCATCTTGTTCCGAATCGACCTTCCTCAAAACCCAAATCCCATCTCTCAAACACTCTCTCTCCCTCTCTCTGCAACGGTTCTTTCCACTCGCCGGTAAATTACTTCAAGCCGATCCTACACCGTCGAAACTATCTTACACGGAAGGTGACGGTGTTGATTTCACCGTGGCTGTGACCTGTGACGACCATGATTTCGATGATCTCGTGGGACATCATCCACGACAAGCAACGACGTTCGCCGGATTAGTACCGAAGTTGACTGAAGGGGTGCTGGCGATTCAGGTGACCTTGTTTCCTCACAGTGGGATTGGGGTTGGTGTGACTTACCACCATGGCGCAATTGATGGGTCGAGTAATATGCAGTTTCTTAAGACATGGGCTGCCTTCTCCAGGAGGAACATTATTGCCGCCGACGTCGAGGTGGATGTGGAGCTTCCATGTTTCAACAGGAATGTTGTTTCAGAGCTGCCGGGACTTTCGAAGGATGTTATGAATGAAAACATGGATGTTTTCAAGGAGAAACTTAAAAACGACCCTCGATTCAGACTGAGTTTGTTTAGTCTCGGGGTCGATTCGGATTCAGTCCGGGCAACTTTCGTCTTAACTCGATTTCAAATCGAGAATCTCCGGCGAAAGATTCTTCTCCTTTCGTCTCCTTCGGCTACGTATCTGTCGGCTTTCACGCTCGCAACCGCGATCATGTGGAGATGCATGGTTTCGCTAATAAACTCATACGATCCCGACGAAATAAACGAATTCGAGAGTTGTAATTTCTTCTCCAACTTCCGATCACAACCGACTTCGAAGTTTCCATCTAACTACTTCGGAAACTGCATTATTCCCGGAGGAGCGAAGATGAGAAGAGACGAGCTTCTGGGAGAAGATGGGTTAGTGAAGGCGGTAGTTAGGATTACCCAGGCAATACAGATCATGAAAACCGAACCGATCTTTGAAGATATCACCAACGTTTCCATGATGTTCACTCTTGCCGGATCGCCGAAGTTGGGTGTTTACAAGGTGGACTTCGGATGGGGACGGCCGAGGAAGGTGGAAGTGATCTCCATCGGAAAAGCTACTTGCATGTCACTTGCAGAGAACAGGGATGACGATGAAGGTGGGTTCGAGATTGGTGTTTTACTCAATGCTGACAGATTCCAACACTTAAGGAATCTCTTCCTCGCCATAGTTAGTTAATTCCCGAATGAATGAATGAATGTCGCCGGACTATATGCCGGAATGAATGAATGAATAAAGTTTTTAACGCCGGAATAGTATGAGCTTGTAAATTTTGTAAGCAAGAAAAATTGAATTAAACAAAGATCGAGAACAAAAGCAATTGCTAATATAAAAAAAAACATCAGAAAACAGAATTCCAGATTCGTATTTTGAAATTCAGGAAAAGCCGACGAGACGAAAAGAGGGCAAAACCTAGAGATGGATGATGATGATGATGGATCATCGGAAACGATTATCAAACGATCGAAACCTTGGCGCCGCAACCTTCAAGTTGTTTCTTAGCATCTTCAGCTTCCTCCTTAGAACAACCTTCTTTGAGCTTCTTAGGAAGTCCCTCAATCAACTCTTTGGCTTCCTTTAAAGCAAGACTCGTCATCGCCCTAACGACCTTAATCGTTGCTATTCTCACTGAACTCGGCACTTCCTCAATCACAACATCGAACTCCGTCTTCTCCTCCACTGCTTCTGGAGCAGCGACGGCTCCTCCAGCACCAGCGGCGACGGCAGCTGGAGCGTAGGAGGAAGCAGACACGCCGAGGGCTTCTTCTAGGTGGGAAACAAGTTCTCTCGCCTCGGAAAGTGTTAGCCCCTTGATTTTCTCCCCCAATTCCTCCACCACGGAGGATTCCACCGCGGCGAGTGGTTTGAAGATGCGACTACCTCGGCGGATTGTGGTAATGGCGGGGAATCGTACATTCTGAGGTTTGGAGAAAAGTGATGTCGAGGAATTTGAAGTCTTTGTTGAGAAGGAGAGGAGAGTGAGTGTTGACTGTGCTGATGCTACTGCCATTTCTCCGGTTATCAATTTATTCTCCGGTTATCACCTTCTTCTCCCCTCCGGCTCTTTTCTGGTATTTATACAGATAACAGAGAGTAGAGGATAAGGTGTTAAGATCATGATAAGATTTGGCTTCTGACTTTCTGGGCTGCTTAACTTTATGGACCGGAAAAGGCCGAAATATAGATTATGGGCTTCGATCTAAAGCCCAGCCGCCATTACAAAAACAGAAGGTAGCTTCAGGTATGAGATATTTGATATCGACCGTCTATTTTACTCGAGATGTGATTAGGGTGTTAAACGAACTGAGTTTTTACTTATAAAGCCAGACTCGGGTTCAAGCTCGTCGAGCCTGTGCTTGTGCTCGCGAGCTTGGATTCGAGCTTAACCTACATGTTAAAAAAAAAAAATTTAAAGACATGAGAGATTAAACTCGTAACCTTTCGCATGCTAACCCTAAGCCCAAGCTCAAACCTAAACCCAAGCTCAAACCTAAACCCAAGCCCATCGAGTCGAGATTTACTAGACACGGGATCTATTAATATTTTCCGAAATATCTAATATCTTACAAACGAATAAAAGAATATTATCTTCACCTTTTCGATTTTTTTGCTGAGGAAGGCTCCAAACAAGAGAACGCAGGAATAAATTTTTTTCTAGGGGAAGTTTAGATCTTTCGATCAAGGTCTTTTTTTGCTTACAGGATCTCTTGGATCTTGTTCTTTCAATTTTGCTGTCGTCCTGGCAATTAGAGATTCGGAGACGTCTAGGTAGATTTTTTTTTGTAACCAGTAATGGTAAGTGATTTGGAGATTTTGTTTTGTTTTGTTCTGTTTTTCAGTTGCTATTTCTTTCTATATTTCATCCCTTTATCCAACTCCGTCCGCTGTTTTTTATAGATTAGAAGGGGATGTGGCTATTTGGGTGTTTAGAATTCCAGTTTTTTTAGGGGAATTGATTGATTACCTTTTTTTTTTAAAGGATCTTAAGCGAATATCTATTCGTAGATAGTTAAGTTATATTGGCCATTCCAAATTGCTATAGGATTCAATGGGTGTTTTTTACTTTATTTTTATTTTTATTTCATCTTTCTTGAAACTGGATATAGATAGATCCTTGTTTTTTAAATCCCATTAACGGATTATTTTGACAATGTTTATCTTGCTCATGTTTTTGCTGCAGGTAGCTAGTTAATCCATTCTAAAGAGGAGGCTTTGGAAGCTTTGCCATTGTTAATTGGTAAGATATCAATTATCTGAATTGAATGAACAGTTTGGTTCAGTGATGAATTACAAAACCCTTGATTGAGATTTGGACAATCAGATAGCCCAGATTTTTCCCCATATGCAGGATCACTTCACATTGATGGTACCTGGTAGAACATTGGGCATTGACATTGGATATAAACAAAACCCATAAAGATATCATATATTTTAGATATACATATTTTCAAAACAATAAATAATTCATACTGAAATCAAGAAATGAAATCAGATTTTGATTCTAAAGTATGCAAACTATATATTTGATTTTTTAGGACTTTCATAGATAGAAATGAACTGGTTTTTGTATGAAATCTCTCTTTACTGAAATAAAACATGACTGAAATCTCTCCTTTTCAATGACCACAATAAAACATGACTGTCGACTGCCGAGTCTCCATCATTACTGAAATACAGATATGATTCTAATTTTATCTTCCATGATCCATTTATTAGATTGTTGATCGAATTCGGATTTCATGGAAAACCAAAAGCCAGGGAATGGAGTTCCTTTGTCATTCAATAAAGCAATTGATTTTTTGGGACGCATTCCTCAAAGACTACAGAGTTACATGAAGGTGATGGCACTTCACAAATTAATTTAATCTCATTATCATATATTCATATTCAGATAGGTTTCTTCTTTTTTACTCTTCGAATTTAAACTGGAAAATTTAAAAATCATGTAGACATTGGAAAATAGCCGAAAAGGCAGTATTATAGGGCCTATTTCACTAGCTGATAAAGAGTATGCATCTACATATGATGCTAGCTTGACAAAACAAATTCAGAGGTGGAATGAAAATCCTGAATGGGTCGATCAACTTCCCGAAATTAAGGTAGTTTGAAATTTTCAAAATACAGTATCTTACTTGTCTTGAACTATGTAAAAAATGATTTAGCATCAAATGTTGGTTGTAACAGCCAATATATTTTTTTGCAGGTTAGTGTTCCAAAGGGTTCTCTTTGCAACCTCAGTGTGATGTTTAATGTTGGTCTACCACCAGATGCCATTTATAATATTGTTATCAATCCTGATAACAGAAAAGTTTTTAAGAATATCAAGGTACATCCCTTTTTTAATCCTGGCTTAATGTGCCTTAAACTATCAATTGAGGTTGTGAAAATTCCATCGTTTGATATAAAACACTTGATTTTATTGTGTTTAAAGTTGAACCACAATTTTTTTTACCTACATCAAGTTTACACCAGTGTATTAGATGAACTTTGATATGTCAGTATGTCACCAAGGATTTGACCTTGCTATCATTGTCTGATTGAATATATGTGTTTTGATTACCAGGGGACTATTTCCAGGAAAGTGTTGTCTGATGATGGATTAAGGCAAGTAGTAGAGGTTGAGCAGGAAGCGATATGGAAATTCCTTTGGTGGTCAGGAACATTCTCAGTACATGTCGTAGTTGACCAAAATCGAAGAAATCATACAGTACGATTTCTTCAAACTTTAATATTGTCAGCCTCGTGATAATTAAGAAGTCCATATTGTAATCTAACCATTTCTATTACCTTTATAACGATTCCAGGTGAATTTCAAACATATAAAATCTGGATTTATGGAACGATTTGAAGGGTACTGGAGTTTGCAACCTTTATTTGTCGATAAAGAATCCTGCTTTCCAGAAAATCCACAAACCTTGGCAGATTACGAACATTGCACAAGAGGAAAGGGAAGAGTTGCGACTGTTGTTAGGTTAGAGCAGTTGGTTCAACCTTCTATCATTCCACCACCTCCAATTTCATGGTATGTTAGAGGCATCACATCAAAAACAACAGAATTGCTCATACAAGATCTTCTAGCAGAAACGGCTAAACTGAGGAACTCTATAAACAATAAACAAGAAATTGCAATTTCAAACAATATTTCCTTAGATGAAGAAGAGTCTATCGATCTCGATGATGATCCGATTTATTATTTCGATGATATCAAAAAGAAGTGGCATTGTCGAAAGAGATAATGACACAGTTTTATGAATATAGGTATTTTTGTCTTCAATCACTTGGTCATTGTTAAGATGGGAGATCTACCATTTTAATTCACCACTTTGCAGGTTCAATGAATATAAGTTAATGTTTTTGTATTGTAATGTAATGTAAAGAACTAAAGATCTCGATATGTATGTAATATATATATTCTACTTTGGTATTATTGTAATTTTTTTAACCAATAAAATTTCAGTATCTAAATAGGACAAGGTTCACATGAAAATGAGGTGGAATTCAGATAATATCTGGATAGAAAAATCCGAATCTGAATTCGGATAATTTTTTATAGAAAATCTTAAAATAAAAGTATAAAATCACCCTTAATAAAATTAATTAATAATCAATTAATTACTCTAAAATCTTAAATTAATTAAGTTTATAAATAATAATTATTAATAATATTACTGAATATTATTATTATTATATATTTATTCGAATATCTTACCCGAAATTATCAATTGAATATGGATTTTAAAGATGGATATTGCAGATATTCGAATCTGTCTGGATAATTTTCGAATGTCATTTTTGGTATCGGAATCCGTATCTGGAATCCGAAAATTCAAATTGAATAAATATAGCGAAGGTTAAAGAATATCCTTATTAGATGCTATTGGCAGAGTCATTAATGATAATTAAATAATATCAAAGCTAGGTGAACCACATAATAGTAATGGGCCAAGGTCCATATGCAAGCCCAATAAATATATCTCCCTTGCTGCAATCTGGAAAGGGAAGGAAGAACTTGTCACTGGAAATTTATCAGGATTTTTTTTGGGGTTCAAATATTTTGAATCTCCTTGTTTTTTCAATTTCACTTAATTTTGGCCAAAGATATTTGGACCTGGGAGGTACGTAACTAACTAGTTTTGTTCATTCACGATCCAGTTGTTGTTTTTGGCGAATTTATCTCGATTACCTCATTTTCCTTCATTTCAAATTTCACCAGAACCAGATGATACGCATAAACTTATACGAATTTAGTTTTTTAAACATCAAATTTCAATTTAGAGCAGGTTGATGTTCTATATAGTCTTATAGTGATGTTCTTAGCTGATCTTGCTTCTATTTTTGTTTTTTTTTCAATCTAATAGATTTTATGGAAAACCAAAAGCCAGGGAATGGAGTTGCCTTGACATTCAATAGAGCAATTGATTTTTGGGGTCATTTTCCTCAAAGACTACATAGTTACATGAAGGTACTCCATCACAGATATAAAGTCATACTAGCTTATTTTTTTTGTAGTGTTCTTCTTTTTCTTCTGGTTTTCTTTACTAAATTTTTAAATTTCCATAAAAAATCATGTAGACATGGGAAAATAGGCGAAAAGACGACAGTTTGAGTACTATTTCACAAGCTGATAAAGAGTATGCATCTATCTGGAATGCTACCTTGACGAAACAACTTCAGAGGTGGAATGAAAATCCTGAATGGGTTGATCAACCCCCTAAAGTTAAGGTATCTCACTTATGTCGCGACCAATACTCGTCCAAACTGTTTATTTTTTTTGTAGCGATTATCGAAAAATCCCAGTGTTTGCTTTTTGTGTTCCAAACACTGTGATATCTATCATTTTGTACTTTTTAATTTGATATTATCAAGTGCAGGTTGATGTTCCAAAAGGTACGCTTTGCAATCTCAGTGCGGAATTTAATGTTGGTCTGCCGCCTGATGCTATTTACAATATCTTTATTGATCCAGGCAACAAGAGAGTTTTTAAGAACATCAAGGTACACCCATTGTACTAAAATGCTAGAATCTCTTAGAGCTTAAACTCTGATAGTCTGACCCATTGATTTTATGATGATGGTTATTTTATTTTATAATGGTGGATACCTTTCTACAAGTAGAAATGCATACCATCGGATGATATATCAGAACCACATAATATATCAATAGTTACATGATAATGAAAATTACATACACAACAAGACTAAAATTTTGAATTTTTAAAAACCTTAATCATTACTGTGATCAGTTGAATTAATCTCCCTATGTGATTTTGGTGATTTAATTATATGTGTTTTCATAATTACCAGAGAGTTGTTTCCCGGAATGTTTTGTTTGATGATGGATTGAGACAAGTGGTTGAGGTAGAACAAGAATCGATTTGGAAATTCCTTTGTTGGTCAGGAACATTCTCTGTGAATCTTGTCGTTGACCAAAATCGAAGAAATCATACGGTAATATTGTTTAATTCAATGTTTATATCTTTTAATCATCAATCATCGATTATAATTAGAACTACGTTCCTAATCTAAGCAATTAATGCCAGGTGAATTTCAAACTAGTAAAATCAGGATTTATGAAACAATTCGAAGGTTACTGGGATTTGCAACCTATATCTGTCGACGAAGAATCAGAAACCTTGACAGACTACCATCGTCACACAAGAAGAAAGGGAAGAGTTGCAACTGTTGTAAGGGTAGATCAACTGGTTCAACCTTCTATCATCCCACCACCACCAATTTCATGGTATGTTAGAGGCATCATGGTGAAAACAATAGAAATGCTCATAAACGATCTTCTAGCAGAAGCGGCTAGAGTGAGGAAGTACTCTTCAAACAACCAAGAAGAAATCACACTTTCAAACAAAATTTCCTTGGATAAAGAAGAAGAGGGTGTTAATCTTGAAGGCGACCCATTTTATTATTTCGATGGTATCAAAAGGAAGTGGAATTGCCGAAAAAGACATCGACAAACTTTATCACTATAGGGGTCATGCATCTACAGGTAAAAGACTCGAATTCTGGACTCTCAAAAACCTTAATAGTTACTGTAACTAATTAAGCTAATCACTCTATGATTGTAGTTGCTACATACAAATTAAGAAATAAAATAGGTGTATATTGAATTGAACTATACCAAAAGTTCTTTGTTATTTTCCCAATACATTCTTGTCTCAAAGTCAAAACATACATCAACTAGCAGATTTAACAGAAGACAGCAGTTCTAACTTCTAAGCAACTCCTTGCTGAATCCGATGGAATTGGGCCCACTTAATTTCAGACCAAACATTACAAAAACAAGACAAGCAGTCAATTTCTGAAATATCATAAGTAATCTAAGTGTATTTATGTACATTTTTGGCGGCGGTGCTGAAGGCTTCTTTGTGGGTAACACTGGGATGTTCAGCTTTAATCCTTTTAATCTCCTCCCTGTACAAATATAATTAGAATCTAATTAACCTTCATTAATCAACATTTTATCTCGCAAAATCGATTTTTTTTACTTGATGAAACAGTTGTAAGCAGACGGAGCTCGCCGCCTCTTTTCCGGTGCTGAAGATCAAAAAAGATACATACATATATATATCAGAAACGAATGATTCGATCGTCGATCTTAAAAATTCGATATTCTCTTACGCTTGTTGACAACCACCGCAGCGCTTGTGGGTATATCTTCTTTTTCAATCTGCTATACAAGAAAGTGAAGAAACAGAACTTTTAACAACGTTAAAAAAAAAAAAATTTAGCGACGGATTTTGACTGACCAGTGTAAAGTTATCACGATGAAGCGATGCAAGAAAGTGCAGAGGAACGAAAGACGGCTCAGTTTCAAAGTCCACTGATAGCAAACCTTGGCAATGACCACATCTAACTGTGACTACTGATACCATGAGATTTTTACATGGTACGCTCACCTGTAGTTAGTTAGTTAGTTGATGAGAACTCACAAAGAGGGGGGGGAAGAGAGATCAGATTATCATTTACCAGTAGGATGGTGTTGCAGAAGCTGCATTGCACATAACACAGTTGGTTCTTGTGATCTTGGAAGGGGGTGGTGGTGGCCATGGAGTTGGACATAGCTAGCTAGAAGTGGTGGCTGGTACTAAACACATGTTCCGAGGAAAGTTCTAAGATCTGCATGAGAAAAAAGACATGTGATGTTCATGGTTTCTGAAGCTTTGAAGCTCTTTTTAATGTGTTCCAAACTTCCAAGTTATGTTTGTTGCCTATTGCTTTCTTCTCCATAACTACACCTCAGTTCTCAACTAACACTTGAACTTCATTTATAAGGTTGGTGTGTTTGGATTTGCTATGTGTAACACTTATAATCAAGATTTTAAGGTTCAGCGTTTGGATCTTTTGGAGTGAGATCAATTGAGATTTCGTTTTTTTTTTTTTCCGTTTTTCGTCTAATCTTGGTGTTTTGTAAAGATCGATTTTATTTCTCCCTAAGGTCCCCAGAAATTGTCAGCAGAGAAATTATAAAGGATGTGGGCATTGCATATGATTCTACATCTTATAAGAAACACAATCTTTCACAGATTGAAATACAAGCTATCCGTTCATGGGAGTCTAATCTCTTGAAGCTTCAGTCCTTGGCCAGTTAGTCAAGGTCATAGCTGTATAAGAGATTAACAATATTTTTACATTTACTGTACTTGCATTTTCCTATATTCTGTAATCTTGGGCTATACCCAACTTTTTTTTCAGTAATGAAAGTTTTAATTTTTCAAAAAAAAAAAATCGATTTGATATTTCACTAAAAAAAATGACATTATATGACAGATTTTCGTCAGCAATAGTTGTTGTCTGCCACCATAAATTAAGAGAAGCTATGGTGACAGAAATTCGCCACGAATAATCTGTAAAAATCTAAAAATGATCAACGGTATAGGATTCGGATTAAGACTTGATCATGGGTAGAGTATGGATCGGGTAAAATTTTGTCAATGCTCGAACCCGACAAAAATGGATTTTGAATTCGATGGTTGGATGTTGATATCAATGCAACTGATGGAGAAGATGTATCCTAGGTGAGAAAATCTTTTTTTTTTATAACGAATGATACCTATTACCTTTAGGTGATATATCAGAGTCACATAATATATTACTGATTACATCGTAGTGAAAATTATGTAAAAAACAAGAATAAAATTATAAACCTTTAATAACCTTAATAGTTATCGTGACCAATTGAACTAATACAGCATAAAACATATATTTATGTAATGTAATGATATTTTTTATTATACTTTTATACTATTTATTATAAAGTAAGGGGTTGTCTTATAAAAAAGTGCTAAAATATAAGAATCGATAACGTTAATCATGGACCCACCGGGCCACCGGCCACCGCTCTACGTCAGCAGATATGCTCGTCAATCGTCGCCGGTCTTTTTTTGTCTTAACCCTTAAGACTTATCGGTCAAAATTACCATTATACCATCGGCATGGCCGAACTTGTTTAAAATAAAAGGAGTGAAGAGAGATGGAGAAATCTATAGATTTCGATCGGAGATTCGGAGAGGAAAAAAATGCAGTCGTTGGGATTGAAGATCAACGCAATCCAAAATCCGTTCGATCTAAAATCCATCGGGAAATCCCAATGGATTCGAATCCTTCATCGGAAACCAGGAATAATAGCTTGCTCTTCCACCGATGATGGGGAAGGCGTGGATAGAAATGGAAACGGAAACGGGAGAGACTCTAACTCCTTTTTTTCCAGAAGGGAAACGTATTCTCTTCTGAAGCAACAGCTCTCTGTTGCCGCCCGATTTGAGGTGAGTTTTTCTGTTATCGATCGATCGATCATTTTTTGTTTTGTTTTGTTTTGTTTTGTTTTTGATCGATCAATTGCAGAATTATAAAGAGGCTGCGAGAATAAGAGATTCGTTAAGAAGTTTTGAGGAGGAAGAACCAGTGCTGCGTCTTCGTAGGTTATTGAAGGAAGCTATCGAAGAAGAGAGATTTCAGGTTTTAGTCTAAACCCTAAAAATCTATTTTTTTTTACAAAGCAAGGAAGATGCTTAATTTGTATTTTTGTGTATGATTTTTTTTTTGTTTTGCAAAAGGATGCATCTAAATACAGAGACGAGCTATTGATCTTGGCTCCATATTTCCATCTTAAATCTTCAAGCGATTGCACTACAGCAGTATGAATTTTTTATCCAACAGTATCTATCATTCTTCAATTTTTCATCAATCATTAATATCATTCATCAACTTATCATCAATATCATTAATTAACTTGATACAATTAATCAATCATTAATTAACTTAATATCAATCGTCAATTATTAATATCATTCATCAACTTATCATCAATATCATTAATCAATCATTAATTAACTTAATATCAATCATCAATCTCATTCATCAACTTATCATCAATTATCGATTTCATTCATCAATTTATGATCACACCACGTCAGGGCATCCGTGTTCAAGTCAGGAGTGTGTACATCGAGGGTCGGAGCCAACCAATCAAAAATGAGTACTTCTTCGCATATCGAATCAGGATCACTAACAATTCCGACCGCCCAGTTCAACTCCTTAGACGGCATTGGATCATAACCGACGTCTGTGGCAAAACCGAAAACTATTGGTGAGTGATACTGTCATACTGATAAATAAATTAATCCTTCACTATAGTAAGTTGAGGTTGTTTAACTTTGGATTTACTGCGAAACAAGTAATTAGGGTGATTTTAATTTTCAGGGGAAATGGTATTATAGGAGGGCAACCTGTCATATATCCTAGAACTGGATTCGAGTACTCTTCTGCTTGCCCATTACACACATCTAGTGGGAGAATGGTAAGATTGGTTCAATTCTCTCCTCTTTTATAGTTTTATACTCTTGCCTTGATCGATTTCTCTTTTCAGGAAGGTGATTTTGAGATGAAGCACATAGATACTATTGGTTTGGCTACCTTTAATGTATCCATTGCCCCCTTCTCTCTTACCATTCTTGAAGTTGAAGATGACGACGCTGACATTACTATGTAGATTGTAGATATAGTATAGAAACTAGCAAGCTTGTACTGTTGTGCTACATTTCACCTTCTATTTCAAGTTTTTTTTTTTGAAAATGAAAGTGGAATGAATGGTGTATGATGAGTTGAAGACTGATGAGATATTAATATATTATCAATGCATAGTTGCATTTCACCTGTCAAGAGTTCAATCATCCTTTAAATTGAAGATTAATAGTAGCAATTAAAAAGAATGATTGATCTTGTAATGATACATAAATTTCTATAACACTTAAAATTAAAGCTCAAACTAAAGCTTTTGTTTTTTCTACAAAAAAGATGTAGATTTTCTGCAACTCTATGTGCACAAATGAATGAGATATTATTAGGATAAATACTAGTTAGTTATATGGTATAAATCTCTCTAGTGATGTTAGTTTGGTAGGTTTAGAATTTTGTTGCATGGGAGAATTAACAAATTCATCTAACTCGATTTCTTCTATCATACCACGATATTGAGATGAAGTAGAACTCATCTTTCGATTCGAAGTAACAAGTTCGTCACATGAGCAACCGCACAAATTCTCCAAACAAATTCCATGAGATATAAATCCACATGATGCACACCTGATTGCATCTGGTTCCTGTTTTGTGGAAAAAGCTTTTATGTATATCCATGATGTGTATAGGATCCAAATAAAGAAGAAAACGAACCAGAAATGGGAAGATTGTAGAAGATGTACCACTGCAGTTTTGTTGAGCTGCACAAGGAATCCCGATTTCATAGCAGATCATGCATTCTTGCATAATATGATCCTGTATTTTACTTGAGATGTGCTCAATGATCGCTGGTATTGCTTTTCCATTTCAAAATTGATGATAGAAATTTATCATAAGAAAAATCAACTAATTGGACTTAGAATCAGAATAAAAAATGCACTGAAGATTATTTATTACCGGCAAATGCCCCTTTTGAGAGATCGACCAAATCTCTTAGTGAGAAAAAATCATTAGCTTCCAGAAGGTATCGTCGAGATCCAAGATCTCTTCCAACAGATTTTCGAAAAGAACAACTTATCCGTGAAAGCGCTGCGTCTATTTTTTTCCGGGTATTCACAGCACGAGCTAAAGCTGGAACTCTTGAAAATAGAAGTGGATTAACAGCACCAATAGAGAGAATAGGCTGCGAAGGAATTCAGAATATGAAACGACAATAAATATATTTAGGCACCCAATTGGTAGAATAGAGTGACGTAGACAATCAAAATGCCTTACCTTATCGTATATTGAGTGGAGGTATGATTTTGCCAACTGAGAAACAGGAGAAAGGCAGAAATCCCATTTATGCAATATTTTAGCTGGAAGCACAACAGCATCTCCAGTATGGCACAATTTGCAAAATACACGACCAGTGTACTCACAAAACCTAGAATCACCCCATCCTAATGCACACGCAACATCCTGCATTAGACTTTTTTTTGTGTCTAGAAATTTGTGGCAACCTGCACAAGTATGATGTTGTTCTTTCAACAACTGGGATATTGGTTTCCGAGGTAAAATATCAAGCACAAGTGACACAGTTTTGACTAATGTGGATGCTTTCTCAACCTCTTCATTATAGGAAGATCTTGAATTCACATCATCTTTCAGTCTTTGTAGAGTCTCAGGCGCAACTGCTTTCAACAGATTTGACTTACAAAATTCTCTATTTGGGGATAGAAACCAAACTAGAGAACTTGGGGTTCCAAAATGAGTTTTGGATTTAAGGATGGAGCTCAAACAATCCTGAATTAGTGTAGTTCTCTCGTCAATAACATTCTGTGAGGTATTTCCAAAAACCTTCCATGACTCATTCCTCACTTTAGACCATGGTTGAGGAAGATGGAACCCACGACTTTTAAACAAAGAATTTAATTGGCGATAAAGAGAGAAGAAATCACGGTATCTACGTTCAACCTCCCATTGATTTCTCCCACTCCTTACCTGTAATCTATATACAGTGTATTCCTTAACTCCAATTAATCTAACACCAAGCGAAACATCTCCTTTCTTCCGCTTCGATCCTACTGTTTGGACCCAATCTATTTTACCAAAATGTTGGATAAGTGGATACACATCCTGGGAGAAGGAAGTAGATGCAGTTTCACCCAAGTCAAGTAGAATATTTTCCATGTCAAAAAATATTTCATTGGATAAAACATCTCCATCTGATGATTGCTTGATCTGCTGAAAAAGAAAAAAGGGAAAAAAGAAAAATAAACACAGCATGAATCTTATTACTTCACAAGAGAAATTGAATTGTGCACTTAAACTGACCTTGCCATCTATTTGAAACACCTCAGCAGACGTGGAATCCATGGTAATCGTACTCGCACGGAGAGGGTCGGAATGAATTTCTGATATTCTGGTTTGTGGTTTTGAAGAGACCACACTAAAGTTGTCACAATTTAAATGCCCTTGTTTATTCTTGGAAATCCCATTTCGAAAATAACATTCCTTCCCATCATCGTTGCATTGCGATGAACAATTCAACACCTGAAGTTGCAACCTCTTCCTCTCAGATTCATGCTTCAACGATGATTTGGACCAAGATTTAACCCTATTTAACCAAAATTCCCCTTTTTCAATCTCACTTTCAGTTTCACAAACACGTCCTTTTCTTAGTGATGATGATGAAGAAGAAGAATCTCGTAAACGATTCTCTTCCCCACTTCCATCACCATCCAAATCATCCCCAACTATCGATCCCGAAAATACATCAAAATATTCACTGCGATTCCCCGCAGAACTGCATAAACTACTGGTTCCTAGAAACGAATTCGCACTGGAATACCTCTCTAAATCCGATCCTTCATCACACGATGAATAGAAATCCGACATCACCGTGGACGCGTCTTCTTCTCTGCAATCCTCCATCCCTTCTGGAACAATCAAAGATTCAAAAAAATCACAAAAAAACCAATTCCCAAAATCCGAACAACCGGAAAACGAAACGGATTATGGAGAAAATCAAAACGAGTAGTAGAACCTGTTCCCCGATCTCTGATCTCCATCTCCGATCTTGCTTTAAAGATCGCTCACTGCTAAGTTCGTTGTAAACACCGAAATACGCCCTACCAGTGTACGCGTCGTTTGTAAGAAAGATATAGCATTCATCCTCAAGTTTTTTTATCTTCCAACTTTGCCTCGATTTTTTCCTCATATACCCGGATCTTACCATCGGGTATTTGAATCCATTTGTTATCGAATTTAGAAAATCTCTCCAAATCGACCACATAAGAAGATTAACTTAAAGGATAACCAATGATATATTTTGCGATTCTGATATATTATTCTGATATAAACCCTAAATCCTAATCCTAATTTCTGTTATAAAAAAAATCTTTCTCGTATCCTCCAGATTCGAACTTATTATTTCTATCCATTGTTAATTTCATTATTTGTTCCTGAAGTTTCCTTTGGCTGTCCTGGAGACTTACAATAATGATGGACAATCTTGTTGTTTCCAATGACGGATTTCCGCTCGCCAATGTCTGTCTTGTCGAGTTCGTCGTCTTCTAAGAGTAGGGGATTTGCTTCGTCTCGCCGGAGTAGGGGATCTTTCGTTCAATTATCGAAAAAAAGTAGGAGATTCTCAACTTATAATGTCCATAATTCCATATTACATAGTTAATAAGAAAACAAGAAAGATCAATGGAAGAAGAACTACATTCAATTATTCAAGCCTCAGCAACATCTTCCATTGCGAAATTGCTGAGGGGATCCTTAGAAGGGCGTTGCGCCAGGAGCTTGATGCGGGTATGATGGAGGATAAAGTAATGCTCAGTATCAAGATCATCTTCCAGAACCTTTCCGTCCAACATGAGAATTTGGGTTTCAACCGGAATGTTGTGGTACTTCTCGAACCCCTTTTTAATCTCTATGATCTTTTCGAAGTACCAGATCTCTAAGATCATGGAGTTTCCATCTTCAGTCTCGATCACTACATCCATAATATCATTTCTTTAATTTGCAAACTCTGCACTGGATCAATGCGACCAATGGGTCTGGAGTTTGTACTGGATCGATCAAGTCACAAAGGAAAATTAGTTCAACTGGTCACAATAACTTAATTTAAGTTTTTGAAGGTTCATGATTCAGATATATAACCTGAAGATAGACATTTCTACATCATACAAAAAAAATTATATTTCAAGAACAAAATTCCAGTGAGCTCACCTAATATGAGCTCAATAGTGCTCAAGTCTGTATGGAAATGTGTGCAACCAAAACATTAAAAAACAATATAATTAAATGACGATTCAGATGACTTTCCACAATGTCTAACGGTTCAGATAGGGTGAGCGTTTTTGAGCTCCCTCTATACTGATCTCACTGGAAAAAAAGCTGTATATTTCAATTAGTTTTAATGGATTATGAGAATGACCATTGACTAACAACCATAATTAGAAAATGAATTTAATGAAATGGTATGTATTTATGATTATGATTGAAAAGAATTCTAATAGATGGAAAAGAATAATGGTTATATTTATGATTGAGATAAAAGAATAATATTTCAGATCCAAGATTTGAAACGACTCAAAGCCAGATTTTAGGGATTGGGTTTTTTAATATTTTATATGAATTTTTTTATAAGTCCTCAAAATATTTTAATAATTCCATAAAACCTCAGTCCTTAAGGTTAAAATATTCACGAAGTTCTTCAAGTTAAAAATTTTGCATGGGTTTCCATAATTGGATCTCAGTCCATGACCTGAGGGTGGGGTCCTACTGAATCCATCTATGTTTAGACGCCAATCTAATGTTTCTCTATTTATCGTCAATTTCATTGGAAAATATATCCGACAGTTAAAATTCCAAGCCTCAAAAAAGAATCTCCAAAGGCCTAGGAGGAAAAGGACCTGGTCCGGCAAGCTTGACCGACCCAGCCAGTGGCGTATCCAGGGGGGCAAGGGAGGGCAATTGCCCCCCCTAAAATTTGGAAATTTTTGAAGGACCTATATGTAATTAAATTTTTTATAGGGGGTTTAGTATAATTTTCACAATATATTAATATTTTTAAGGGTTAATATATAAATTTCACAATATTTATATATTATATAAATTTCTTTCCCCCAATCTTCTTCCCCAAAACTATCGATTTCTCCTCCTCCTCCTTCAATTTCTTCCCCAATCTCTCCTCCTCCCAACTCGCATGACCCATCCACCTCACGATTTCTCCCTCCGTTGCTTTCTATATAAGTTGTTTCTAGTACACAAGGAGTCCAAGATCAATAACATACCCCCAAACAGTTGATGGGTCCTTCAAAAACTGGATACGCCACTGATCTTTGGTATTCTAAAATTATTGTTTAATATTGAGCTAAATCTTATTCTCACTTGGCGAGCTGAGTCCGAGCTTAGCTTTACTTGATTCGATTTGTTAAACACACTACGGATGAACGAGACTAAAATTGTTGGAGCTTTATTCGGTGAGCTTGAATTAATTTTAAGTTCTACTACACTATTTTAATATCTTGACATATATATAGGAGAGATCTTCGGCAAAAAAAAAATTTCACCTTCGGCGAATCTTGCCCCCCCTGCCGGGGAATCCTGGATACGCCACTGCCCGCACCTGAAACCAATACGGCCCATCCCCGATGGGCCGTATTTCCAATCGCACCTCGCCATCGGCATGAACTTCAGTGAGCGTGCATCCATGTACATGCGCACCCACGACCAGTCCACTTTCGAATTCATTGTGTGATTTCGGAAGTGACTGGCCATACATCGAACTTGACGGATAATCTCTGATGGGTTGAGAGGCACGGTGGAGCGAGAATTGCAGACGGAGACGGGAAGAAATGGGAAAGGAGACGGGTGCAAGGAAATACTGGATCGTTTATTGAAGATTGATGAAATTGAAAGAACAGGGGCCGCGCGTAGACGGTAACAGAAAATACAATTGCGATAAATGACGCCAAAGCGGGCTGGCGGAGAATCGCGAGCACGTCGGAGATGCCGATCCTGGAAGAGTAACAGAAAAGGAATTAGGTGGAAACAGAGAAGTCGGGAAAAGGAGGAGAGTGGGAAAAGAGGTTACCAGTAGTGGGAATTCAGTGGAAAAATAATATGCCTTTCAAGGAGGACGCAGGTGCTGCTTTATAGCGTGAGTGTGGGGGAGCTCAGCTGTTGGTGGATCCGTTGTGGGCCGGGCTATAGTAGTCCGGGCTGGACTACATCAATCTCCGTACCGACGAATTGTCGTCGACAGACGTTAGCAGCGGTCGTACAGGTCTACCGCAAGAGGTTCGGTATGGGCGTAGACGTGGGGGTTCGACGGCTAGGTCGATGGAAATTGAGGTGCTATGCTCCTCCCGTCGCCTCACATTGAAATTGCTCGCATTGTCCCGATGCCGCAATGATCGATCAACAACGGTATGGGAGGGCGACGGAAATTCCACGTCGTCACCCTATAAGAGAGACAGGGGAGATCGACAATTGAATCGCAATATCGTCGACCGCCCATTCCAGGAAGAATCACGCGACGACGACGAAGCTCCCTCAATTAATCTTCGGCGGATAACGAAGGTAACCGATGAATTTTTCCTTCAAGATTTTTTTCTTCCGCACAATGATTCCTCTGAAATCATCGGTAATGGCCACGGAGTTGGTTCCGTAGCTTTCACATGATTTTTAATTTGAATATTAATTAATGTATTGAATATTAATTATGGAATGAATATATTGATTTTTTATAGGTTTTTATAATCAATTATATGAATAGGTCATGCCAAAATTTGTATAGGTTTTTTAATTAATACAAAAAAAAAATTTTGATTTCGGCGAATTTTACCCCCTGCCGGGGAATCCTGGATACGTCACTGAAACACGACCCATTTACAATCCTAGCTATAAGCCTATAACCCATTGCGACTTTCAGTGCACAGCCTGTTGTGGATCCAATGCAGACTATGAAGCCAAAGAGGTGGAAAAGTGGTTCGTTGTTGGATGCAAGAACGATGCCGAGCACAACGGGAAGGAGCATGGCATACACAAGGCCTGATTCCGAATGGCATATGAGGAAAGCAAATATGGCAGTGAAGAAAGGCGTGGTAGCTTCGATCGCTTGGTTGAAGGACACCGGAATGTACCTGGATGTTGAATTGATGATTGATTTTAAAAATTAGATAGAATTCAACATTATTCATTGGATGTAAAATTAAAATTGAGATTCAAAATCTGAGAAACGTACTAATTAATTAAACCAACCATCATTGTGAGATCTTAGTTGAGTCAATTTCATATTTCCATGACAGTAATTATATATCACCATTAATTAGTTTTTCATTGAAAGGTAAAAGCTGGTAGCAAAATCATATAATTTTTTTCCTAACATTTTACTTTTAATCTTCTGATAACATCGAGAACTTAAAAAGAAGTGAATGGAAATCTATACCTAAGCGATGTATTTCGACAAACAACTGAAAAGCAGAAGATGGTCGAAAGTCTGATGATCTTAAAGAAGTATTTTCTGGAAACGATATATATGCTGCACCGGCACAATCTCCAACCAATGCACAGCAGCGAAACTGTAGAGTGCACAAGACACCGTATGCAACATGGTGAGGAAGATAGAGCACTTGTAGTCGTAAATATTGAAGCACAAATTAAGGATTAACACTAATACATTAATTCAAATTAGATTAAGATAACTAATTTTAGTCTGGCTCATAGTTAAGGTACAATAGGTGGTAGTATATATATAGTCATGTATTGTAATATTTTATTAAATTTTTCAAATCTAAAATACAAAAACTAAAACCCTAAGGTTTCCAAACGATTCGTCTCCTCCCTACCTCCGATCTCCCAGTGTCGCGTCGACTCACACCTCACTCCTCACTGGACTCGTTCACTTTGTCAGTAAACATTGAGCAAGTAGTTGTTGAGAAGCAAAACTAAATATTCGACAAGTAGCACCCACCGATGATGAGAGCGCGCAGTCAATACAGCAGCTAGGCGCTGGTGAAATGATAAACGGAAACAATAGATATACAAAAGACGTACATCTTTTTCTATTCCTCGACGGTGGATATCGATCAAAGGATCATTCTCAAGTCGCGAGTTACTTCCTCTCCTTGACGTCCATGTCTGCCCTTCCGTCACCATCTCGATTACGCTCTCGAAAGCTGAAGTTCCGTTGCTTGCCGGTGGATTGGGCCGACAGGGAAGTGGTAGTGGTGGTGTTCGGTGACTTTCAGTCATCACTGCATGCATCGTCCGTGTGTATCCAATAAAACAAGCAGGTGTCATCCGTATTTATTTACTCCAATAAATAAAGCAATAAAATAAGCATCTCGTCCGTGTGTACCCAGTTATCACCGTCGTCCAGGTGATAACAAGCATCTCTGTTGGTGAAGACGAAACAAGCATCTCTGTTTAGACGCGTACAAGTCCATCAACAAGTTATCAACGTAGATTTCCGATAGTTTCCGACGAGCCCACGCTTCGTGGCAGTCCGTGTACAACATCCGATCGACGAGCCCACGCTCAGTCGGCATCAATTAATTGTTGGTGGTGTTTGCAATTTAAATTCCCTGGCCCATCGTAATATAATAGAGATGAATTAATTAATTTTCTGAAATTAATTAATTGGAATGCACGCTTAATAATTATAATTATTTTATTGAACTTTTTCTTCAATATATGTTATCAAATTAATTACATATAAACAAAAAAATAAATATATATAACCGATGACTTTTTTCATCTCATATTTTAACATATATAAGAAATTCTTAATTGGTTTAGGACCGGAATAATATATATATATTTCCTTTATTCCATATAATTTTTAATTTTAATTTTATATATATATATTAGTTGTTGCATACACCGTATTTTGCTTCTGCCAGGATTATATCTCAGTCTCTGAGTCTAGTTTTTCTGATACCTTCATCAACTGTATTTCCAGTTGTGAATCGTTGGAGATTCAGAAAACATTGTGATCAGAAAACAAAAATTCAGAAGCTCAATAAACATTGTGATCAGAAAACATTGGAATGCTTAATAAACGATAATTATAATTATAATAATTTTATTTTATTTTATTGAACTTTTTCTTCAATATATGTTATCCAACTAATTACATATAAACAACAAAACAAATATATATAGCCGATGACTTTCTTCATCTCATATTTTAACATATATAACAAATTCTTAATCGGTTTAGAAATAATATATATTTCCTTTATTCCATATAATATTTATCGTGTATGTATATATATATATTAGCATGGACCACCGTATTTTGTTACTGCCGGGTTTGTGTCTGCGGTTCTGAGACTAGTTTTTGTGATTGGATTTCCTTGTGTATTACGTTTTACCAAATTCCTATTCATGACGTTCAGAGTGTTACTTATATGTGGCAGACCAATAGCATGTCCAATCAAATGTAACGCCACTGACTCCAGATCTAAGGAATTCTGAGGAGGATTATTCGGGGTTGTTGACCAAATCTCTCCTGAATCAAAAGTGAGCGTTACTTGAGTTGGAGGAGCCGTGGCCGTAGCTACAGGGATATTGCGAGCTACTCGCGAGAATTGAAGAACTATGTCGGCCCCTCTCTTCACCGATGTCTGTGAATAAAATATCAATTAGATGAGTATTATATTGTTGATGATAATTATGTTGGGTTATAAATATATATAAATATATATATGTACACTAGTTTAGGAACTTACAATTGCAAAATTTATACACGTCGCACGCTCCCATGTATCGAAAGCCTTTGTAAATATCCTTTTGCGGATGTAAAATGGAATGGTAGTGCCAGTCGGATCAAGGTAGAACTTCACTCTACCAACGTTTCTGACCCGGGCAGTAGCAGGGAAGATGATATTCCTTGCAATACATCTTTGTCCGGATAATGTTGTTATGGATGCGAGGAGGAAGAAACCAAGGAAGACAAGATATGACATGGTGAATTAATGGCAAGAATTTAGTTTCGAGCTTTGGGAAATTGTGATGTGTTCAGACTTATCATACACACCCATATTTATACAACTTTTTTCCAATGTGAATTTAATGAGTTGAGTATAAAATATATAGCCATGTTCAATGTATATTAAAACTTTTATAAAATTCAAATACATCTAATTAGGATCGTATTAAAAAAGACATGTACAATGAATAAGTTGTGATTGACATATATTTTCGTAACACAACTTCAATCCACTTAAAAAGTTAACGATCTTATCTTCAAAAAATTGGTTGAATTTTAAATACACATTCTAATTATGTTTATTATACATAATATTCCATAAGACATTTGTAAGTTGACTTTTATTATATTTAAAGAAAAATAAATTACAATTTAATTATATATTGTTTTCTTATTGTTTTTTAATTATAATGAATTTATGATCAACACATATTTTCTGATAAAATCGAAAAAAATATCTTCCGACTTTTCTCGTTGAGAAAATATATGTAATTAAGGTTGACAAATATCCTTGCCCTAGTTGTTTTTACACTTATAATGTATTTGTAATCAACACATATTTTCTGATAAAATCAAAAAAATATATATTTTCTGACTTTTCTCGTTGAGAAAAAAATATGTAATTAATGTAGACAAATATTCTTGCCCTAATACAATGAATAATTTGTGATCGACAAATATTTTCGTATCCAAATTATTTAAATTTAACACCACAAAATACGTGGACAAACTTCAATCCATCTAAATTAAGTTAATAATCTTATCCTAAAAAATTTGGTTGTATGTTAAATACATATTTTAATTATGTTTATTATACATAATATTCCATACACTTGTAAGTTGACTTTTATTATATTTAAAGCAAAATAAATTACAATTTAATCATATACTATTTTATGATAAAATAAAAATTTTCTTCTACAAAAATATGTAATTAATGTTGGCAAATACCCTTGCCCTAGCACTTTTCACTTATATTGAATTTGTGATCGACACATATTTTCGTATCTAAATTATTTTATTTTAAAACCACAAAATATGTGGACAAACTTCACTCGATTTGAAGTTAATGATCTTATCATAAAATATTTGATTATATTTTAAATAGATATTCTAATTCTATTTATTATATATACACAATTTCTCATACATTTGTAAGTTAAATTTTATTATATTTAAAGGAAACTACATTGAAATTTATAAACAATTTTGTAAAAAAATGAAAATGATTTTTTTTTTACTTTTCAGACTTTTTACGTCGAGAAAAAATATAATAGATAATTAATGTTTAGAAATACCCTTGCCTAGTTGCTTCTCATTGATCTTGAATTTATGATCGACACATATTTCAATGTTCAAATCATTTTGTTTTAATACCATAAAAGTACGTGGACAAACTTCACTCCATCTAAAGTTAATCTACTTATCCTAAAAAAATTGGTTGTATTTTAAATAAATATTCTAATTCTATTTATTATACATAATTTTTCATATATTTGTAAGTTGAATTTTATTTTATTTAAAGGAAAATACATTACAATTTATATACAATTTTCTTAAAAATAAAATAAAAAATCTCTCTTTTATCTTTTCTCGTTGAAAAAAAAAATGTAATTAATGTTGACAAATACCTTTGCCCTAGTAGTTTTTCATTTATAATGAATTTGTGATCGACATATATTTTCGTATTCAAATTATTTAAATTTAACAACACAAAATACGTAACACAACTTCAATTCACCTAAAGTTAACGATCTTATCCTAAAAAATTGGGTTGTATTTTAAATACATATTTTAATTATGTTTATTATACATAATATTCCATACATTTGTAAGTTGACTTTTATTATATTTAAAGCAAAATTAATTACAATTTAATTATATACTATTTTATAATAAATTAAAATAAAATAAAAATCTTTCTTTTGACTTTATGTAATTAATGTTTTTTCACTTATAATAAATTTGTGATCAAAACATATTTTCTGATAAAATAAAAAATATATATCTTCTGACTTTCTCGTTGAGAAAATATATGTAATTAAGGTTGACAAATATCCTTGCCCTAATTGTTTTTACACTTATAATGTATTTGTAATCAACACATATTTTCTGATAAAATCAAAAAAAAAATATCTTCTGACTTTTCTCGTTGAGAAAAAAATATTTAATTAATGTAGACAAATATCCTTGCCCTGGTACAATTTATAATTTGTGATCGACAAATATTTTCGTATCCAAATTATTTAAATTTAACACCACAAAATACGTGGACAAACTTCAATCCATCTAAATTAAGTTAACGATCTTATCCTAAAAAATTTGGTTGTATGTTAAATACATATTTTAATTATGTTTATTATACATAATATTCCATACATTTGTAAGTTGACTTTTATTATATTTAAAGCAAAATAAATTACAATTTAATCATATGCTTTTTTATGATAAAATAAAATAAAAAATTTCTTCTACAAAAATATGTAATGAATGTTGACAAATACTTTTGCCCTAGTACTTTTCACTTATATTGAATTTGTGATCGACACATATTTTCGTATCTAAATTATTTTATTTTAAAACCACAAAATATGTGGACAAACTTCACTCGATTTGAAGTTAATGATCTTATCATAAAATATTTGATTATATTTTAAATAGATATTCTAATTCTATTTATTATATATACACAATTTCTCATACATTTGTAAGTTAAATTTTATTATATTTAAAGGAAACTATATTGAAATTTATAAACAATTTTGTAAAAAAATGAAAATGATTTTTTCCTCTCTTCTGACTTTACACATCAAGAAAAAATTATAAAATTAATGTTGACAAATTATTTGATAGTTGTTTTTCACCTATCAATTATCATGAATATTTGGATATAAAAGCAAAAACAAAAAGTAAATCTAAAATGGACATAAAATTTAAGGTCTAAAAATGTAATAAATTTTTAATTTTAATAATTCTATATATAATCTAATATAATTTATAAAAAGTTTACTAAAAAATTTTTTTTTTTTAACCGGAGCAAAACTGAGACGACCCGTTTGGGTTTTGTCCTGCCTTGAGGCCTGTCTCAAAATATGATCGGAGCAACAGGACATGGGACAACGAGGCAAAAAAAATAAAAATGTGACAGAATATCTGCCCCGTCTTGAGTTACCACCGGGGCACGGTACGAGATGGAACCGAGACGATCCGATCGGGTCTCACCTTACCCTGAGACTCTCCCCAAAATATGACCGGAGCAACAGTACACGTGACAAACGAAGCAAAAAAAAATTAAAAAACGAGGCAGATATTTTCCCAATCAACAGTACAATGGGAATATTGTGTTTAATTAATTTATCTATCCCAGTCAACAAAAACCCTTCTTCCCACACCTCTGTTGCTCCCGCATCCTTCTTCTTCGACGTCCGGGAATCGAATTGTCGGAATCGGTTATTCCTCGCCTCAGAACTCTGGAAAAAGACCTATGTGAATCGGATTAGGTTTTTACATCGATCTGATCATATACTTCCTTCATCAACTGTTGTGGATCTTCGCGTTCTAGGTAACCGACCACCTACACGTACTCCGATCCACAATGATTAAATCTCTCTATGGATTTGATTTGATGTTTTTCCTATGATGATATGTTTTTCTCTCAGTTTTTTGCTAGTGTGGATTTGATTGATTATGTTAACGGGTCTTAGGTCCATTAGTTAAGTGGATTCATAAGTAGCCAATTCAGCCACTTGTGAGCCTTAGGTATAAATGCGTCTTTTCATTTTTTTATTCTCACTTCTTACAATTTTATTCTCGCTAAGCGACTGCTAGACTCTTCAGTTCCCTTTCCTCAGTGAAACCCTAGCTCTCGATCGCATACTGTACTCTTGTGTTTTTCTACTTTTGTCTGAATAATAAATCTGCTATCGCCTCCGGCATCTCCGATCTCACTTCTCTCCAAGTCTCAACACTCTCTCATCTCACGTCTACGATATCGCCTTCTATCTTTCCTACCTCACGTCTACGAAATCTTCATGGTATCAGAGCGGGTTTGAACTCTGCTTCACCTCCGCTCCGCTCTCCGTAGATCCAACGCTTCCGCTCCTAATCTTCGACCCTTTGGTAAAAGGAGGTATATTTCATCTTCTACATTTTTTTTTTGATATAGATCTACTCTCGATATTAGATCTAAGCACAACTCTGAATCATTTTGCTCCTACAAGTAATCACATCTGCATGTCTATCCATGACTCAATAGGACTCTGCATGTTAGTATATGTTCTATCTATACCATGTGTGTCCCTTGTTATCTCATACTGCATGCAGATCTACTACTTGCATGTCAACATATGCTCTATCTATGCCATGCATGTTGCTTGCTACCTCATATTATAAATTTGCTAATCATATGCTCTGCATCATCGCATCAGTATGCTATCAACTTACGATCTATATGCTCTTCGTGCTCGACTTGTCTTTTATTAATCCTACACAACCTCTGAATGTCCATTCATGCACTCTGTATTCTCAATATTGTATGTATCCTACATGCCTATCATGCTTTATATGTTTCCTATGTGTTATATATGTACCATGTTCAATATGTTTCTTGTATGTTGTGGATGTTATATCATGTGCAAAGTCATACACACTGCATCTTTCATGTGTGATTTGTGGAACTGGGAACAACCTTCCAAAGAGTGGCTTAGGCCCCCCTGCTCTGCAGGCACCCGTGATGAGGGAGGTTGTGCACTCCAGAGGACCACACTCTACACCTTAGAAGGAAGGAATCCCACCTAAGTGTGACCCTGGTCCCCCTGCTCTGCAGGCACTCGTGATGGAATGGGATGCACCTTTTCCTTCCACAGCACCCTCTGCAAAGTGTGGCTTAGGCCCCCTGCTCTGCAGGCACTTGTGATGAGCAAAGGACTGTCTACTTCTACACATCACAGCATATATAATATCTCTCTGAGACTTACATACTACTTTAGTTGTCAATACATAATATCTGTGCATAATTCTTATTTATCTAGTTTATATTTACAAATTGCATATCTATGCTGCAGTATCATGGCCAACCTCGACACTAAGCCACCTGGGGGACCTTTGTTTGATCCCACCAGTCCTTATTACTTAAAGAACAGTGATAGTACCACCTCATTTCCCACTATTGATAAACTGGAAAGTGGTAATAACTATTACTCCTGGAGTAGGGAATTCAGGATGCAAATCATTGTCAAAAGAAAATTAGGCTTCATTGATGGGTCCATTGAGATGCCCCTAGACAGAAAATCTCCTGAGTTTGATGCCTGGCAGACCAACAATGGTCTCATTATATCTTGGATTTGTGGCTCAGTTGCTAAGGACATAGCTAATACAATCATGTATAGTAACTCTGACTATACCATATGGGAGGATCTTAAGCACAGATTTCAACTAGGGAATGAGACTCACATCTATCAGATCTCCCAAGAGTTGGCCCATTGCTATCAAAGCAATGACAGTGTGGCCACCTACCACACAAAACTTAAAGGACTCTGGCAGGAACTTGATTCCTATGGAGATGTTATCAGATGTGAATGTGGTAAGTGTACTTGCAACCTTACCAAAAGGCTTCAGGACAAAGAAGACAGAGCCAAGGTTTTCCAATTCCTATTTGGCTTAAATGACTGCTTCACCAACATCAGAGGTTACATTCTTGCTCGGGAACCATTGCCCATCTTGGCTAAGGCATTCTCCGCTGTAATTCATGAAGAACAGCAACACCAACAAAATCAACAACAACAATTGACCTCATCCAATCTCCATGCCTTCCAGGCTGGGATGTCTGAAAAGGGGCAGTGGACCCCATGGAAAAGAAACAAGTCAACCAACCAACCAAACTCATCCATAACCACCACAGTCACACCAATCCCTCCTCATCAGAGGCCACTACCCCCCACTCAGCCAATCTTTCACAAGTCTGGGAAGAGGGTGAACACTGACTGGTTCTGTGATCACTGTGGTATCTATGGACATAGCACTGAAAGGTGCTACAAACTCCATGGACGTCCCAAACTTCAAAAGGACAACAGTGGTATGAGAAGCAGGGCACACAACACTTGGCATAGGGACTCCTCTGAGAGCAGCCACAGAGCCAGCTCCTCCAACACTGACCCTGATGCACAAAGGACTCCAGTAGTTTCTGCCCATCATATAGTTCACTACAAAGGCACCTCATATGACCCCATCAAAGCAAAGTTACAAACATCAGGTAAAGATGCTATTTCATGTTACTATTCACATGTTCTGCCATGGATTATAGATAGTGGTGCCTCTGAGCACATGAGTGGAGATTTCTCACTCTTCACTACACTTAAATCCTGCACTGACCAGTGGGTACAGATTCCCAATGGGAAATTCCACAGGGTTGAATATTCGGGTACAGTGATGGTATCCCCCTCACTCACCCTTCAGGATGTTCTATACATACCTGACTTCACAGTCAACTTAATCTCTGTTGGTAAACTTTCATTTCAACATGATATTCATTTTATGTCTTCTGGTTGTTCTATTATTGACAAGGTCTCGAGGAAACAGATTGGTCTGGGTGATCTGCGCCAAGGACTATATTTTTTGAGGAACCATTCCATTTCTCTGGCAACTGCAACCAGTGTTAACACTAATGAATTCTATAATTGGAACTGCAGACTGGGACACACCTCCTCTGAGAGGATGTCTTTTATTTTGAACACTTTAAACATTTCTGTTAAATCTGACTCTTTACATTATTCTGTTTGTCAATTATCTAAACAAACTAAATTACCTTTCCCCACACAAGGGCAAAGGACTTCCAAATTATTTGATTTGGTGCACATGGATATCTGGAACATATATCATGTTCCCACTCAAGGGAACAAATTCTACTTTCTAACCCTGGTGGAGGATTTTTCCAGAACCACCTGGATTTACCTCATGCAGCACAAATCAGAGGCTGCTGGTTTAGTAGAGGCATTCTTTAGGATGATCCAGACTCAATATGGGATCTCCATCAAAACCTTCAGGGATGATAATGGCTGGACCAGAGTTTCTCTACTCCAGACTAAAAACATTTTTGCAATCCCAAGGAGTTCTTCTCCATACCAGTTGTCCCTACACCCCCAGCAAAATGGGGTGACTGAAAGGAAGCATAGGCACCTCCTTGAGGTAGCCAGAGCACTCATGTTCCAATCAAATGTACCTGAACACCTCTGGGGACACTGCATATTACATGCAGCCTGTCTCATCAACAGACTTCCCTCAAAGGTCACTGACTTCAAGTCTCCCTTTGAGATACTTCATGGCAGCCCACCAGACTATACCACACTCAAGGTGTTTGGCAGCCTCTGCTATGCCAGCACCAATTTAAGAGACAACAAATTTTCTATAAGGGCAACCCCCTGTATATATCTGAGCAACTCCCTATCTCAAAAGGGATTTATACTGTATGACACCACCTCAGACAAAGTGATTGTAAGTAGACATGTAAAATTCTTTGAATCCATACTACCCTACACCACTGAGTCTGAGAAAGTCTCAACACCAATTATCAATTACTCCCCACCAAATGATGGTGATGATGATATTACAATCCTACCTCCAACAGAGGCTCAGCCACCCTCCCCACAAACAGAAAACAGTGATGAATCAGTCATCACCTCCACACCTCAAATAGTGACTCAGTCAACACCTCAAGTGGAGTCCCCTCCATCACTCAGAAGGTCATCAAGGGAGAACCTTGGAAAAATGGACCCCTACATGACAAACAACTTCTGCTGCTCTTTCGCAAAGAGCAATGGAACTTCCATTGGGACCAGACACTCAATGTCTAATCATGTCTCATACAAGAGATTCTCAGCCAATCACATAAAATTTCTTGATTCCATCTCTGAACTAAGGGAACCAAGAAACTTTCAAGAAGCATCATCTCAACCCAAATAGGTTGAAGCCATGAATTCTGAAATAAAAGCACTCCAGGAAAATAAAACCTGGATCCTTGTCCCCAAACCATCTAACAGGAAAATTGTGGGATCCAAATGGGTCTTCAAAATAAAATACCAGAGCAATGGGGATATTGAGAGATACAAGGCCTGACTAGTGGCCAGGGGATACACTCAGAGAGAGGGGTTGGACTACAATGAGACATTCTCTCCTGTAGCCAAACTAACCTCTGTCAGAACATTGCTTGTCATTGCATCAGTCAAGAACTGACATCTATCTCAGATGGATGTCAGTAATGCCTTTCTCCATGGTGACTTAGAAGAAGAGATTTACATGACACCACCAAAAGGATACTTCTCTGAGGATGATACTAGGGTGTGGAAGCTCACAAAGTCTCTATATGGTCTCAAACAGACCAACAGGAACTGGTTTCATAAACTCTCTACCTCCCTGCTGGACCTTGGCTACACTCAATCCAGAGTGGAATCAACCCTATTCTTCCTCCAGACCACCAACAGCTATACTTGCATTCTCATCTATGTAGATGACTTAATTATTGCAGGAGATGATTCAAATACCATTGATTCTCTAAAGGATCATCTCATATCCCTCTTCCACATCAAGGATCTTGGTTATCTCAAATACTTCTTAGGAATTGAGGTAAGCCACTCCACTCAAGGGATACATATTTCGTAGAGAAAATATACCATGGACATCCTCCATGAATTTGGCTATCTTGGGGGTCTCCCCCACTTCTATTCCAATGAAACAGGATCTGGATTTCAGGGCTGACACCAGTCCACTTATGAATGATCCATCTCTCTATAGGAGATTAATTGGAAATATAATATCCTGGACAATAACTAAACCAGATATTTGTTTTGCAGTCCAGACATTAAGCCAATTCCTTGCAACACCCACCACATACCAGTGGGAAGCTGGACTCAAAATACTCAAATATCTAAAAGGATTACCAGGCCAGGGCATAACATATTAGAGGAACACACCCCTCAACCTCACTGCCTTCTGTGACAGTGACTGGGTTCTTTACCCTAATTGGAAACTCAATCATTTCCTGGAGATCCAAGAAACAGACTACTGTCTCCAAATCCTCAACTAAGGCGGAATACAGAGCAATGACCACCACAGTTTGTGAACTTACTTGGCTACAAAACTTATTAATGGATCTCAGCATCCATCCTAATATATCTGCCACCTTATTTTGTGACAATCAAAGTGCTCTGCACATTGCCAAAAATTCGGTCTTCCATGAACGTACCAAACATCTTGATGTTGATTGTCATATTGTTCGTGATAAATATAAAACAGGTGACATCAAATTACAAAAGATCGGCACAACAAATCAACTGGCAGACATGCTGACCAAGCCGGCCACCAAGCTGATGCTTAACTCCATGCCCAAGCTGAGAATTGCGGATCTTCATTCACCATCTTGACGGGGCGTGTTTACGGGTCTCAGGCCCATTAGTTAAGTGGATTCATAAGTGGCCTATTCAGCCACTTGTGAACCTTAGGTATAAATGCGTCTTTTCATTTTTTTATTCTCACTTCTTACAATTTTATTCTCGCTAAGCGGCTGCTAGACTCTTCAGTTCCCTTTCCTCAGTGAAACCCTAGCTCTCGATCGCATACTGTACTCTTGTGTTTTTCTACTTTTGTCTGAATAATAAATCTGCTATCGCCTCCGGCATCTCCGATCTCACTTCTCTCCAAGTCTCAGCACTCTCTCATCTCACGTCTACGATATCGCCTTCTATCTATCCTACCTCACGTCTACGAAATCTTCAGATTATTTCATCTTACTGTCTGAATTCGGAAGAACATCTGTAGATCTATTCCCTTGTTGTTTGAGATTTTTTTGAAGTTTTTTCTGGCAATTTTACGTTTTACGTTTTTGTTGATGTTAACAATAAATTAACGGTTAGAGAATTAAAACTCTCCACGTTTAACAGATAAGAAAATATAGGATTAACCAAATATATGAATTAACCAAAAATCCTTGTGTTACAGGAACAAATACACGAAAATATATGAGCAATAACCAGAAAGATATCTACACAAAGGATGGAACATTAGATTACAAAGGAAGACCAGCAATCAGGAAGAAAACAGGAAACTGGAAAGCCTGCCCTTACATACTCGGTACGATAACAATTCAGATCTAGAACTGATATATCCTATCTAATCTTGATTTTTTTTCTTCTACTATAGTAAATGAGTGCTGCGAGAGTTTAGCTTATTATGAAGTGGGGACAAATCTGATAAATTATCTCACGGATCGTCTTAACCAAAGCAATGCTATCGCCGCCAATAACGTCACGAATTGGGCGGGAACATGTTACATCATGCCTTTGTTTGGGGCTTTCGTAGCAGATGCCTACCTTGGATGATATCTACCTTCATCATAATCTATATTCTCGTAATATTCGTTTCGATTTATTTAGTTGGTTGATTGCATCCGTTATATTTTTCATTGTTTTTTGTTTGCATTACAAAAAACCAGCGCAGTTCTGACGCTCATCTCCCGGCGACCAGACCGCCGGTAGATATGACCAGCGGCCAGGCCGCCGGAATGTTACATTTGTCCGCCCGCATATTTTTCCCTTGTAAATGAGAGAAATGAGCTGGCGGCCAGGCCGACGGTATCTTTTTTTTTTAAATATGCCAGCGGCCAGGCCGCCGGCATCCTAAAACCGTCAACGGTCGGGAGAAAAATTGTTGATGGCTTGTGGTGAGACATGCCTGATTACGACAGTCACTCCCAGCAACGCCTTTCAACAAGGACTAGGGCTCCGTCGCTATGGCAGGACCCCCGGAGAGCTCCCACGGTGCGGAACACGTTCATCGTCCAGATCGCCGAGTTAGCCCGTAAGTCGCCCGATTGGACTACCAAGTTAAAGGATAAGTCGTCGAGTTAGGGCCAAGATCGGTAGTATTGTAGACTGCACATCTTGCCCCTGGAAACTCGGCGAGTTAGCCCTAAACCGGCGATTTCCATACCTGAATCGGCGACTTACGACCGTTACTCGCCGCCAGCCAACGTCATAAATGTTACCATATATGACCATAGGCGCGATGTCCGCCTTTGATTGCGCCCTCCGAGATCCTATAAAAAGGGTCTCAAGGGGACACTCAAAGGCACGATTCAAGTTCCTCTCTCACACCAGAGCATCACTACGAAACTCGGCGAGTCTCATTAGAATCGCCTAGTTTCCACTTGCAGGTATTTGACGTAGAGCGTGCGTCGTGGACTCCAAAGCCTCCGGTATCAACCTCGCACCACCGCGAGCCCTGGTAGCAGATTTAGTGCTTCATCAGCTTGGCCGCTGGATACTTTTTCCCGTTTGTTTTTTTCAGTAGCTGGCGGCCTGGCCGGCAGGATTTTTTGGAAACCCTAAAATTACAACTTGCGCCGCCATGGTCCCCCGTACAGTCAATTCTAGTCAACTCGAACTTCCAGATTTTTTCATTTCCCCCCAAATCGTTCCCACTCCTCCCTAATCTTCCCCAACTCTCCTCCGACGATCTAGGCTTCCTCCGGTCATTTTCTTGTGGTCATCAAAGGTAAATCTTCTCTTCATCTTCTTCTTCATCTTTCTCTCTTCTTCTAATCAAACCTTGTGTTTCTTCCTTTGGCGCCGACCAATTTGACGAAAATGATGAATTTGAGAAGAAGAGCAAGAGCTCATCCTTCAATTGGTTTTATTTCACGATATACGTTGGAGCTTTTATTGCTTCCTCTGTGCTAGTTTGGACACAGATAAATGTCGGATGGGGGTGGGGTTTTGGTATTCCTGCAGTAGCGATGCTAATTGCTGTTATTAGTTTCTTCTTTGGAACTTATCTCTATCGGAACCAGAAACCAGGTGGTAGCCCCTTAACGAGAATTATTCAGGTTCTAGTTGCTTCTTGTAAAAAAATTGGAATGAAGGTGCCGGAGGATAAGATGCTTCTCTATGAGATTACAGATAAGTCTGTCCTACAAGGGAGTAGAAGGCTTAAACATACAGATCAATTCAGGCAACCATCATCATATCGTAATTTAATTGATTTTGGAGTAAATTTTAAATTGTATAAATATTGTCGTTTAATTGCCAAATAGTTTCTTAGATAAAGCTGCGATTCGACTAGAACAAGATGATGCATCCAAAAGTTTAGTGAGCCCATGGAAGCTATGTACTGTGACACAAGTAGAGGAGTTAAAGGCCATTGTTCGCATTCTCCCCATATGGGCAAGTATCATAGTCTTTGCAAGTGTCTACAGCCAGATGGCTACAATGTTTGTTCTTCAAGGGAACACCCTCGACCCTCATATAGGTGTGGAGTTCAAGATCCCCTCAGCATCACTTTCAATTTTTAACACCATAAGTGTCATCTTGTGGGTTCCAATCTATGATTGTTTGATTGTCCCAATTGCACGTAAATTCACCGGAAATGTCCGTGGATACACCCAATTAACACGAATGGGGATCGGACTAGTAATTTCCATCTTTGGTATGTTATCTGCTAGTATCTTGGAACTAGTAAGACTTAACATGGTAAACAAACACAACCTCTACAACGCCGATTATGTACCAATGTCCATCTTTTGGCAAGTGCCGCAGTACTTCATCGTCGGAGCAGCAAGGTTTTTACCTTGATTGGCCAAATAGAATTTTTTTACGACCAGGCGCCTAATGCCATGAAGGGCATGCGCTCAGCACTTTCTCTGACAACGTTTTCTCTTGGTAATTATCTCAGCACACTTCTAGTTACATTTGTTACTGACACTACGAATAAAAATGGGCAACCAGGGTGGGTTTCAGATAATTTGAATTACGACAAACTCTATTATTTCTTCTATCTCCTTGCAGTTTTAAGCTTTATCAACTTCTTGTTCTATCTTGTTATATCAAGATGGTATACATATAAAAATACAGACGACAAAAAGTGAAGCCGAAGTCTCAGGTTCACAAATTCTTATAGTTTAATGTATGTTAAAATTATCATAAGCTAATTAGTCTTTTACTGCAATATTTTTAAAAGCTTGAAATCCTCCCTGTTTTAGTTTTATCTTATAAGTTGTAACAATGTTCAGTTCATGTTATAGTTCAGTTCTACCTAACTACTTAAAATCAAATGAAATTCTACAAAGACGTTTCTTCCCATATATATGCTCACCAACAAATGGGGGTGGATGTTGGTTTAACATTGTTGGATCATGCAGGTTTACTACTGAGTTATTGGGTCTATGCCTTTTCAATTGCTCTTACATGAGAAAGTCCATTTTTCACTATTTCAAGAAATCGCCAAATCTTCGAGACTTGAAGACGTTTGGATGTCGTGCATATCCAAATCGTCGATCTTTTCAAAGACATGAATTAGCCCAAAGATGAAGGGTGGATGATTGTAGATACTTAGATTTTTCGAATGATTATAAATGAAGGATTGTGAATGATTATCACAACGACAAGATGGATGGTTGTTGATCATTGTTCGTTCCTTTATTGATTAATAAAAGACTACTTACTTACTTGGTACTCGCCAGGGAAGACGAGTAAACGGAGAAATTCTTCCGTGAAGGAAGCCAGGGGTTGGAAAAGAATTCTTTGGAGGGAGCTGGAGGGGGAACTAGGATTGAATTGACACAAAATTGGATCTGACGATCATCCTAGTATTTATTTAGGTTTGTTTAACCGTTGCTATTACATGTGTCTGTTTATAACTATTATTCTCAACTAACTACCAACTGAAATTTAAACTACTGCTATTGTTAACTGAATTGCTATTTTAAAAATACACGTAGTCGCTGTTCTTGGTCCCCTGTTTCATACGCTTGGGTCGGGGTTGAGTTGTTTCACTGGATATATCCGAGCCCGCTTCCGTTGCCTCTTCCTCCCCTGGATCTGTTTCAATTAACTCTAACTCTTGTCTGAGTTTAGCCACTACTGCCTGCAAGTCCAGGTTCATTGTTACATCTCCACGCCCATTCGACTTAATCTTGTCCTCAAGATTAGGATCGGCCGTTAGTCACTTGATCGTTTCCACATCTTCCCATGATTTTTCGTCCTCTGGCAGCCCCGCCCATTCCACTAATACTTGGTTTATTTCTTTTCCTCTTTGTTTGATTCTCCGATACGCTACTATTTTCAACGGACAGACGACTGGATGTGCTTCCGAATTTAATGGTGGCAATGGACTGATGGCCTCTTTTGGTGGTTCTCCTTGGAATGGCTTCAATAAAGCTATGTGAAAAACTGGAAATATCGAGCTTTCTGGTGGTAATCTTAGCCGGTATGCGATCGCGCTTATCTTTTTATCAATCACAAAGGGTCCGTAGTACAGCTTGGACAACTTGAGACATGTTCGCCGATGAACCGAATTCTGCCTATATGGTTGTAGTTTAATCCAGACCCACTCGCCCTCTTTGAACTCCACTGGTCGTCGTCTGAGATCGGCGTACTTCTTTATTCTGTCCTGGGCCGCCTGAAGGTTTGACCTTAGCTCCTGTAGTAACTTATCCCGTTGGTTTAGTAGTATATCTACTGCTTCGACATTAGAGTCTCTCGTCCGGTAATCTATTATCTCCGGAGGTGGACGGCCGTAGACGGCCTGAAATGGCGTCGTTCCCATACTATAATGGAAGGACGTATTGTACCACAACTCTGTCCACGCGAGCAGTTCTACCCAATTTTTCTGATTTTCTTGTACCATCGCCCTGAGGTATTGCTCGATAGTTTTGTTAACTATCTCTGATTGCCCATCGGATTCGGGATGGTATGCCGATGTCATCTTCAAGGTTGTCCCACTTCTCGCAAAGATCTCCTTCCAAAATTTGTTTAGAAATTTTTTGTCCCGATCGGAGACAATGGTTTTCGGAATTCCGTGTAATCTGATGATCTGCCGGATGAAGTAATCCGCTACCGATACTGCCGAGTAATTGGATGGTAAACTCCCCAAATGACAGTACTTGGTCAATCTGTCTACGACTACCACAATCACCGTGTGCCCTTGAACCACCGGTAATCCTGTTACAAAATTCATGCATACATCCTCCCAACAAATGGCGAATGGAATGGCCAATGGTTGGAGTAATTCCATTGGCTTTAATGCTGTCGACTTTATCTGCTGACATACCAGGCATTGCGCCACGGCCTCCCTGATGAACTTGTCCATGCCCTGCCAAAAAAATCGATGCAGTATTCGCTGAAGAGTACGAAAATATCCGGAATGGCCCCCTGCTCTGGACCCATGCAATTCGTCGAACACCTTCTTCCTTAGATCAGACGATGGTCCGAGACAAAACCTATTTCTGAAATACAGAATTCCCTTTTTATCGAATAATCCGGATCCGCTTCATTTCCCACCACTTTTTCCCCTTTTTGGATGATCCGGGGATTCGACCGGTTTTCTGTTAGGATCCGTTCTCTCCAATTCGACACGGCTGAGCTGGTAAGCTTTGCTAGTTGGTCAGATTCTGTCTCTGCTTCTGTCACTGGCGAGCGCGATAGTGTGTCGGCCACCACGTTATCCATGCCTTTCTTGTACACAATTTTGAATGAAAATCCCAGAAATCGAGTCAAAAAATATTGTTGATCGGGGAACTGAATTGATTGCACCAACAGGTTCTTGAGACTGCAATGATCAGTCCTGATGGTGAATTCCCTCCCAAGCAGGTAGTGCCGCCATTTGTGAACCGATTCCGTTAGGGCCCATAATTCCTTTGAATACGTCGATCCTCGCTATCTAAGAAGTGACAATTTCTGGCTGAAATAAGCTAAAATTGAATTCAGTTGACTTATCAGTCGACTACTTTCTTCAAGTAACGAAGGATGGCAGTCGTTACCCTTAAATTTTGGGAGGTTAGAGTCAGTCGTAACAGTCAGAGTTCTTCACTGTCGGAAATATTTCGCAAGAACACCTCGGTAATGACTGTGCATCTACCATCATGAGAAACCATTGTTTATATTATTATGTAGTTCTGGTATATCATTCGAAAATAGACATTTCTCTTTATAAAAATGTACCGTGGGTTTAGAGTAACGTTTAATGGTATCAATTAGGGTTGTAAATGGGTCTGGGACTGATTTTGGACCCATTAAAGGGTTTAGATCCAAAGGTACAGGTCCGGGTCCAGATTAGCCAGACCCAGATATTATAAATGTTAGATAAATATTTTATAATATATTAATAAGTTAAGGTTTAAATATAAATATTTTAATATATATTTTATAATATATTAGTATTAAATATAAATACATCATTTATATTTTATAATATATTTAATTATTTAATAATTTTTTTAGGTAAATAAAGAAATTCATTTTTTGGACCCGGACCCAACCCAGACCCGGAGTTTTTTATAGGTCTGGGTTGAATCCGAGTCCAGACACTTTACTTCTGGACCTGGTCCAGACTCGAGCCAACTTCATGGGTTCAGGTCCAGCCCAACCAATTCAGTTCCGACCCATTTACTACCCTAGTATCAATGGACCAAGTTTTAGTGGCACGTTAAATCAGAAAGTCTTAAATAAATAAATAGAAATGTACACGTTGCAATGCATGCAATTTTCAATTTTACGAATTAATATAAAAATCCAGAAAAAATCATATTAAATCCAAAAAATGTATGAAATTAGAAATGATTTAAAATATAATAAATGTGTGAAAATAGAAAGGATTCTGGTTCCTGACTGTCTCAGGTTCGTAAGAAGAACAAACATCTTCGTCTTCATACATACATACACTCAGGTTCGTAAGAAGAACAAACATCTTCGTCACTTCGTTTTCATCTGTAATTTATTTATATATTTTTCGAGATCTTTATAACTACTTTGTATTTGACTATTTGCTTATAAGATTTTTATTTTTTACATTTGATTTCATCTAGTGTTATTTTTTTTGAATAAACTACATTGTTTTTTCACTTTTTTTTGGAGAGAGATAGGAGAAGCCGAGAAACAAAGGAAGATTGACTAATTGATCTTATGAACTATTAAGGTTTCTAAGATCTCGAATTCGAATCTTACTTTGTGTATTTTCACTTAAATTTATCCGGTAATATATTATGTGGTTTTAATATATAATTCGAAGGTTGACATCTCTACATCTATAGAGAGTTACTATCCGTTATAAAAAAAATAAAAACCGAGAAGGATTCCGATTTTTTTTAAATAAAAAATGAAAATAAATGTATTTGTTTTATAAATAGATAAAGTTTTTGGTTTATTAGCAATTATTTTTTATATTGGGTGTATTATACAATTATTTTTTATATTGCGTGTATTGTGCAATTATTTTTTATATTTGGGTGTATTATGCAATTATTTTTTTATATTCAGGTGTATTATTCAATTATTTTTATATTTGGGTGTATTATGCAATTATTTTTATATTTGGATGTATTATGCAATTATTTCTATTGGCGTTTTAGGGTTGTTTTCAAAATAATAGGGCGATTTTTATCTCTTCTTCCTCTGTTCGTCGTCGTCGTTGTTCCATCGGAAAATAATAGGGCGATTTTTACCTGTTTGAGAACTCATGGCGTCTTCTTTTGTTATTCTACGATTGCAGGAAATATTAATTTTTCCAGTCCAAAACTGCAATGGATCGTCAATTCAACTCCGACATGGATGTCAGTTTCGGAAACAGTGGATCGGTCAAAAGTACCGGAGGTCACAAGGCTAAGAATCCGTTAGTTTTTGATTTGAACCTTCCTGTCGAACACTATGATTTCTCTGGAATTTTGGATGTTACTCAACCTGATTATGCTATCTCAAAACCCTCTCTTCAAGCTGAGGTCACGTCGGAACCCTTGCCGGTAGATTTGCTACCTTTGAAGTCTGATGAAGAGAAGGAGGTCCAAAACAACTATGGAAATCTTCTTGTCGACGATCAGCTTGAATCCTTGTCTGTAGAAATGTTTCTGGCGAGGCCCAGTGTAGAGAAGGCAGTGGAGATCAATTCTGGCAATGTGGTTAAGGACGTTCAGCTTGTCTTACCTGAAAAATCAAAAGGGGAACTTGTCCACGATGCTCCCATATCTCTTCCAGACTCGCTAATACATTCGAAGCGATTAGCAACGAATTCGTGTTTTCTGATGATGTCCAAGATGGGAAGGAGACATGGCCAATCCATGGATCTTATTCTTAACGCTCGTCGAGCTTTATGCCCCAAGGTTGAGACTAAGATTTCAAAAGCCCTTGGATTCCCTTATAAGGTAAATTGGAAAATTACACGTTCATTATAATTACTTTCGATAGAGTCCAATGGTGTAGTAATTATATATTGTATTTTTCCTAAATCCTAATTAGGAATAAAACTGAGATAAATATTTTTTTCTCATTTACAGGAAGTCCGACCGGAACCATTGACGTGGGAGCATTTGTCTCGGACTGGATACTGCTATCGTGTCGTAAAGCTTACTCCTATCGACCCTTCCTATCAGGTTGATTTACCTATCTGGACTGGTTCAAAAAGCAAGCAAGCTGAATTAATTTATGGTAAAGATTCGGATTCTTTAAAAAATTTAGGCACCCAATTGTGGCCACTACCCAGTGCCAATAATGTAAAGAACCAGGAACTGATTGGAAAAGGAAGAGATGGATTTTGTTACTGTTTTGAACCCAGATCAAGTGAGTGCACCGCGTACCATAAGAAAATGAAAAATCTTAAGTTGAAATCTGACTTACAGGGTGCTTACTCTAATATGGGTTTAGATACCGTGGGTGAACAAGTATTAGAATCATGGACTTTGAATGAGCAGATGGATTTTGAATAAATTGTAAAAGAAAATCCGATTTCAAAGAAGAAAGATTTCTTTTCTGTTGCTATGAAGCATTTTCCTAAGAAAACCATGAAAGAATTAGTGAGCTACTATTACAATGTGCATGTTTGTAGACGTATGGTGTTGCAGAATCAATTGAAATCTATGGAAATTGACAGTGAAGATGATGAGTTTGATGGAAAGACTGTTAAATCACTAAAAAAGACTCTGGGAAAGAAGAAGAAGAAAAGGTATGACATTTAATTCAAATTTACAGAGAAGGAATGTATTTTATATGATATGCATTTATTATTATTATTGCAATGCACAATGCGACTTTTTATGTGTTATGTTTTGGAATTTCGTGTTTTTGTTAACTCTGCCAGAGTTCTGTTTTTATAAAAATTTATAATTTATTAATTTTTAAGCATTAGTCTCGATACTTTATATTTACAAGATGAAATTCTAAAATGAAAAAACTGAAATCCATAACAATATGGCTTTTATAGAAAATCATATGCATCTCATTTCCTCCACCAAAGTTAAGTAGTTAAAAAAACAACCAGTGATTTGAGTAAGAGTAGACTGTTATTCTCCCTCTAGGCTACAAACTGTGCGACGATATTCTCATTTTGATTATACAATACTGTTTTTTTCCCTTTTAGTCTACTGTCTACAAACCATGCAATGATATTCTCATTTTGATTATACAATGCATGATTGGCATATGTGATTGGCTAAACTCTAGAAAGACTAAAATCTTTTTAGGATCAGTACAAGTTAAATAGTTAACTTGAAGTAGGGACAAGGAATGTAGTTTTAAGAATGATATGTGTATGGTTTGTATGGATGTAAAATATATTCTTTCCCTGAAAATTATGCTGCAATAGTGTTTGCCACTTTTTTGGCATAACCCAATGTGTGTACTCCGACATCAAGTATACAGCAGTATTTTTATATTTTGATCATTGAGTATGTTTGATGCATACTGAAAATACTAGACAACACCCTTAGTTCTTTGGATTAATTAAAAACATCTATAGACCTGGCAAAACTATTTCAATGACGTTATTGATCATAGTAAGTGAGTTTAGAACCAATATTGCAAGGCCATGCGTAACACACTGGGAAATTATGAACACCCCACAACCCACAGATTGTGAATTTCGAATTGGAGAAATCATAAAAGGCATCCTGTTTTTTCAAAAAAGCTCATTCTGTTGAGGATTACCCTGGATTGCACTCATGGTGGTGGTGTGGCATCTATGAATAGAATGAAATAGTCGACACTCGACACAAACCAAATGAGCATCTCAGTGGTGGAATACTTGAAGGACATCAACATAATCTTCTCTGTAGGGAAGTACAAGACAACACTTCAACAACATAAAGAATCAAAGGTACTGGCAAGCTGGGCCACCATAACTCCGAGAATCACGATGGAGCAAGATATACAAAACTAGTAAAACCTGGTTTGCTCAGTCTCACTTCAAAGCTTCTTTTTGTGCTATTTCAATATCTTGTTAACTTGATAGAATTTTGTATTTAATTAGCACACCACTTCCAAATAACATCTTGGGTAAATAAATAAATATTGTTGTCCATGGGTAATATTAGAAAATAGAAATAGTGTCATCTTTGTGTATGAAGACTCAAATTTCTAATCCTCAATTTCCTCTAGAAAGTAAAATCTGAGGGTCCATCCTTTTTTTGCTTCTTCAATAAATGTGAATGAATCTTTCGATCACTCCTTGTTCAGGGCCTCAAATGCTCAGATACTCCTTCTCCCTCATCTACTTGTACCTATGTTGTGAGACCTTTGTTACCGTATACAAAATCATAGGACACCCTTTCAACTCTTGCCATTCATTCATTCACTAGTTAAGTGGTTAACATTAAATATCATATTAAACGTCATAACAATCTTTTTAGAAAATAGTTAGATGATCACTCAAACCCGATGTCCGTGACATTACCCGTTCTTCAATAGACGACAACAAAAATAGTAAGAAACAATGAGAGGAAGATGGGGAGAAGATGTTTCTCTCTTCGTATTTTTTTAGTTGGTTTCTTTGCTAGATCTCTACCCACAAACGCTTAATCACACACCTTAAAGACTATGCTTTGATCACTTAACCAAGTATTTGTGAAAATTACTTTCTCATTGCCTATTCATGCATAAATCTAGATCTTCCCTCTATGTTGAACATAAGAATCCATAAGTTTCATTGTGATTTCTGACTTGGGTAATTCATGTCACTTTATATAATTCATAAGGATTCTTGGCAAAAGTCCTATTAAGGTGTAACGAAAGATGAAGATATATATGGTTTTATCTATGTCGAGTTCTTATATTAATTGTTTGTTGATCAATTTTGAATGCATAATTTCTATACTTAGTTCCGGGCCTATTTTAGAAAACCCCCCAACTCTCTCCACCAATGATGGAAGTATTAAGAAAGTAGATTAGTATTTCTTTATTGGTTAATAGTAATAATCACTGTTCAGTATCAAGTTAGTTAAAGTGGATATGATAGTCCACTACAATAAAGTAAATCTACAATTGAGTCAATAAATACTCAAAGTGATGGCTTGGCATCGGCAGGTAATTGTCAATTGTCATCATCTAATTCATCTTCGCAGACTGTTATCAAGACTACCATCTTATATGGTATCAGCCTTGGATTTTTTTATTGCTCCTTTGATCCCCTCTGCCTATTATCCCGACGACTCTGTTTTTCATCCAGGATGTCTGTCCATTTTGACTTCTCATCGTCGCTTGGAAATAGTGATTCATCGGCGTCCAATCAGGCATGCACAAATCTGATGGTGTTTAACATCGCTGTCTGGTTCTGCGAGCCATGAATTGCCAAAATTATATCACGTGGAGGAAGCACTTTCTAGATGTCTTGGTGGCGGCATATGATTTCTCTGATCATGTTACCTGTGATAACACTCTACCGTACACAGAAGGTGCTATATCGCTGGAAATCCTGGAATACTGCGACTAGGTGAAGAAAGATAAGTTGGTGCTCAGCTGGATTATTTATGTAGACTTTGGTGAGAGATCTGGAAGATCTGAGATCGGACAGTGAATGGAAGGATTGATCGGCTATTTGCTGGAATCCACGAGAAATGATCGATTAATACCTTGGCTATTCCAATCCAGGAATAACCCAATGCAACAGTAGTATAAATTGAAGTAGAAAAAGGTAGAAGAAAGAGAATAACGTGAGTTGGAGATTGCCTCTAATTTTAGAAATAAATCTCAACTGCTTCCCCATATTCCCGTCCACTCCTATTTATACTCTCAGGGTGTATGAGTGGAAATTCCACCCTGAGAGTCCAAGCATATTAGTGGGCTTGGTCCAGGGCTCGATTAGAATCGATCGAGCCCATGACTCATATAATCATGCTGGACTGCATCAATTATTGCCACCATTGATTTCTCAATTCAATCTTATCTACTATGCTGTGAAACTGCTCGAGAAGGATGGATTATGTTGGAAAAACGTGTTACATGATTTTCCAAACTTCACATCCGCAATCTAAAAGATCAATTGTGATCTATTAAGAAAATTCCAGATGTCTCAATGGAGGAATTCCTTAATTCGTCGCATCAGGGCTCTGGCTGATGCGTTGCCTATTTTGGGTTCTTTTTTTTTTTTTTTTTTTTTTTGAAGCAATTAAATTTCATTAGAATAAGGCTAATGCCAAGTTTACAAAATAGAGAATAGGAATAAAATAGAAGTAAAAAAGAAATGAGCAAAATGCTCATTGACTCTTTCCCATTAGCTATGTAGTCTAGTTATACAGTAACTAGATACGCTGCCTCAGAAGGTTGGTCTCCCATACTTCCATCATAGATATCTCCAAAGGGTGACAACAGCTCTTCTTGTAATACACTGAATCAAAGGAGAGACTGATGTCTTTAATGACTTCCTTAAGGACTACCTCAGGAGGTCTACTAATGTGCTGCCTATACCTTTTATTTCTTTCCGTCCATATATGCCACGACAAGCACCCAATAGCATTCCATATTAACCCCCAAGGGGGGGAGTGACGCGTAATCTTTTGTGCTGCTTCCGTCAGATCCCCCAATCTAATATCTGGACTTAATTGGGTAGGAACTGGAATATTCATTATTTTCCAGAAAGCGAAATCCATATTTTGGGTTCTTAGTGGATCCGGTCTGACATGCTCCAAATAAACATTCAAATTAAATATTTTAATTAGAGTATTTCTATTTCAAAGACACTTGATATCTCTAGTATTTTACTTTGAAATTGAAACTGGATATTCAATCTATATATCATGTACATGAAAAAACATCACCCAGAATTGCGAATATTTTACCATGTGTACCATGCCATCGGCTGGTCGTCTGGTCGTCTGGATTTTAATTATCTTAAAAACAGGTTGTGAAAATCTTATATCTATTGCTTTATAATGCATGCATATATAACATTAAGTTGTGTCTTAATTTTGCAACATTATAAATCACTTTTATGTGGATTCTGCTGGAAACATATATAGTTATTTCACATATTTGTATCCATGTTGAGTGAGATTATATAATAAATGCTTAAGCCACCATTTTATATGTTTTATTTCTCTACATACTTTTATGACTCTACTTTTTACTATAATAACTCCGAAAAGAAATTTTGATTTTTCAAATAAAAATCCAAAATAGGGTTGTTCAATAGAACAAAAATGGTTATTGATTACCATTGAAGTTAATATGAATTTTTTTATTACTTTTATCATAATCCAATGCAATTGATTTCAATTTTTTTGCAGAGCTTCAAAAGGAAAGGAAAGGAAGCCTACCAAAAAAAAGAAGGCTAAGAAAAATGACGTTAAACTTGTATTTCGTTAAAAGTTGTCACTGAAGAAACTCCTCATCTGCATTCCTGCTATTATGATATTACCTGTTACTCAAAAAATATTATGGTATTATTACCTGAAAGAAAACTATCCAAAATGTTGTTTTTCTCCTCTGTTATTTTACCTTTTTTTTCCATCGTTTCTATTACAGAAAACATGATCAAAACAGAATTGGTATTATTTTGAATTACCATATTGATATTGAAAAGAGAACATTCTTCTCTCTATATTCTTAAATTATTGACTCTTATTTGAAAAGTATACCTTATATGATCCCTAGAATTTCTTGTGTTATAGTATAGGGAGCCAATATGCCTAGTGTGTTCTTTTCCTATGATGTTACGCGCACATGTGAGGAAAGGAAGGATGTACATAGTCAAGTTTCTTGTATCCTTTTCTATGATCCCTAGAATTCTGTTTGTTTCTTCTTCTCTAAACATAGGTGTTTGGACTTTGGAGGAACAAAATAAATTGTGGGATTTTGCAATGTCGTCTTCCCTTGCTTGTCTAAGTTGTCTTGTGTTTAAGACAGGGAGTGTTCGAGACATTTGTCTAGTCCCTTTCATCTGTTGTTACTGTTAGAGGGCTATATATATAAAAGGAGCCATTGATAGAGATGTATAATGTATTCCTCTTTTGTTCAATCTTTTGATATATAAATTTCTCTCTCTGAGATGATAATAATAATAATGAATTCACATGTACTGATGTAACTCAGTTTGTCCATCCGTGAATTCCAGAGTTATTATTATCATCTGCCGACTGCACTGAGTTGGGTATATTTTGAGGATATCTTTGAAATGAATGATGAGTGAATGAAGTAATCTTCAAAAAGAATAAATATAGTAATTCTGGAAGTCTGAAGGGGAGAAAAAAATCCCAATAACCTCTTTTTCTTGTCTGTGTGGTCTGATCCTAATGAGAGTGAGATTGATTGGATTGCCACATTGGTCATCATCAATCTCCATAGTCTATATAAGAGCAGCCGTATTAATATTTGACGGGTTCTGGAAATCATTAAAGAAGAAGAATTGCAAGTTGTAAAAGAGTAGAGACAAAGATCTAATGTGAAGAAATCTGTCATCAACAAATATTTTGCAAGAGGGGAGAAAAAGCTGGTGAAATAGCAGAAACAACTATCTATCAATGCTTTTCTTCCCTTTTCCTTCAACCTTAGAGTCATGATTTCAATCCAATCTAGTTTTACTTTATTGCTTAAATCCCGACCCCCCCTTCCCCTTGTGTGAATCCCAATAACAATACATTCCTTGAAGAGAGAGAGAGGATCTTCTTTTTTTCTTCACGGAATATTGTAAAACCCCAAGAAAGTAGAAGAAAGTTCAGTCTCCCTCCTACCAGCATTGGGATTCCCTCAGGCTCAGAGGGTGTGCAGTAGCATGTATGTATATGCATGTGCAAACATAGGAAAATCTAAAGGATGTATGTTCTCTTCTAAGTTTTGTCATCAACTGCAGTATTGAATCTTAAAGTTGTTGGCATGCAACAGTGTTGAAGAAATAGCAAATAAGATAATAACATAATTAATATAAAAATTTATCATGCTCGTTTACTATTATGAACATAGATATCTTTATCTCGATCACTAGACTTACATAGTAACATTACTAACATAGCCATACCAATGAGGAAAGAGACTCGACTGATGAGACAGACTCAACAGGAAAGGAAATAAATTAACAATATCTACATACCTACTAGCTATGCATGTAACTCTGTAACTCACTCTGTAAGTAAGCATGTATAAGCTGTTCACCATCCTTCAATGGATAATAGATTAATATATAGCTTGGATTTGCTGTTCTTCTACAAACCTCTGCATCCAATTCATTATAAAAAAAAAAGTGTGTTCGTATTGAATTTTGAATGAATAGGATGAATTATGATGATGCTTTTTTTTTCTTTAAAGCAAAGCAAAAGAGAGTAGCTGAGACCTGAGAGGTATTGAAATCCTTGAGGAAAAAAAAGGAAAAGAGCAACAAAAGCAAGTACTCTAAAAAATAAAAAAATACCCTCCTCCAGGCTCCAGTTCTCTCTCTTTATATATAAAAAAAAATAGATTTTTTCAAGTATATGATGATGGTTCTCATAGACCATAGCAGATTAGCAGTATTCATATCAAAACGGAACGTTCAGTTGTTGAGTTCTTGGGATGAAAAAAGTAAACTAGTATTAAAGAAAAATCAAGTGCAGCAGATACCAACAGAGGAAACAATATATCATTGGTATCAGCAAAACCTATGCTAGTGCTTACTGTAGTTACTACTAAATTTAGGAATCGGAGCAATCGACCATTATCGTTGGTTTTGGAATTTAGACAATCAACCAACCTTTTGTCTTTCAATCTTTTGGTAATCAATTAATGACAGGAGTCGATCGATCTACAAACAGACAAACCAAGAAATATATAAAATAAATAAATATGGGTGAAATCGTGAAGGTGAATCGAAAATACTATATCCAGATCCCTCATAACCAGTTGACTACCTATACCCACTAGTTTCAGGCAAAAAAAAATATTAATAGAATTACCCTAAGAAGCCTTTCCAGTTTTTTCTCAGTTGGTTACGGAGAATTTTAATCTCATTTTCACCCAAAGTTGAAGCACGGAATGTCTGGGAACGCCAATGTATCATTTTCAACAAAAGCTTCACACTCTCAAAGCGGCAGTGAAGAATTGGACACAAACATATGTCAATCCTTGCCAGCATGAGTCGTGGGTAGTTGTCAAGCGTTTGAATGATGAAATGAAAAACCTCAGAATCAATAATGATACAGCCATGCTGCATGACCAATGTGCTGAATTGAAGAAGCATCTTATTGAATTGCATACAAGGGAGGTTTTGGATATGAGTCAAAGGGCACATATTGATTGGCTGACCATGGGGAACCAGAATTCAGCATTTTTCGGAAGGGCGACTAGGAGTAGGTTCGTCTGCAATTCAGTTATGCGTACTCTGGATGAATCCGGTCGGCAAGTCATGACTTTCAGCCAAATGAAAACCAGGGTTGTAGAACATTTCACGAGCTTATTCCATTATGAGGTATATCCACCTCCAACATGTGTAGCTGAATTCAATATGATGATTAATAATTGTGTCAATGCTTGGTTAAGAGTCTTTCCAGAAGAAGAGGAGGTCAAATTTATTCTCGAACTTTTCGATGGCAAATGGGAAAGCCCCAGTTCCATACGGGATTCCGACAGATTTTTATAAACATTAGGCAACAATTAAAGGAATTTTGATGGAGGTAGTTTTGGATTTTTTTTCATGAGAAGAAGAATGTTAAGATCACTAAACCACACTTTAATTCCTAAAAAATCTGACTCAACATCTCTTAGCGATTACCGTTCGATTTCTTGTCTCGGTACCAAACTGAATTTTTAAAAGGTTGGCACATATCCGACAACATTAGTCTAACCAAAAAAAATTTAAAGCAAAAGCGCAAAAAAAATACCTAAAAGAATTTACATATGGATTTAATGCGAAAAAACTCACCTAGAAGAGTTTGTTATCTTTGAATTTTTCTATAGCCTTTGACACTGTTCGTTGAGATAAGGTGGATGAGGCTTTAGTCTGACGACGTTTGATAATAATTTCAGAGAGCTCATATCGGTTTGCATTTTCTCGGCTTCCTTCTCAGTTTTGGTGGAAGGGTCGGATACTGAAGTTTTTCACGCACGCATAGGCTTAAGACAAGGGGATCCGTTGTCCCCCTTGCCATTCATTGTTGTCCTGGAAATGCTTGGCCGTAAATTAAAAAAATAGCAACAGAGACAAAGATTGCATGATCTATACACTATGGACGGAGTATTAATTGGTCGAATCACATATGGCGTATGCCGATGATGTTGCTTTGTTCAACAAAGCCAATGTAAAATCCTTCTGGTCGATTAAAGCATTATTTGATGAATTCTCGATTTTCTCCCGGCTGAAAATCAATGTGTCCAAAAGTAAATTGGATTTCTCTAAATACGTCGAGAATTATGAAGAATTAGCAGAAATTATGGGTATGGAGACATCGTCATTGCCATTCGTTTACTTAGGGCTGTCAATTACCAGAAAGGGTACCACAGCTGATGATTGTATGCTGCTTATAGATTCGTTTCAGATGCTTCTCCTCAGATGGAAAGACAAGGCGTTATCGTATGGTGGCAAGCTGGAGTTAGTGCAATGGGCTTTCTACGGTAAGTTAAGTTATGTATTGCAGAGCACGATTATTCTGAAATCGATGCTAGATAAAATTAAGTCTATAGCCTACCGGTACATATGAGGGCACAAAGGGAAGTGGCTTGAAAGGAGATAGTTTTCCCAACAAATGAGGGAGGATTGAGCCTTAGGAATTTCAGGACTTTGCAAACGGCGGCGATTATAAAAAGGACGGAAAGGGCGGGAGAGCACAAAGTGATCTGGGCGGATCAGAATGGATACGTTTGAGATACATTAAATAGTCGAGTCTCGAGGTTGTTGTGGCAAAACAGATTGATTCCATGACGTGGAAATCTGCAATTAGGGAGAAGGAGAATACAAATGCGTTATGTGTGTATGATATGTGGGTCAGAATCGCAACTAACTTAGAAGGACAGCGGGACGTATAACATTAAAGAATATTTGGAACACAATCAGACCAAAGAAGATTAAAGATAGAAGAGCGGTAGGCATATGGGCGGGAGCAATTAGGAAGACTTCTATCTTTATATGGAGGTTAAATATTGGCAAATTATCCATTGCCGATCGATTGATTAGGAGGGGAATAGCAGCTCAGGTAGTGTGTATTTTATGTGACGACAAAGACAAAAGTATAAATCACAATTTTTATGAATGCAGAACATGAAGGAGGGATTCGGTACTCTCGGGGACTTGCTAAAGGCAGAGAACATCACGAATCTGAAATGTTTCACAGAGAGGATGAAGGTCATCTCGATTAACTCGCCTTGTTGGGGACTATACCGGTCTTTCTTGACATTTTTTTCATGAAGGTTGTGGAAAGAAAGAAATTACAGAGTTAAAAAGAATGTGAAAACACCGACGAATTTGATCATCAGAGTATGAAAATGCTTTATACGAGGGTTCAGAGAAGTCAAAGAGGACATTTAGAGATAGCTTTTAAAAAATGATACGATGTCTAAGCAGTGAAAAATTGTTTTTCTTATGTTTATTTTTATGCTTTAATTGTCTTTTTTTTCTGAACTCCTGCTTGCTGGTTTCTGTTTTTTAATTATGCAGGACAAAAGAAATGAGACGAGACAGAAATTATCGTGCTCTCAATAGGAGAAGGTCAAAAATATTTTAAGTTCATAAGTCGAGAATCTGTATTCATCGAGTAACAAGTAATAGAAAAGAGACAATAAGAATTAACTGAGGTCATGCCTTTCTAACAGAATCAGCGAGAGTCTCCAATGACACTAATTGTCGACACACTTTATCGTGTGGTAACAGACTAACCGGGGATGAAAATTTATTTTTTATTTTTTATTCTTAATTATTTAAATGTTTGTAAATATTTATTTTCAATTAATACAAGTAAGTTATTGATCCATCATTAATCTATCAAGATATCTTGATATGTGACATATGTCTAATTAGAGTTATCAGTTATGTGACTGTAATTCTGAATAAATAAAGCCCACTTTGGTCAAGCTCGTCTCTAAAATTAAAATCCTACCCTCTCCACAAGTCCACAACAAATACAACCCTCTTCTACTCTTCTTCGTCTTCTTATTACCTCTGCTCGTCTCTCTTACATAGCCGCGGAGACAAACAATGGGGATCACTTTCTCTCTCTAAACTCTACAGTGAACCCACACACTTCTTTTCAGTCCAAAGTGAACAACACCCATTGCTCAGCTTATACCACAAATGTGCAAAAGCTGAAGTACGCGTCATTCCATAGGTAAAAGCTCACCGGCGTGGAAGTAATGAGCATGACAACACTACAACCACCGGACCAGGAGCAGGTGCAACCGCAGGCGCAGGTGCAGCCGCAGGCGCAGGTGCAGCCGCAGTTTCCACACCGGATGACAAAGTGTGACAGGCATCCCGACTTACCAGTCACGGGCTTCTGCGCATCGTGTCTCCGTGAACGACTTGCTGGACTTGACACTGCTGTGCAGCGTCGTTCGTCAAATGGTGGCGGCGGCGGTGGCGGTGGAGGAAAAGGAACGGTCACTACCAAGTCGGTTTTCTTTCGACAGAGGACCAACGGCAACGGGAACGGTCATGGTCCTTCTGCTTCGTCAGCGTCGTTTCTTCCCGAGCTACGAAGATGCAAATCATTTTCTCTGAGTTCTAGTAATGGAGGTCTTCCGTCGGAGTCAGGACTTGAGCCGCAACGCCGTTCGTGCGACGTTCGTGGACGTAATACTTTGTGGTCCCTCTTTCATCTCAATGATCAGCACCGACATGTACTCCCTGTTGATCCTTCCTCGTCGTCTATGTCCACTTGCAATACATTTGCCGGAGAAATCAATGTCGGCGATCCCAAAACCCTAGTAAGAATCCCTAATTTTTCCATCACTGGTCCCGTCAAAGAAAAAGAGGAGGAAGAAGAAGAAGAAGACGAGGAATTCCATGAAGCAGTGGAAACTAGGCTTTCTTCTCCGTCTCGGGTTTCACCAGGTAGGATTGAGGAGAAAGAAGAAAATGAGGGGAAAACGGCAGAAGAAGGAGAAGTTGAAGAAATTAAAGAGGTGAAGCCGACGAGAGGGGAACACCTAGATCTCGACTCTCAACCTTCCAAGAAACCACCGTCGAAGGACTTGAAGGAGATCGCCGGAAGTTTCTGGTTGGCAGCATCGGTGTTTAGCAAGAAGCTCCAAAAGTGGAGGAGAAAGCAAAAATTAAAGAAACAGCAAGCTAACGGAGAGATCACTAGAAGCAAGAACTCAACGTCCTCGAGGATTCGTACCAGAGAGAAGCTTCTTAGATCAACACAATCGGAGATTGCAGTGGACATGTTTGGAAGGCGGTCGTGCGACACAGACCCGAGATTTTCGCTTGACGTCGGCCGGATGTCATTGGACGATCCGCGGTTCTCTTGGGACGAACCTAGGGCTTCTTGGGACGGATATTTGATCGGTGGAGGAGCTAGGTCGATGTTTCCACGTCTTCCCCCAATTCTATCGGTAGTAGAGGATACCCCGGCACCACCGATCGTGCAGAGATCAGATGGATTAATACCGGTGGAAGAAGACTCGACGACACCCGGTGGTTCAGCGCAGACGAGAGATTACTACTTAGACACCACACAACGTCGGCGGAGGAGTTTGGAGAGGTCAAGCTCTGTGAGGAGAGCAGTGGGAGTAGTTCTGGAAACCGACATCTCGGATCTAAATCCAAAACCAGTTGTTTCCAATGCCAAGGTATCTCCGACCATGAGCGCAGACTTTTTCCAGCATTCCAGTTCCAGCATCTTCGAAAGAGACATCCGAGATTTGAACTCGAGTTTAAACTCAAGTCAAAGAGAGAAATTAAAACCAGGACTCGACGTTCCTCCGCCGCTACCACGACCACCACCTCCGTCGTCACATCTGCCGAAAAAGCCCCGAAAGTGGATCAAAGCATGGAATATTTTTGGACTCATAAACCGCAACCGAGCCAACTCCGGGACGGAATCAAACGGAGTGGGACGATCATTGTCCGAATCATGGCCTGAGCTGAAAAGAATCGGATCCATCGGAAGAATGTCGCGAAGCAACAGCAGTGTAAGTTCACGGCATTCCTTCAGCAGCACCATCGGCGGAGGTGGCACAAGAAGAAACGGATCAAGTCTCGGCAATATAGATGTAATGAATGGTCATCACAATCACAGTCATCCTCGTCACAATCTCGATCGGAATTCCTCCGGTCGACATCTGGACAATAGTTTGTTAAAGTTTTACATAACACCTATGCGGAGCAGCAACATGAACATCAACAACTCCCGTCGCACCACTCCGGTCACCGCCAACTCTAGACAGAAGAGCAGTTCACATTCTTTCACCAGAAACCTCCTCCGATTGTACTGATTTGATCCGATTCTTCAATTGCCGGAGTTGATTCCACCTCGCCGGAATTCTGTTTACTAACAAACTCATGGATTTTCTCCAGCAGTAGTAGTCAGTGGCAATATGGTTAGTGTTGTCACTTGTCGTTTTCAGCACTTAGTAGTAATTATTAATATTAATAGTTTGTTAATTAATTAAAATTAAAATATTTAAATTTGTAGTGGCCTTAATGGGCTTGCTAAGTTAGGGGAGTAAGTCTAGTAAAAAAATTAACTTGACCACAGTTAATAATTTACTGCAAACGAATATAATAAAGAAAAGAAAAAAAAAGTATGGTGATAACATGGGTGACAGTGACACGGCAGTAAATAATCAGCTTTTGACAGTTTCCCACAGGTAAAACCACTGCAATCTTCCATGCCTTGTTTCCGAATTCCAAAATTCTGTAAAACTAGTATCCAAGGTGGAATCTCTTTATTTTATTAGAAGAAACTGATTTTACAGACAACCACCGCCCATCTCAAAAATCTTCTCCCAAATCTCCCGATCCACCGGAGCAACAGACAATCTGGGTTGTCGGACTAGCGCAAACTCCTTCACAATCCTCGGATTAACACCATTCATCTCTTTAATCTCCTTCAGTCCCACCGGCTTCTTCAGCTCACCCACAGACTTTACATCCACAGCACAGCCGCTTCCATCTTCACACTCATACCAAGGTTTCACCACCTCGACCACACCTACCACCCGCCGGTTTGTGGGTCCTGACCCAGAGTGGTAGAAGAAGCATAGGTCGGAGACTGTCATTGCCTTCAAGTTGTTGATTGCTTGCCGGTTCTTCACTCCGTCCCACTGCGATATTCCGCCGTTTTTGCTTTGGTCGTCCCATGACCACTCCTTTGGCTCTGTTTTCAGTAACCAGTAGTGCGCCGCTTTCCTCTTCATTTTGAATTTCAGAAGAGATGACCGACCTAACCAAGAATATGAAGATTCGGGATTTTAACCCTTTTACTTTTAGACTTTTACTATTTTAAAGAGGGATTTTTTATTTTTATCCTTTAAGACTTTAACGCTTCAAGTTCAAGGGCTCAAGAGTCAAGGCTCAAGTCAAGCAGAGTTCAAGGGTTAATTAATAAATATTTCTTTCAGAGATCATTTTAGGATAATACGAACTAAATACTTAATTTAATTTTCTTTAACTACATATTTGGATTTTGGGCTGACATTGGGTTGGATTGTTGAACTCAAATATTGATTATACCAGTCTTATTGGGCCAGTCCCAATCCAAGCCCGTTTAACCAGGTAGGGTCGATGACCCGTGAACCAGAAAAACCCGTTGACTCACCCACAAGGCCACAAATAAGGTAACAAACTAATAATGGAATTTAATACAATTTGATTACAATTAAGAAACAAAATCCAAAGGTCTTAGAAAGAAAATAAGTCATAGAACTCTCGACATCCCCACAGTTTGTCGTTGTGAGAGTTTAATAAGTAATTGTAATCATAACTGTTAATTGTAGTTAGTAGTGTAGTTAAATAATTAGTTGAATGATGTTGAAATACATTAAATACTCTGTATTTTCTTAAATTGAAGTTTAATGATTTCATTAGTAAAATTGGTTGTTAATGAAGTGTGATTAGTTTTTAAATCGAGGCCATAAAAATCGGGAGAACCTTCCTCTGATTTGCGGCTTCTTCATGTTCCACTCCTTCGTCCTCATCATCCTCTCCTGTGTGTCATATGTTCTGTCGTCGATGGTGTGGAGCATCCGTTACATGGTTAGAAGGGAGATGCACATGGTGAGAGTGCTTAAGAGATAGGTTGAGGACGGGATACTTTTGGAGAAGTTCGTTACGGAGTTGATGGGATAATCTGCTCAAGGAAGATGATGCGTTAATTAGGATTGTAACAAGGGGAAGACGAGTGATGGTGTGTGGGCTCGTCAAAGTAAGCTCACAACCTCAACCTAGTGCAAGTGCTCTCTCAGAATTGTCAACCCTCTCCCCTAATGGACTAGGGGAGGTATTTATAGTGCTCATTGTCTAATCCTGGGCCTCGTGGGCTCGCCGGCCCACCTGCACCTTCGGGCCCGTTCGCGCGCCTGGGCCTTGAAGGTCGTTCGTTCGGTCCATGGACCGCGGTCCGCAGTCCATGATACCAACAACAAGGATGCTGGAGACGATGATGGGGAAGATGACGTTGATGATGAGAACTACGGGTCGAAATGCGTCCACAGATCTAGGCTGGAGTACTGTTGGGGTTGTAAAACGATGTGTTATCGATGAATATGCTTAAATTATGTCTTGGTGATACCAGAATCCGTACTGAGAGTACGACTTAAGACTGGGCCCTCGGTCACCCGTAAGGCCGTAACTGGGTTGAGACCTCCAGAGGTTCGTAGAAGATCGTATTGAAGTTATTTATATTTACTTATTCTTATTTAAATGAATCTTAGTTAGTTACCAATGTCCATATCCTCAAGGCCCATGGTTTAGTCTTTTACAATTAGTCAGGAGTATAAATATCTCCTTGTAATAATTTTTTATTAACTTTTTTTACAACATAATTTAAAACTCCAAAACCCTAGTCGGTTCTTCCCAAAACCTCGCGACTCTTCATCTCTTCGATCCTGCGCCGATCCTTCACAACCTCCGGTCGCCTTCGCCGCCATCTCATCTTTCAACTCTCGTCATGGTATCAGAGCGACTGGTGGTGAAGCCCGTATCAAGTTGCTGAAGTATCGTCGCTACTGATCTCCAAAAAAGGCCAAAGAAGAAGGGACTCTGTCTCAACATTCTTCGCCGCTCTCGATCTCTAGACTTCCTGACCTCTATCTCAAGACAGATCTGGTATATCTAGAACCCCTCGTTTCATTTTATAAAACCCTAAAAATATATATATATAAAACCCTAAAACCTATTGCATGCGACCTCATCTTTGCTTAAATGATTAATCCCCATAATGCCATGTTTTTCCGACTACATGCACTTCTATCTAGACGAATCATAACCATACTGAAGGATACATACCCCTATTATTTTAGGGATGATCCTCACCTACCAAAACATACTCTCATGCATGTTCATCTGAGTGGACAGACGTCTGTCTCACCAAATAAATATTCAAAGTTATTTTCTGTTCAATACATAAATTATTGCTCTAGTCTACATAATTTTCTGCATGACTTAAGTTGCAACGGATTCCACATTTTCACTTTTATTGCATATGAATGCACAACGCATAAACTGATCTGTTATTATACATCTATTATCATGTATCCATTTGCATATGAATCATACTCTACATGCTGTAAATGCAAGTACTACCAACTACTTTATTATACCATTAAATTACTGATACATATTCATGTTATCAACATATACTCTGATAAATTCACGCTTCCGCATAATCCTTCATGTCACATGACACATACACATAAATTACAAATAAATCTAATTCATTCTTTATACATGGATAATTCAAAAACGCTATTCATTTTTTATGAAATCTATGTGGTCATTTCACACAATTATTTAATTCACCTCTACTACTGTAATTCCTGTGGTCACAGCTCAAACAGCATGACTGACAAGACTCCAAGAGGTGGACCACTCTTTGATCTGGTCTCCCCATTTTTCATAAAACCCACTGATTATGGTCCTCAAACATAATCAATATACTCCAAGGCAGCCCAAACTATTATCCCTGGAGTAGGGAGATGACAACTATGTTAATTACAAGAAGAAAGTTAGGCTTTGTCTTGGGTACCATTAAGGAACCAAATGTAAAGGATATTGATGAGCATGAAGCTTGGGTGTCATTAGACAGTGGATCTGGAGTTCAGTCTCCCCAGAGATTGCATCCCAGATCATGTACACTGATGATGCATCAGTGATATGGAATGACCTCAGGGACCAAGTTTAGACAGTCAAACGAGACTCACATCTACCAATTGGCCCATGATGTGGCAATGTTGCAACAGGGATCTGACTCTGTTTCTAAGTTTTGCTCCAATCTTAAATCTCTGTGGAGAGAAGTTGATGCTTATGGAGAGATACCTCATTGTGACTGTGGTAAATGTATTTGCAATGTGAATGGGAGAGCTAATGATAGAGAAGATAGGCTCAAGATTAGGAAATTCCTAATGGGTCTAAATGATGAATACAGGCAAGTTAGATCACATATCCTATCAATGGAAACACTGCCTAACTTTGGGAAGGTCTATTCTATGGTGATTCATGAAGAAACCCAACTCCAACTGACCACCAACACAAACACACAACAAGGCTCGGCCTTCTACTCTGTTAAAGGAAAAACACCAGTCACCCCCAACATACATCAGAATCCTAAATACTCAGCTGTTCCACCCACATCCTCTAATCCAAAGAAGAGACCACCAACTCCAACTGAGCCACTCTACTACAAAAGTGGCAAACCAGTAAACCTGAGATACTACTGCTTTCACTGTGCTGCCTTTGGCCACAGTGATGAGAAATGCTTTTCTCAGCATGGTTACCCCAACAAAGGAGCATCCACTAACAAGCCCAACACCTCCACCCAACCTGAATCTACTAAGGTCCAAGGTTCTGTGAATTATGTGGGTACTGAAAGACAAGAGTGGTCACCCTGAAACAGTGCTACCAAACCATCAAAGGATGCTGACAATCCATTGGGACCTCATGGATTCCCCCTATACTCTGAGAAATACAACCCGAAGCCATTGCCAAAATACAATCCTGACTCAGGTACTGCAAATTCTATTTTTGATAAATCTAATTTTCATAACTATTGGATTATAGATTCAGGTGCCTCAGAGCACCTTAGTGGCAATAAATCCTTATTCAAAAATCTAAAAAAATGTGAGCCATTCACAATCTCACTTCCAAATGGAGACAAGCAATTAGTCTCAAAAAAGGGTGATGTCTCAGTATCACCCAACATCACACTCAGTGATGTATATTTTGCAAAATCCTTTCAAGTCAACATGCTATCAGTTAGCAAGTTGACAGAAGAGGACCCATACTATGTTCAATTTTCTAAAAACTCTGCCTCTATCTATGACAAGGTTCAGAGGAGGGTAGCTGGACAGAGTAAAGCTAATGAAGGACTATATCTGTTGCCACAAGCCAGTGGTGATTTTTGTTTTGCTGATGCCACTTCAATCAGTATTTGGCACAATAGATTGGGCCACACATCCTGTGGCAGACAAAACTTCATTATGAACAATTTTACTTTAGAACATGACAACTCTAAATTAGTTAAATACTGTGATACTTGTCATTTTGCTAAACAATCTAGAAAATCTTTTCCTTTATCTGCATCTAGGGCTAAGAATGCATTTGATCTCCTTCACATGGATGTGTGGGGGAACTTTCACACTCCAACCATCCATGGAAAAAAATATTTCTTGACAGTGGTTGATGACCACACAAGATACACATGGACATTTCTTATTGCTATGAAATCTGAATGCTTTGCTTTATTTAAAAATCTATATACTCTTATCCTAAACCAATTTGGGAAGTCTGTTAAGGCCATCAGGACTGATAATGGTGGGGAGTTCTTCTCCTCCACCATGGATGATTTCCTCAAGGAGAAAGGTATCATACATTACTCCAGCTGCCCTCATACACCACAGCAGAATGGTGTGGTTTAGAGGAAGCATCAACACTTACTGAATGTGCCAAGGGCATTACAGATACAATGCTCCTTACCCATTGAGTTATGGGGGTTTTCCATTCTCCACTCAACAAAAATAATAAACATGTTACCATCCAAGGTAACTGACAACAAGGCACCATTTGAGCTTATACACTCAAAGAAACCAGACTTTGAAAAACTAAGGTCATTTGGGTGCCTCTGTTATGCCACTTGCTTGGTAAAGAATGATAAATTCTCCCCCAGGGCAAACAAATACATATACATAGGTGACTTTTCAACACAAAAGAGAGTCATTCTATACAACATAGAAAGTAAACTCATAACAATCAGTAGGGATGTAGCCTACTATGAGGAGGTCTTTCCTCTCAAAGAAAATGGAACCTCACAAGAAGGTCAATCACCAATTCCTCAACATTCATATGACTTCTCTGAGGACATAGACCTACAAGGCTCACCTGAGAGTCAATACACTGAAAGTAGTGATGAAGACTTTAACACCCAAAGCAATGATGACTCTGTCACCCAAAGCAATGATGACTCTGTCACCCAAATCAATCCAATCCATGACCCAACCACCAGGAGATACCCAAGGAGACAGACAACAAGATCCACGAAATTGAGTGATTACTATTGCTCATTTGTCACTAGTAATGGTAGGTCAACAGGAACCAAATATCCCATGCATGACTATTTGACATATAAAAGACTTTCCACATCTCAAACTAACTACCTAGACAAAATCTCCACTACAACAGAACCCTCATCATTTCAACAAGCAAGCCTGAGCCGTGAGTGGGTTAAGGCAATGAATGAGGAGTTAGCTGCCCTAGAGCTCAATGACATTTGGGACATTGTTCCCAAATCAAAAGACAGAAAAATTGTGGGCTCTAGGTGGGTTTATAAGGTGAAGCACAAATCTAATGGTGATGTGGAAAGATTAAAGGCAAGGCTAGTGGCTAAAGGCCATACCCAAATAGAAGGTTTTGACTATAAAGAGACCTTCTCCCCTGTGGCTAAGATTGTTTCAGTAAGGACACTCTTGGCAGTAGTATCAATTAAAAACTGGGCTACTTACCAAATGGATGTAAGTAATGCATTCCTACATGGAGACCTCTCTGAAGAGATCTACATGTCACCCCCACCTGGGCTACTATCTCCTGATGATCCCAGAGTGTGTAGGCTCAAGAAATCCTTATATGGTCTGAAACAAGCAAATATGAATTGGTATGAAAAACTAACCAATGCCTTAATTAAATTTGGATACACTCAGTCTCATGCTGACTACACACTATTTTTTAAATCAAATGAAAATTCTTATACTTGTCTTTTGATTTATGTGAATGATTTGATTATATCAGGAAATGACCAGGTTGAAATAGACAATGTAAAATCTCATCTACACCAACAATTTCACATAAAAGACTTGGGTAAACTCAAGTATTTTTTAGGCATTGAGGTGTCTCAAACAAACAAAGGCATATTTATCTCTCAGAGAAAATATGCTCTTGATATACTACATGAATTTGGCCAACTTGGCACATCTCCATCCAAAATCCCAATATCTCACTCATCTAAAGATAATGAGGCAAATCCTACTCTAAAAGATCCATCACTATACAGGAAATTGATTGGCAAATTATTGTACTTAACAATTACTAGACCTGATATTGCCTTTGCAGTAAGCCATTTCAGTCAATTTCTAGCAAATCCATCTAAACAACAATATGAAGCAACCCTTAAAATTCTAAAATACATCAAAGGATCACCAGGGAAAGGTATCCTCTACAGGAAGGATGCATCACTACATCTAAAAGCTTACTGTGATGCTGATTGGGCTGACTGCCCAAGAACAAGAAAATCAATCACTGGATACAGTATTCTGCTAGGTGGATATGCAATCTCTTGGAAATCCAAGAAACAATCCACAATAAGCAGATCCTCTGCTGAAAGTGAATATAGATCAATGGCATCCACTGTGTGTGAGATAATGTGGATACATTATCTCTTGAGTGATTTGCAGGTACATCAAACTGAAGAGACAAAATTATATTGTGACAATATGGCAGCCATACATATTGCATCGAATCTTGTATTTCATGAACGCATCAAGCACATTGAAATTGATTGTCATTTGGTGCGTGATCATCTACAGGCTGGTTTGTTTAAATTGGAACATGTTTCATCTACATCACAACACTACAAAAAAAAGGACCTTGTATGGCGGCCTTTAGATGGCGGATTTCCGCCATCTAAACTTCAATAGTTTAGATGGCGGATGTCCGCCATCTAAACTTTCAGTCCGCCGAGGAAACGTTTTGGCTCGACGGCGGTTCGAAATTTTTTTCGATGGCGGTGTTTAGATGGCGGAAATCCGCCATCTAAACTATCCCGCCCAAAATTTCGAATGGTCCCCAATTTCCAGCCCGATTACCCGATTAAATTGACTTAAGATGGCGGAAATCCGCCATCTTAAGTATTCGGGGACTCGGGCGGAAAAAGCCCGCCCAAATTTCGATTGGGCGGATTTTTTCGGTATCACCGTCGAAACTTAATGTACCTTACATGGCGGAAATCCGCCATGTAAGGTTTGGGGTTTAATAAAAACCCCAAATTCCAGACAGACGCGTTGTCTGTCTGAAATCGTGAGTGCCGCCAACGACTGCTTCCCTTCCGCCGACTGCCACCGCTTCCGCCGACTGCTTCGCGCCACTGCTTCCCCGACGCCGGTTCCAAGCTCGCCTCCGGTAGCCATCACCGTCGTCGGTCCTTCGTTGGTCACATCGCCGGTCCTTGTGAGAAATCGTTCTCCCATTTAATTTTTTTTTATTTTGTAATTTGTTTCTTTTAGAATGGGTTTAATTAGGTTTGAATGGGTTTGATTAGGTTTGAATGGGTTTGATTTTAGTTATTTAATTTGATTTAGTATTTGATTTATAGATGTATGTGATTTTAATCTATAGATTAATGTGATTTGTAGATAGAACGATGGGTTTATTTGTTCTTTCTTATTTGATGATTTTATAGACATAAGATGTAAACTATAATGTGATTTATAGATCTTATTTGATGATTTGATGATTTAGTTTGATTTTGTATGTAAATTATATATGTAATGAATCGATTTGTTTTTTTTTTATTTGTTTAATTATTTTTGTATTAGTTTAGTTTGATTAGGTTTGTATGTAAACTATGTATGTATGATTAATTATTTTTCATTTATTTACTGAAATTTTTGATTATATTGTATTGTGTAATGGTGTATTGTAAATTTTGATTATATTGATTTACTGAAAATTATTTACTGAAAATTTCATTTGTTTAGTGTATTGTAAATTTTGATTATAGTTATTTAATGTAATGGTGTTTTGTTTTTGTTATAGTTTTTGTGTTTGTTTAATCTAAATGTTTGTTAATTACTCTAAATGTTTACTGTCTAATGAAATAGATTTATTTAGTTTATAGTTATTTATTGTTTCTTGATTGTATTGTCTTAGTGTTTCTATTGTTTCCGCCGCCGACGTGCCTTTTCTCGCCTCCGATAGCCTTGCTCGCCTAGCTTGTCCGTTTTGGTGAGATTTTAAAAATCTTTTTAAGAAATAGTTTATGTGTGTTTGTTGTATTGTTGTATGAGTTAAAAAAATCTATGGTATGTTTAGTTTATAGTTATTTATTTTTTCTTGATTGTATTGTCTTAGTGTTTTTATTGTTTCCGCCGTCGACGGGTCGCCTCCGATAGCCTTACTCGTCTCGCGTTTCCGTTTTGTTGAGATTAAAAAAAAAAAAATTATGAAATAGTTTATGTTTTTATTGTATTGTTTAATTTTATATAATTAATTTTACATAATTAATTATAACTAATTTAAATAAATAATTACTGTTTCTAATTTAATTAAATAAATACTGATTTTAGATAATGTACAAATGAATGAAAATAAATATTTTATTTACTGTTTTGAATTAAATAATTAATTTTATTTTAATAAATAAATAATTAACTGTTTTTAAATAATTTAAAAATTAATTAAAATAATTATTTTATTTACTGTTTGTAATTAAATAATTAATAATTTTTAAAAAAAATAAAGAATGTACGGTTTGTAATTACTGTTTTTTAATAAATTTATTGATTTTAATGAATTTAAATTCTATTAATAATAATTAATTTGCATGAAATTAGAATTTTTAATTAATAATTATTAAATTGTATCAAAATAATTTGTTAATTAAAATGTTAATTAAATAATTAAAAATTATTTAAATAATTGTAATTAAATATCAATCTAATTAATAATTTATATGAATCTATATCTGAATTAATTATTTGCATGAATTTATATGGATCTGTTTGAATTATTTTCTGTTTTTAAATTATTTAAAAAATAATTAATTAATTTTTGTTTTTAAATAATTTAAAATTTATATAAAATATTTAATGTGTTTTTTATTTGTTATAGGTTTTTCAAAATCAAGATTGAAGTAAGTTTTGGATTGAAGAAAAGCTCATTTGCGGTAAAAAATATATAATTATATTTAATCAATTTATTTTCAATTTATTTAATTTGTTGTTAAAATAAATGATTAAATTATCATTTTAATTATCAAATGAAGTAAGAAAAATTAGTATTTTATTAATTGATTGACAATTATTAAATATTAATTTTTTAGTAATGCAATATTTGCATGAAATAATATACGATCATTTTAATTATTTAATTAATTATTAAATTGAAATAATAAAGATTAATTTGTATGAAATTATTATTTTTTTAAATAATTAATAATTATTAAATTGAAATGTTAATGATTAATTTGCCTGAAATTAAAAATTTGTTAATTAATTAATAATTATTAAATTGAAATGTTAATGAATAAAATTTGCATGAAATTATAGAAATCATAATGAATAATTATTAAATTGAATGATTTTAAATTGAAATAATAATCATTAATTTTCCATGAAATGATTAATTAATTAATTAATTATTTGTTTGTTTAAAAAATATTAAATTAATAAATTAATAAATTTAATATTTTTCTAGATTTTAAGAAATGTCACGTAGAGTGAAGCAATTACCTCGTCGGAGGCCGCTCTACCACCCAATCCCCAAGATGCTTTCCGGTTTTATTTCCCGGTTCATCCAGCACCGGCCTATAAAAAATTGAACTAGCTAGATTACGTACCTAGTTCAATAATTAGCTAGATTTTCCCAAAAAATTGAACTATAACTAATATTGTAATAGTTAAATAATTTTTATCTAATTAATTATAATTCGATAAAAATTTAAATTTTTAGGATAATGTCGAACGTTATGAAAGTACCCGATAAAGCTTGGATGAGTTTAGATCGGTTTTCGAAAGAATACGGCGAAGGGTTAACAGCTTTCACTAATTTCGCCATTTCGAATTCGACTCACCCAAAAGGTTATTTACCTTGTCCATGCTCGTCCTGCACGAATAGTGAAGTGATTCCTATAAAGGAGATGAGGAAACATGTTTTCATAAATGGTTGGTTGAAACATTACGATGTTTGGACGCGTCACGGAGAGTTACCGAGTAGATACGGTGAGAAAAAAGTGAAACGAAAAGAAACAGTGGCGGAAACTGGTAACGATATGATTGGATTGGTTCGTGCGGTTTACGGAGAACATGTAGTTGACAATACAGTCGACGAAGATTTTCTCGAAACAGAACCTCTCGAATACGAACCTGTCCATGAAGATCCAGTCGATGTCGATCCAGTCGACGAAGATCCAGAGCAGAGATATGACGATTCGTTCTTACGCCGTCTAAAAGAAGGTGAAGAACAGTTATATCCAGGTTGCACTGAGTTTTCCAAACTATCTTTTATCTTGGAATTGTATCAGTTGAAATGCGACAATCATTGGAGTGATAAAAGTTTTCAGAAATTACTATCCATCATGCGTCGTGCTATTCCAAATGGGGAGTCGACCATTCCGAAAACCATGTATCATGCGAAATCGGTACGATTGTCACGTTATAATGCAACAGTTACTTCCTATTGCATTAAGAAAATCGACAAAATATATCGAAATGAGTATTTTATATCGCAAACGATATTTCCACGATATTTGTTCGAAAGTAATCGAAATCAAACTTATGGAACGATGGGAGAAAAGAATCATATATACATTGTGCAATCTTGAGAAAATCTTTCCTCCCGGTTTTTTTACTGTAATGGTTCATCTGACGGTCCATCTAGCAACCGAAGTGAAAATAGCTGGACCGGTACAATATCGATGGATGTATCCGATAGAGAGGTATATATATTTAATTATACAATTACAAATAAATTTATAATTAATATGTCTTGATCATACAATATATATTCTCATTTTAGGTATCTTCTGACTCTAAAAAATCATGTGACCGTACGTAGTCACCCGGAAGGATCTATTGCGGAGAGTTATCTGGCTGAAGAGTCAATGACGTTTTGTTCTCGGTTTTTACAAAATGTCGAGACTAAATCAAATCGCCCAGATAGGTATATCGATGGGTTTTTAAATGCACCGACTGATATAACGTTGACTACTTTACAACAGAAACAGTTGCATCAATGTATATTGTTTGATCTTGAAAGTGTCGAACCATATCGAAATAAACACTTGAAGCAATTGAAAGTTATGTTTCCAAAACACACACAGCTCCGTCTGGAAAATTTACACTTCAAGCAATTTGCCGATTGGTTTAAAAAACACATGTCCGAAGCTCAACAATCTGACACAGATTTGAATTCTATTTCCCGCGGACCAAGTTGTTTTGCTTCAATTTATAGTGGTTACATTATGAATGGATTAAAATTTCAGACGTCAGAATTGACAAATCGTAGATCGACGCAAAATAACGGTATTTTTCTATCGGCGACAACATCAACGTATGCAAAATCTCCAAATGATGCTCCGTTGGTAGCAGAAATTGAATATCATGGATTATTAAAAAATGTCTTCGAAATTTGCTACGGTCACACGACGAAATATTGTCTGTTTGAATGTAAGTGGTACGATCCTGGAAAAGCAGGTACTAAAGTCGATGATTTTGGTGTCGTTTCAGTCAACACGACACGGGGGAAATTTGGAAAGGAACCATTTATTTTGGCAAATCAAGCTCAACAATGTTTCTACATTCAAGATCCGGTAGAATCTGAATGGAGTTCAGTCCTTAAAATACCACCTGCTGTACTTTAGATGGCGGATATCCGCCATCTAATGTTCCAAGGATAGTCGGCGGACATCCGCCATCAATGAAATTAACCGCCATCAATGAATTGGCGCCAAACTATTCCCGCGCCATATTTTAGATGGCGGATTTCCGCCATCTAAAACTTTTCAATTCGCGCCAAAATTTTCAGTTTAGATGGCGGAAATCCGCCATCTAAACTATTTTTGGTGGGAAATGGGGATGGATAATAGATGGCGGTCTTTAGATGGCGATTTATGGGTTTTAATGACGGTGTCCAAGATGGCGGGCTTTAGATGGCGGATTTCCGCTGAGGATCACTTTAGATGGCGGAAATCCGCCATCTAAAGCCCGCCATAGAAGGTCGGATTTCTTGTAGTGCAAGTTGCTGATATTTTAACAAAACCAGCAAGCCTGGAATCTTTGAGAAATCTACTACCCAAGCTGGGACTTTATGATCTGCACTCTCCATCTTGAGGGGGGGTATTGAAGTTATTTATATTTACTTATTCTTATTTAAATTAATCTTAGTTAGTTACCAAGGCCCATGGTTTAGTCTTTTACAATTAGTCAGGAGTATAAATATCTCCTTGTAATAATTTTTTATTAACTTTTTTTACAACATAATCTAAAACTCCAAAACCCTAGTCGGTTCTTCCCAAAACCTCGCGACTCTTCATCTCTTCGATCCTGCGCCGATCCTTCACAACCTTCGGTCGCCTTCGCCGCCATCTCATCTTTCAACTCTCGTCAGATCGAATGTCATGAACATATCATGGGCTAAGGTCGGACCCAAACCAGATGACCAAACCCTAGATATGGACCAAAAGAAGAATGAGTTGAACTACTTGAGTAGGATACAACTCGGTCGGTTTACTTTCACTGAGTCGGTCGATTTACTTTCACTGAGTCGGTCGGTCGATTCACCTTCGCTTAGTCGGTCGGTCCGTCGATCCCTCTCAAGCGGTCGGTCCGTCGACTAAGGAAGGGTGTGGCGAGCCTTTTATAAAGCTGGAGAGACACGATGAACCAGATGTATAGTAAACTGCCCAATATTTTTACTTTCTTTGTGAAGAGATGAGTACCACGATACTTTTGGGGGGCTTGATTAGCAGCCTACTTGAGAGTTGAGAGAGAGTGAAAAAATGAATTTTATTAAATTTATCAAATTTTATATTAAAAAATCTTTAAATATTAAATGGAAGTACATTGGGACTAGAGGTGAACGGTAACCGGAGTCGGGGCAAATATTTTATCCGTTTTTACAATTTCGTCCTGATAGTTGTTATCCCGTCTAGTAACGTTTTTTATTTAATGATTATTTATTATAATTTATTATATAATATTAGATATTTAATATAAAAAATACTAAAATAAGAATTTACTAATTATTTATTTAGGATCTTAGGCTTTAGGCCCATTTATATTATGTACGAGTGTCAAAATTAATCATCAAGCCTAGGTAGTTAGGGTGTGTTAGGGGGCAAATTTTTCTAATTTGTCACTCATTAGTTAATTCCGTTGGTTTTATCCATACCCGGCAACTCGTTACAATGACCCACTATCTCGGCCATCACGTTGTACGCTTGCTTCGTCGTCGTTTTCTTCTGCGTCGATATGACCTTCACCATTTTTAACTCCTCCACCTCCTCTTGAGGGGCTGAAACCGGCTCTTCCGTTTCTTTGTTGAGAGTTTGCTGTTTGACTTTGGTTTTCATCTCGGCCATGATTACGACTTTGTCTTCGATTGTTTCCGGTGATTTCGTGATTTTGAGGTTGAAGTCGACGGAGGCGGGCTTTGTTGGTTCATATGGGTCTGGAAATGATTCTAGGATTTGGTCGTCTGTTTCCTCGCTTAGCAGAGATTCTTCCGAATCCCCAACATCCATTATCACCATATTATCTTTATCTTCATTTTCTTCTTTTTCCTTTACTACCGGTAAACTAACGACAACAGGCTTGCTTGATTTCGTTGCACCCAACGACGATTCTTTCTTTCTTCTACCATTTACACTTGCCAACGAGGATTCCGATCTTGGGCTAATCCCTTTTTTTACCACTGATTTGCCAACAACACTCCCACCACCACCGAATTTGCCTTTCGTCAGAATAATCTGGATTTTCTTCTTCTTCGACACAACCTTCGAGGAACTACTGCTAACTTTCGCTGCGGAAACCATCGAAGACTTTACCAAATCTTTCCCGTTCGAGTTCACCGCAACTTTCGAGCCTGTCGATATCGACACAATGACACATGGATGAAAATTTAAATAATTTTTAAAAGTAAAATGATCATAAAAAAAAATACAAGTGTTATTTTTAACAACCTTAGGCTTTATTTTTTAGAAATTGCCTCGGATTCATTCAAGTGGGGTGATATGGTCTGGGTAGTAGTTTTCTTTTCTTCCTCCATACATACATACCTATCGATTTCTCTGAGGTGTAGCCTTCCTATGCTTGCGTTTATTGCCGTATGATGCGGAGATTTTTTGCTATCCTGATTTCGTTAAACCCATTCCGGCTGTCCTAAAACTAGTATCCTAATTACTCTTATTTGGCCTTATTTCGTTAAACGTTTTTTTTAACTTGAAAAATAAAAAAAATAATTGAACAGTACCTCTGTCCTCTGGCGATTTTTAATAACCAAACCTTCGTTGCCTTTCTTCTCGATTTGTAAATTTCCTCTTGCTTCATTCCCAAAATTCCACGATCCGATCTGGCTGGCCATCGGAGATAAGTGGTAACGGCAACGAGTTCAGACCTAGTGTCGATTGATCCACAAATTGCAGGAACAACTGCGCGCATCTCCAAACATTACCTCTCCAATTATGGCTTCTGGCCAGGAGTCTGGTGGCGGTTCTGGGATGTCTCTGATGGATCTCATCACTTCAGATCCTGTTCCCGCTTCTTCCGGTTCTGTTACTTCCAATCCTCCACCTAACACTTCTTATTCTTCTTCTATGACCAATTTGACGCCGGCTTCAACTCTTGGGAAGCTTCCCCCGTCGGAGAAGAAGACGAAAAGAAGCGCCTTGTTGAAGATCCAGTCCGAAACCATTAGCGCCGCCAAGGCTCTTAACCCGGTTCGTGCCAACATTATGCCCCAGAGGCAGAAGAAGAAGGTGCCTACCCTAGTTCATTCTAACTGATATTGAATTTCGGAACTTGAAACCAATATTTTTGTTCATTTGAATATGATTTTGGAGATTGTATGTCGTTTTGTAACTTTTGTTATGGGGAGAGATTTTATGGGGTTTGTCTTCTAAATTTTATCAGGGCGGAGTGTGTTTACAGTTAGGACTTCAGAATTTAGAATAGGGGGTTATTTGATTCTAGTTTTCTACATCTGTTCCATTTTCTTTTGGGAATCCAGTGCTCAAGAAATTTGTGCATCATATTCGAGTTTGGGAATTGTCCTATTGCAATAAATTTTGTTTTTTTTATAACAAACGAATATAAATATATGAACTATGTAGCTTGAATAAATTCATCAGAATGGTCATTTCAATGTTTCTTCGTGAAATAGTGTTTCTAAGAACTATGGTCCTGTATACTCAATATCCAATAACTTGTGTAAACTGTAAAGTGAGAACAGAATGCTATCGTTGACGACACTCTAGCGCTTTACTGATGTGGTCAATATGCAGGCTTGTTGAAACTATTGAACACTATAACATTTGCTTCTCTGCTACTAACTAATATTTTAATCAAATGTGAATATGCATTTCTTTTTTATTTTCTCATTTTGCAGCCAGTATCGTACTCTCAGTTAGTAAGGAGTGTTCACGAGCTTTCTGCAACTTCCGATCAGGTTTTTCCCGAATGGACGATACACTACTCTCTGTAAATTTTATTTGTCATTTGGAATTTTTTTAATGAATCTATTCTCTCTCATCGATTCTCCAGAAAAGTTCTCAGAAACAGTTGTTCAATCATGTATTTCCCAAACTAGCAGTATATAATTCGGTGGATCCTTCCGTGGCACCGTCGCTTCTTATGGTATAATTTATATGATATTTCCCTTCCCACTCCTTAATATCTTTGGCTCTGTTTATGCTTTATTTTTTTGATCTTTTGATTTCAACACACAAATTTTCCTATCTGGCTTTGTTAGAGTGTTTTCGTCACAGTTTCGTCATTTTGCTACATTTATGGCCTAACAGAAAGTTAGTGAGAGAAAGTTATCATCTCTCTAATGTAACTACGTAAGTTGTAAAGTCATAAGGTATTTTTAAATTAATTTTACTGTCTACTGCAGCTTCATCAACAATGTGAGGATAGAAATGTGTTGCGTTATGTCTACTATTATCTAGCTAGAATTTTGTCAGACAGTGGCTCTCAAGGGTTAAGTGCTGCTGGCGGAATTCCCACACCTAATTGGGATGCTCTAGCTGACATTGATACTACTGGAGGGATTACTCGAGCAGATGTTATACCTAGAATTTTGGATCAGCTTACTAAAGAGGCTTCAAATCCTGGTGTAGAAGGTTGTTATCACTACACTCTTACAAAAAATTGATTACAACTTACAAGTGATCGTGGACAGGATGTTTATTTATTAATATTTTTATTGATTTCTCATCTATAATATTTTGACATTTTTTTAATATTATGAAGCTCATGCACGGAGACTCGCATCTATAAAGACACTTACATCTGCTTCTCCAAGCAATTCGGATATTCTAGACAAATTGTATGAAATCGTGTTTGGTCTTCTTGAGAAGGTAGTTTCCACCTGCAAGTCTTCACTTATATATCTACCTACACATGGGCAGAATAAGACCTTGTTCATTGAATCCATATTTTATATTTACTTTTTTGCTATAAAATTATTCATTTAGCACGATCAACAACTTTAATCTTTTTGGTAAATCTAGGTTGGTGACACGAAAAAGCAAAAAAAAGCTGTTTTTGGAAAGGCAGGTAGCGATAAAGAGGTAATTCTTTCATGGGGTTTTAATGCAAATTGGTTATAATTTATCACATATGCTATTTTCTAATGAGATGAAAGAAAATATTTATAAATCACAGTTTGATATTTTTTCTTCAAATTGCAGTCAGTAATTCGGAATAATTTGCAATATTCTGCTATAAGTGCTTTGAGAAGACTTCCTTTGGATCCTGGGAATCCTGCATTTTTGCATCGAGCCATACAAGGGTTAGAAATTGGCTTTATTAATGAATACATCTGCATCTCAAGTTAATTTTAATTATGTTTGATACTCTGTTAATTTTTAATCAGGGCTTGATGATGATATAAAATGATTTTGTTGAATTATACAATTACACCAATGAGAGTTCTTTTATTTATTTTTGCATTTTTGTTGAAATAAAATTTCTCATTATTGAAAATGAAGGGCAGTGCCCTGATTATAATTGAAGAGGAAATAAGGAAGTTGCCCATCGACATTCTCCTATCTAGCTATACTACTATAGTACTGATGAGGACAATAGTAACACAAGGAAGCAAATCCGAGATTCTTGGAGGAATTGGATCTGCTACAGTCACCAATGAAACAGTAAATCAATCTCAGGTTGGAATCTACCAACTTAGATTGATCTATACCTTATTATTTCTAAAATTCTAATCAAAGAACTTGACCTCGAGTAATCTTTAGATCTAGATCAGTGTAATCAGAAAGAGTAAAGTAGAATGATAGGTAAAAAAGATGAATCAAGTTTACCTTGATAGGAAATAAAGGTCAAGTAGACCTGATTTATACTCATGGTGTGAGACTGGAAATTCTACCATGAGAGTCCAAGCCCATTTTAATGGGCTTGGTCCAGTGATGCATGCGGCACATAATACTTATTCTGTTTAGAGTCATTCTGAATTTCTATTTGAAGATGCTTATTTGGGTGGACAGAGTGGGCCTCTATCAATTAATGAAGAGTCCTATACATGGTCTGACTTTGGTCGGACATTCTCTCCTTTCTAGGAGGACCACAACTCATATCATTGGGCTGTCCACTACCAATGATATGAGTATAAATATGGTGGACCATGAAGGAGGGGAGCATCTTTAAATACCATGCCCTAATTAATGAAGGTATCTCTACTCTCTCTCACTACTCATCTTTAAATACTGTTCTAAGTTTCTCTATCTTCTTATTAATTTCTGAATCGAGTCTTGGTGGATTCCAATAACTACTTACTGATCAGTGAGGAAGACCTTCATCTTCTTCACTAATTCTGTTCTCAGCTAGAGGCTACATCATCCAGAGCCCAAGGGAGATATCAACACATGTAAGGGCTACATCAAGTACTTAGTGTTGTAGTAACTAAGCACATCACGTTGCCTCAGGAGGTTGGTGTCCCAAACCTGCATAATAGTCTCCTCCAATTGTGAGCCACAGTTTTTCCTAAAGATCTCTTGTCTATAGGAAAGACTAGTGTCTCTAATAATCAATGGGAGTTTTGTTAATATCAATGATTTTGTTGAAAATGCATATATTTAATATTTTAACATAATGCAACTTATAATGAAAATTCTGCTAACCAAGATTAAACACCCAACCAAGATCAGACACAGGTGTGGGATCCCTCACACCCAACCAAGATTAAACACTAGTCCCCCTCCCCCCCAGGGAAGCCCCTCCCATGGTTTTCCTGTGCTGGAATGTTAGGGGACTCAATTCCCTTGCCATTCAATTGGAGATCAGGAAGATTGTCTTAAAAAACTCAATAGATTTTTTTGCTTTATTGGAGACTAAAATCAAACCCCAAAATGCTCAAAGCATTATGGATTTTTTTGGTAATACTTCAGAATCCTTAAAATAACGAGGCTGAGAATCACCCTGACCCAAGCTCTATCTGGGTATTTTGGAGGAAAGGGTTATGGAAAAATGAAAGCTCATTTACCCACTCACAATTCATCCATTCCAACCTTACAAACTCAGGTGGATATAAGTTGATGATTACAGCCATCTACTGGAAAAATCAGAGGGAGGCCTCTGGATGGAACTCCAACGTCTAGGTAACCCACCCACAATCCTCTCATGGATAGCACTAGGAGATTTCAATGAAATCAGATCCCCTGAGGAAAGGAGAAGCAAGGGCACCTTCAATCATGGATGACCCTCAGAGTTCATAGAGGCCACAAACCAAGCTCAACTCCTAGCGATCCCATCAATAGGTGGAGACTTCACCTGGTGAAGATTTCATACAATCCAAACTGGATAGGGCCTTTACCAATCAAGCATGGATAGATTGTTGGCCTGATGCTAGACTGGAATTCTTCAATGGCACCGGTGACCAAGACCATAATGATGTAGGAGAAGACTCTGGACTCCGGTTAAGGGTGTGAAGAAGAAGAGATGATATTCTTCAAACGGGGAAGAAAGGTAGAAACTTGGAATACACCAAGATTTCTAGATCTAGGTATAGAAAATAAGGAAACTGTAGATGGAAATAGTAAGAACAAGAGAGAAAGGAAGGCCAAGAAAATTACCTTTGATTAACACAAAATTCGATAATGATCTCCTCCTTAGGCCCACTCTATTTATACTCACATCAATGGTAATGGGCAGCCCATTTGATGTGAGTTTAATAATTCCTTAAGAGGAATATGACTTGGCTTGACTAAGATCAAGCCAATTATAGCCCAATCGTGTATGGTCTACTCCATCAAATATAATATTGTTGTGATCTGCAGAAGTAATAATAATAGGATCTTCTACTGCATCATGCACCCCTTCTATAGGGTCAATTGTCCTGAAGTGATCTTTAGCAACTTCTTCAGGGTAGTATTTTCTGATGTCACAGATGTTGAAGGTCTTGGACATATTGTACTCCTCTGGTAAGTCTATGACATAGGCATTGTCATTAATTCTCCTTAATATTTTGAATGGCCCATGGTTCCTTGGCTTTAGTTTAGAATAAGTCCCTGCAGGTACTCTATCTTTACTTATGTGAACCATAACTAATTCTCCCACTTGAAATTCCTGTGTTCTTCTTTTTTTATCTGCTGAAGCTTTGTACTTGCTATTTGATTGATCCAAAGCTTCTTCTACCAATCTGTAAATTTCTTGAGCCCTGTCTATCATATTTTCAACAATTGGTTGATTAGATGGTACATCTGAAACATCTACTGCTTGTTTAGGCTGGTGACCATAAGCTGCAACAAAAGGACTAATTCCAGTAGATCTGTTTACCATATAGTTGAATGCAAACTCTGCCTGTGGCAAGCATATGTCCCATTGTTTTTTTATTTTTCCCAACCAGGCTTTTCAATAAATTTCCCACAGATCTGTTGATTACTTCAATCTGGCCATCAGATTGGGGATGACAAGTTATACTAAAGTTCAGTTTTGTATCAAACCTCTCCCACAAGGTCTTTCAAAAATGAGATAAGAACTTAGTGTATCTGTCAGACACTATTGATTTGGGAACTCCATATAGTTTAACTACATCTTTAAAAAACAGTTGGGCCTTGGGCTACATAGACTGCATCACTGCTTTTCTTGCAGGGTAAAAAATGTGCCATCTTTGAAAACCTGTCTGCCACTACAAAAATAGAATCAAACCCTGATTTGGTTTTAGGTAATTCCAAGATGAAATCCATCATAGTTTTAAAAGCGCCTCTTTACGAGCGCTTAAAGCGCGCTAAAGCTCTCTTGGAGGAGCGCTTTTTCCAGCGTTTTTTCAGAGCAGGTAATCGAGCGGGTTCGGGTAAAGAACTAACCGATTACCCAATTACAACTATTATTTAATAATATTTTCACCTAATATACTTTTCTTCCTATTCTATCCCTCTATTCTAACTTAAATTTAAAACTCTTATCCCACTTTCAAATTTTAGTTTGATTTAATTGTAGTTCGATTAAATTTTACTTGTATGAATTAAATCATCAATGTTCTATTACATGTGATTTTATACTTTTATAAGGTATTTTTATTTTTTCTATAGGTTTTATATGTATTTATATAGGATTATATGTATCTTTACCGGATATTACTAAAATACCCTTGGCGCTTTAAGCGCCCAAAACGAAAAAGATCTTCCTGAAAAGTGGAAGCGCTTTTCGCTTTTTTGAACTATGAAATTCTTAGATAGATCAGTCCAAGGTTCTGATGTAGGCCTTGAACAGTTCTTAGAAATTAAGATTAACGGATTGTAGGAAATCCGTCCAGATTGGTGTCAAAGAATTCAGAAACAGTATTGATCGATTAGGGTTTGTGCTCCTTTGAGAATCGATCGAAAACTTGAGAGATTACCCCAATCCAAGGATAATCGATAATTGTAATTAGGAAAGAATTGTAGAATCTAGGGAAATAAAGGAGAAATAAAGGAAGAAATAAAGAAATAAAGAAATAAAAGAAAGAAAGAAATAACGTTGAGAATCACCTTGGTTAAAATAAAACTCAACTAGCCTCCTCCTTTAGGGTCCACTCATATTTATACTCTCATGGTTTAAGAGTGGAAAGTCTACCATGAGAGTCCAAGCCATTTTATTGGGCTTGGTCCAAGGCTCGATTAGAATCGAGCCTATTATTAATGCAAGCACTTATAAGGGCTGCATCAGGCGACCCCTCTTGGAATA